>JAJJWW010007051.1:609167-1075329 GCA_023531295.1 Papaver armeniacum
AAAGTAACAACACTATGGAAGACAACAACATTGTTCAATCTAAAATCGAAAAACAAGAACGAGTTTTTGAGTTATCAGAATCCATGCTTCAAGCTACAGTCGAGAAGTTACGTGCTGGGTATAAAAGAATTGAGGATGGTAAGTCCTTGCAACTAATTCTCTTGAACTCATTACATGTTATTTTGCTACGTAATTTTTATTGTGTTTATAATTATGATATTTTGCTAATTACATCTTAACTTTTCTTCTAATCGGCAGCTAAAAGTCAGAGAAGAATTCAAGTTCTCAAAGTTAATAACTGCAAGAGTCATAGTACTGGATATGGATATTACAAAAACCATGGAAAATCCTCTCAAGAACGTATAGAATGGAAGCTTCGCCAACTAAAGGTTAACAGAAGGCCAAAGATCGTTCGAGATTTTTATTAAAGTATTTCAAAATTTATTTGTAAAGAAGGGCAGAATCTATTCTCTCTCGTACATGTATGGTTGAACACTTTCTTTGCCACTTGCTCTGCTAATGAAAGAGTTATTTAACAGAAGGCCAAAGATCAAGATCGAGATTTTTGTTGAAGTATTTTAATTTTATCTGTAAGAAATATCAGAAATTCTATAATTGAATAGTTGCTTTGGTAATGATAGAGTTGTTTAATTATGGACTGTGGAGTTATGATATATAGCTTGTGGTGACGAGGAACAAATTAATCTCTTCTCGGATTTGGAAACCAATATATTTAATCTGTTCTCACGGTTTCAATCCAAAACTGATGGAGCAAGAGAAAACGCGAAATTCAAAAGAACCACTGCCAGACCTTTAGCTAGAATTTGTTTTTGCGCCAACTTACTAGAAGGTAGAAAATAGCTAGGTATCAGCAACTTCGCAGCTGAAACAATTTGATATTTTGGAACTTTGCGCAGCTGCAGACATGGATACTACCAGCAGCTAGAGGAAGTGGTTGTGACCATATTTGCAAAGGGTGTACCAGCTCAAAGTGGTTCATACACGTCTTCAAAAAGTCAAAGTTGAGACCGGTTGATTGGGATAAGCTAGAGGCACAAGTAAAGAAAGGGGTACAATTGCTGTTTTAAGTTTTATATTCGGGCTTTTCTCAACGTTCTCTCTATCTATTGCTGAATTCTGTATCACTGATTGTATTTTTCAGGAAGAGAAGCTAGAAGGTGATGCAGCTTTGAACAAGCTCTTCTCTGACATCTACAAAGAGGCAGACGATGATATGAAGCGCGCCTCGAAGAAATCTTTTGTAAGTCTTAATTGTGCCTTTCTCACTAATCTTGCATTGTAAATTACCTGTTTGCGCGTTCGTCTCGTGTACTATGGTTATCATAGAGTTACCTTGCTTACTTTCCTTATTGGTATTATTAAAGTTGGAGTCAAACGGGACCGTTCTGTCTACAAACTGGAAAGAAGTGGGTGCCAAGAAGGTGGAAACAAGTCCTCCAACTGGTATGGAATTGAAGAAATGGGAATCCTAAGTGTTATAACTGCAGGCACATGATAAGATTCGTCTCCGTTTTTTACTTGTATCTATCGTTTAATTTTTGGGTATCCAACCTTACTCTAAGGTGTCCTTGTGTCTTAATTAGTGGTTTTGTAGTTTCTGGTCTTGACAAGGTTTATTGAAAGTGATGGACTTAAATCACTTCTATCAATCTTTTTTTGTGTTGATCAATTCGTCAATCTGAAAGTATTCAGGTTATGACTAACCAAGTTTGAAGCTAATTTCTGAGCTTCATTTCCCTTGGTAATTTCAGGCCCGGGAATGGTGTGCCAGTCCTGCACTGGGCAGTTGGTCCAATAGTGCTAATACTTTTAATAGATTATCAGCACATTATTTCATTACTCAATGGGGGTGTAATTGTTGGTAGGTAATGTGGTGGATTTATTTACTAATGGTTTTAAATGCTAGGATTAGGGTTTTAGTGTGCGATAGAAGGTGATGAACTCCCTTTCTGTTTATAGGGTTTAGTTTTGCTGGTTCTTCGAAAGTAATTGAAGTAGAAAAATACCATTTCCGTGCCTAAGTAATGGGAAGCATATTTTTTTCAGAAACTCTTTGACACATGATACACCCCATGTGAAGTAACACCATTCTAGTAATACTATCAGGAAGAGGGAACAGACCTATTCTAACAAGGTAATTATGAAACTGAAAGGAAATAGGTGAAATGCAAATTCAAACTCAAATTCGAGTCAAATGTGAAAAGAAACTGAAACGCAAATTCACCATGTCTCTGTTTATACATGGGCGATTGCTAATATTTTCAGTACCATTCTCTTTCTTTCTCAATTAGCAAATCTCCTATAGCTCTAAACACTTTCTCGACAAGTGAAGATGATGAGCCGTGTTAACAATAGCATTATCATGGCCGGCAAGATGTTAGTATAAGTTTTAATTTTTATAGATACTTAATTAGGATCGTTGAACTTCATGATAATCACACGATAATTATATACAAGAATAGCTTATACGGAATACCTGGTAGCGTTAATTCATCGTACGTCGATCATCTTTGGGGTAGCGATAATACCTTGTCGAGGTCATGGTTTCTCTCTCTTAACCTTAACCGTAATGAGTTGTTAATTTTTTTTGGATACAATAGTGATGGTTACTGTTTCCCTTTCATAGGTAGAGAGAGAACCAAGTTCCTAAGATTTTAGTATTAGCCTTAGATCTTGACCGTCCATCAAGGAAGAGTTAATAGGAATTAATCCCCTAGAATGGTAACCAAAATATTTAGCAATATTCTAAATTAACCAAAATTATTACATGGGCCCACAGGATATTTCTATATGTATAGAAATATTCTTAAATTCTCCCACTGGTCCATGTGATAATTTATTTAATGGTTAATTATTGAAAAACATAAGCGCGCATAATTGCTAAACAAATTTAATGGTTAAACGTAATACCTTAACCAAGCAAATCACGTATGCGAGTCATGGCGGTGACACATTGTCCTGTTATCAACATGTTCCCTTTCATGTACCACAATTGTTGCTGAAATTGATATTACAGTGAATACTGGAGATTATTATTCATCAATCAACTTTCCCGACAATCAAATATGGAAAGAAAAGTTTAAGGAAAGATAATTTATGAAGATACGCAAGATATAACTGAATTTGGCGCTTAAGCCAGCGCCTACAACTTCCTTAAGGCGTCAAAAGGGCCAAACTCGCTCGCCTAAGACGATGGAGTGGAAAGTAGCGTAAGATTAGGTTAGTCGGGCGCTGGACCTACGCTTATTTCGCCTTTGGCGCCTAGGCGAGCGCCCAGAGCGCCTTTCACAACATAGGGTTAGAGCATTGTATAACTTGGAAATTGTAAAATCACCGGCAAGAACAACATTATCGCCATTCTTTCTTAGTCCATGTCTAATCTCCAGGTAGTCAATGCTCTCAGCCGGGTTTAGTGGTCTCCTGAATGTTATCTGAAAACCTGCGAAATTGATTAAATCACTCTAGCTCTCTTGTCAGGAGATATATACCTTGTATAATCTTGGATAGTTCTCTTTTAGAGCAATCTTGTTGTGCCACCTGACATGTAGTAGTTTCATAAAATCTGACAACTACATCCAATGAGACCAATATTTTCCACCGAAATTTGTTGACCCCTTCAAATTAAGGAGAAAATATTCATTTGTCAAAAGGAAAGAAACCAATATTTTCCAAAAAAAAATAATTTTTCCTTCTTCCGTAAGTTATCTTTTCCAAAAATAAATTGCAGCTTATAAGGTGCATATATATTCTCTAGTTGTCACGAAAATTCATTCTGATACAGGACTTTCCATTTATGTTGGAGCATTGATGTGACAAAATATAGAATTTTAAAGACAAGAATCAAGAAGATTTCCTTGTATCTCTTGTCTTTATAGTTGGACATATATTTCTTTTTTTTTATCCTCATCGGTATTATATATTGTGCACGTCGGTATACAAATTATCACGCATCACAATGGGCAGTGTTTTAAAGAGCAGGATCGGCAACAATGTCGGAGTTGTTTTAGTTTATCTGTTTGTGTTTTTGCTACTGGTTCAGAATTGTTCATCACAAATCCTCAGACATGTCCACGTGCATGTAGTAAATGATTTGGGTGACAATGTGGATCTAAGAATGCACTGCAAATCAAAGAACGACTATCTTGGTGAAAGAATAGTCCATTATAAGGAGGATTACACTTGGGAGTTCAAGGGAGACGTTTGGCGTAGAACACTATTCTGGTGCTGGATGACATGGTATGATAGTTCAGCTGGACGTGATGTTGTTGGAGATTTCGAGATCTACAACGCCAAAACGGACATTGATGAATGTCGTCTCAACTGCGAGTGGTCGGTGCGTAAAGATGGACTCTATCGCTACAGTCATACAATTGATCCATGGGACTGGGTAAGGGTTTATACATGGTCATGAGCTTTAACAGTTTGACGAGCCCCTAATTCCGTTCATATGCACCGGATATATTAGCAATAAAAAGGTGGCATCTTTGAGTTGTTTTTTCTTTATTGTTTCTATAGTTGGTATTTGGTATTGGTTATTGATATATGATGAAAATAAGCTGGATTCCAGATCTTCTGATATCCAGAGTGTATAACAGTTAGGAATTAACTTTACCAAATTAGTTTAAACTAGTGCACGGGCTTGAGTTTATGTTACCGGGATACTGATACTAAGGGCACCATGTTTGGTATACCACCAGTTTTTTTTTTTTTTTTTGACAGCAGCGGGAATTGAACCGCTAACCTATAATTTGGAAGTTCAACCCCTAGCCAACTGGGCTAATCCCAGTTGGGTATACCACCAGTTTAGAAAAGCTTGATTAGATTTTTTTTTTTTTATTTGTTGCTCATTTTTTTTTTTTTTTATAAGCAAAGGCCTTCAAAAAGGCTAATGATCCCCATCAACAATTGGCATCAGCCATATTGGAGGAACAAACCAGTACATAGCAGAATTGCTTGTTTTGGTCCAAAAGGCAAGTTCATGAGCCAAGAATTACAAGTAAGTGGTTGAAAGATAAATAGACAGGCTACAAGACTAGAAGAGAAAAACTGGATATCCTTGAATATAGCATCCGTTTCCATCAAACAAGCCACCCGAAAATTGATTGATCAGACTTTGAGCATCACTCTCTATAATTAGATGGGTAAGCTTTTACTCCACAACTTTTTTCAAGACCGCCCAAATAGCTCTGGCTAATTCTTAACAGTCTGGAATTAACTTTACCAAATTAGTTTAAACTAGTGCACGAGCTTGAGTTTGTTACTAGGATACTGATACTAAGGGCACCTTGTTTGGTATACCACCTGTTTAGAAACCTGGCGAGATTGGGGTATACCTAGATTAATTGGGGTATACCCAAATTTAAATGAACCTAGTGTCCTTGCTAAGGGGTGGTGAAATGTATTGAAGTTACGAATATACCCTTCACAGTTATAATTAAAAGTTAAACTAATAATCTGATTTCACTTCATCTTCTCTTCTTCCTCTCCTCCTCTTACCACCATACCGACCTCCCATCAACATTCATCATCAAACCCAAAAAAAGTCGTCGATTATCGACACGAAAATTCCTTCGTCCACAAACTTTCAAACACGCAGAATCACTTCAAGCAAAGAAAACCTAACAAAGATGACTCCCAAATTAGAAGAACCGCTCAACTCAAACCAAAAAGAAAAATTGTAGGTATTTGGCCGGCATGGTTCCAAGTTAAATATGGTGCCGACCTTTCATACCTGGATGCGACATTTATAAGGTCGGCATGATATTCAACTAACTACCTTGCCGGCTTTTTATTGGTCGTTGGCTTTGGTCGGCACGGTTTTCAATTTGCGACCTTGCCGGCTAATTGTTGTGCACTTCCATCAGTGTATTCAATGGTTTTCTGTTACAAATCCATCACCAGATGTCACTTATTTAGACGTATTGACAAGCATCTTCCTAGCCTTACAACCCTATACTTGCAGTGTAGGAACAAAATGATATTTATTAGTGTAGTGCTTTTCTCATCGGGTTCGAAGATTAGAGTTTGTTTCCCTAGAGCTGCTTGACTGCCGGTACTTAGAGCTTGTTGTGCCTAAAAAACCGTGCAGGTGATTGATCAAATTTTGGAGTTTGATGTGAAGATCATACTGTTGTTGCTATTAAGTTTCTGTAAATGTGTTGAGAAAAGAAAGAGAAGCATAGAACGGGATAACGAAGAGTTGAGCTGAATATCTGTGACTAAAATACAAGTATAACTATCTTCCGATGCATGCCAATCCTTTAACAGGTGTCCAACCTCCGAAGTAGCGGACGTACACGTATCTAGTGATTCTTGAGAGACTGGCCATCTTTTTGGAAATCACCATTAAGTTCAATTACTGTTCTGCGTGGCTTCACTGATTCACATTTGTGACTCACGTGGAGTTCTCTTGTTGTACCACTCGAAGTGGGCTAGGTGTCTTGACCAAGTTCCCCAACTTGAGAGATTGGCCAGCTGGCATGTTAAGAAATATATATGCAGCCGACCAAGTTCACGCCGGCGGGCTAAGAAATGTATACCCATCCGACCATATATTCGCCGGCATGTTAAGAAATGTATACCCAGCCGACCATATTTTCGCCGGCAAGTTAAGAAATGTATACCCTGCCGACTAATGAAAGTGTTCTCGTCGGCACTTTTATTGTTTCACAATACGCAGACCTATGATGGTCGGCACGGTCGATATTTGTCGATCTTGCCGAATTTTCATATTTTCAGTTCTGAAAGGGCAATTTTTTTTTTCTGGTTTTGAGTAAGTTGAAACCATTAAACCGCCCTAGGAACCCATTTTAGTAATGTTTGACTACTGTGATTTTTTTTCCGTTCACAAAAAAAAAAAAAAAAAAAAAAAAAAAAAAAAAAAAAAAATTCATCTCAAAAATCTTCGTACACAATCCATAATTTCACTGTACATCATACATTTTTAATCCTGTTAATGAATCTAACTTAATAATTAAGCTAAACAAAGTTTATTAGTGTTAATTAAAAAGGGTAATTTAGCCATTAATGAAAAATATGGTTAAGGGGTGGCTTGGCTTTACTTCATAATGACCTGATTTTGTCTTATTGGGTATACCCCAATTAATTTGAGTATACCCCAATCAAGCCAGGTTTAGAAAAGCTTGATTAGATTTTTTTTATTTGTTCCTCATATATATATAGTCATGTGCGACGTGATATTCTCCGCCACCGTTTTACACACATTATTCAAATCCATCTACTATTTTCCGAGTTTCAGTCATCATCATCTGAAACAATGGTCTCTTTTTAGTGGTGTTTCATCATACAAAGGAACCTTCTTCTATGGTTTCTGTTTTTTTTGTCGGCCGTTCCAAATTGCTCGTTTTACCACCGAAATAACAATGTGTTATTGTAAAAGAATGATAAAGTAAAAAAAGGAGTGAGGCTTAGTTTTACATATTTTCATTTACCCATCTGATAAATTTGCATACAACAATAGCATTCAATAGATTCAAAATTTCATTTATCTTTTCGCATAGGAAATATCAACAGTTATAAAAATTGCACTGCAAGGTGATCTCCCACCGAGATGGCTTCAAACAATGAAGATATCTATTTCTCCACAAAGTCAACTTGATTTTGATTGGTATCAAGTGGTATCCCTTTGGTAATTTATTTGTATAACTATACAAAAAAAGATTTAGTATTTTTATTCTAGACATTTTTTATTTTATTTTTCTGAAAAGAGGATAAATCCTCAAATGATATATTGATTAGATCGAGTCTGAAAACTGTGAGAATCATTAGCTGTTATAAGATTGATGCAATTCCTAGTATATAGGTAGTGCAAAATGGATTCTAATCTTTCATTTGTCCAGATATTTTGGATACCATTTCTATTACAATAACTGGATATATTTGCTGCCTTAGTAATATTGAATCTTGATGTTAAAACGAAAGCAGAAACTTTAAAGTTAATACAATTTTCAGGTCCTGTTTCAAAATCTTCACTAATGTTATATCTATTCTCCCTTGCTTTTACATATCTTCTCATTAGCAGTTGTAGAGTAGGACTTGAATCACTTTGAAAGATTACATTATGCGCACTACATTCAGTTGCCCATTGGAAGGCTGCTTCAGCACCTTTTTCGTCTAATTGTTCTCTTGTGGTACAATCTGCATGAGCCTCTTGCTTCGACAGTTCTACCTGCATGATCAACCATAGTTAAGGGAAATTCATTGTCAAAGCAATAGAGATTCTCAAGCTCATATAACTTATTTCCCTTTCAGGTTCCCTTTCAAGGATTCTAAGAGTTAACATTCATATAACTATTCATAAATCTAACAATATTTTTTGCGGTATTGGAACTATTCTGCCTCTTTTTTTGAAAAGTAGATTCATATCTAGCTTTCCATATATGCCAACTGATTATGCTACAAAATCCAGTCCACTGAATTATACGATCACCCCTGTTTTTATCATCGAACCACAAATTTAACCATTCATGAAAATCAGTGCAGTTATCAATCACATAATCCATATCAAAATTTAAGTCCATCCATACCTGTTTAACGAAATTACAGTTGAGAAGAAAAAGATGAGTAAGAGATTCTTCTTCATCGTTGCCAAGACTACATTTCGTATCAATATGCTGTTGATACGCCCAAAACCTGCCTTGAGAAATGTTTTTTTTAATAATTAGTTTCGTATCAATATGCTATTGATTGATTCTTCTTCTAATAATTAGTTTCAGTTCCGGTCAGAGTTTGAGAACCGAAACACTTAATAAATCAGCCTTTTCTGAATCTAAAAACCTCTCGTTTTAGTACAGTATGCTGTTGATACGCCCAAAACCTGCCTTGAGAAATGTTTTTTTTTTCCACTTGTTATCTGATGGGAAAATGAAGACATTTTACGAGCTAAAACTAGGAATTGACAAGCACAAACCTTACTTATAAAATACCTCAGAAACAAGATAACTTAACCAGGGCAAAGAAAAGGAAAAAGACAAAACCAATTGTACAACATATGGTGATGAGGGGACCCCGAGAACCGAATAAATGACCAGTTGTAAGAAATTGATTGCAAGAAAACCCATTATAAAAGAGTTTAATTAGGAAGTGGTAACTGGTAAGCAAAGGGACCCTTAACTGGGATAGAGTCAAATAGAGTCTAGAGCGGCGAGATATACCCATCAAAAAGAACCCCTTAACTGGGACTTCAAGGTTGGCATATCCCGAAAGTATATCATCGTGGTCCGGTATGATTCTTCCGTTTCTTAAGAAGTTCCACTCAGCTAAGAGAAAGAAATCTAGGATAGACCTAGGAATTTAAAGTGCACCCAGCGGGTGGGAGAAGGGGTCGACGAAAATATTACACGGTTTCGCAACCTAAGAGCAATAATATGAACAGCAAAAAGGTTGGAAATTCTGCGATTATGGAAAGAAGTTTGTAGTTGGAAATCACAAAGAAGTTCGTATTTGGAAATTCCCAGTATACAAAGAATCCTAGCATAAAAGGAAAGCTAGCAGGATAAGGAAACAAGTATTCTGTTTCTCTATATATATTATGTTCTTTCTCTATATATATTCACCTCCTGCACAACCAAAATACAAACCCGAAATCCTTCCATCTATTCTGAGCATCTCATTACGATTTTCAAGTATGATGAGTACCAAGAGAAAGAGACAAAGAGAAGTGTCGCAAACACCGGTAGTATCTGATGGAGAAGAAAAAAGGATCATTCCGATCCTCCCTCATGACATCATTGTCGACATCCTTTTGATGTTACCTGGAAAATCGATATGCAGATTCAGGTGCGTTTGCAAATACTGGTGTCATAAATTATTCAAAGAACCTATTTTTAGTAACAGCCGTCTTAAACACAGAGAAAAGGTGAAGTGTTTTTCGGTAAAAGATGAAAACGCCCATGAGTTTTATATGCATGGAACAAATTCCTCACTCTTACTATCAGATCTTGAAGAAGACAACTATGAGTGTGTTAAGACGGATTCTCCATTCAGAACTCAATTGGCTAAACATACAAATCTTGTGATTGAGATTCTTGGTTCTTATAATGGGTTGATATTGATGAGAAACAGTAAAAGTTATCCCCGTGAGGATAGACTTTTTCTTGGGAACCCATTTACTAAAGAGATCAAAGAAATAGTAGTTCCAGAGATTAAATATGGTCAAGAGTATTTTAAGAAAATACACGGAGTAAGCAATGTTACGTATGGATTAGGTTATGATCGGGATACCGATGATTACAAGATTGTGAAAGCTACCTGTTATGGTAGTGATTTAGTTTATGATGGTTGTGAAGTTCAGGTTTATACATCAAGTTCTCATTCTTGGAAAACCTTGCCCAACATTCCATATAAAATCAATGGTTTTCGCAAGGCTGAAGTAGTATTCGTAAATGGTGCTTTCCACTGGATTGCGATGAACCTTGAAACCTACAGAAAATGTATTCTATCTTTCGATATCCACGAAGAAATTTTCAGGGAAGTAGCACTTATTCAACAGGTCAATAAGAATTGCAGTTATAGGATGCCGTTGTGTGTTTTACAAGGGCAACTTTGCATGATACTATTATGTAATAATTCTTCTAAAATTGAAGTTTGGATGATAAAGGATTACAAAGTGAAAGACTCATGGACTAAAATGTTTACTGCCCAGCTCCCTGCAGTATATGCTAACTCCATGAAGTATGTGAAACTGCTATGGGAATTCAAAAATGGCGAAGTTTTATTTGTAACAACCTCGGAATATGGCAGAAATACCTGTTTTGTTATATATGACTCGGTGAGCAAAAAAACTAAAGTTACAAAGAATATCCAGCACTTTCCGCTGAGTTACCCGCACTTTCCAGGAGACGAAAAATGGAATATAGTAGCTTATGTTGAGAGTCTGGTGTCACTTAGCTCCATCGGGTGGTCACATAAGAGACCAAGAACATGCACCCAGGGATCAAGAAAATCAGTACGTTTGGCTTTGGCAAATAAAGATCAACTAATTGGAAGATAGAGAGGTAGCATCCCCTACTATTTGGGATGGAGAAAAAAATGTACAGTGAAGTTATTAATCCTAATGAACGTGTTTGGTATAAATAAAAATGCATTGGAAAAAGACATTCCTGTGCAGTGCATTCTATGGATTGTTGTTAGGTACTTTCATTGTGTAGCCAAGCCTTTACCTCCTCTAGCATGGAGACGCTGGGTAGCGAAGCCTTTACCTCCTCTAGCATGCAACGCGCTCCCTCCACCACTTTATCTACACCCCAAATTTGATATTGCTTCTACATCACCATCCGGCAGACAGTGAACTCTATTCTGGGTGCACCGACATGACATATAACATCCCTGTGCTTCGCCAGGAATGTAAATTTGTCATGACAACAAAGGCCTAGTCACTATAATGTTTCGTATAGACCTGGACAGCTTAACAACAACAGATTTTTTGTTTCTTTCTTTCTTTCCCTACACAGATTTTTTTGTTCTTTCTTATAAGGCTTACAGATGCCTGTTGAGTTTAAGGTTTAATTGTACCGTGGGGATTAGTTTTCAAACTATTAGAATATATCTTTCTTTATAATAAGAGACCCCCAAATAGCCATATGTCGTCACTATAATTGTTTTGGTTTGTGATGAAGCCATGTCATCATTGCTAACTCATTGCGAATTAATCAAACGTTTCAAATGTTTTACCAAAGGATACATCTCAAGAATCCTAACCTAATCTAAATCCAACAGACGTATCCTCTATGGTTTTGTTGGACCAAAATCTTCCTCCTACCGATCAAGAACAATGAAACACACACTAACAGAGAAAATAATAGACACAAGAAGAAGTTGAAGCCAAGAAAATTCTATTACGAAGTTGAAGCCAAAATCTTCCTCCTACTGATGCTTACAAAATTCTTTGGCTCAAAGCCTATATAAATACTAAATCAAACCGCCTAAAACAATTCCAAAAATATCAAACTTCTAACAAAAGGAATACGTACTAATAAAGCAAACCAAATAAAACTAACGGAACATTCTAGCTACTTCTAGAACAAATTCTCACTTTCCTGTTATAGTTCAAAGTCCACAGAGTCTTGATTGAACTCAATTTCTAACAGCCTCCCTCAATCCAAGATTTTGTGAGCTTGTCATTCCCATCATTTCTCTAAAATTAATAAAAGTCTCAGCCTTCAAAGCTGTTGTGAAAATGTCAGCAATTTGTTCTTCACTTGGACAGAAACTCATAATAATCTCCTTATTTGTTACTTGTTCTCGAATATAATGATATTTAATATCAATATGTTTGCTTCTTCCATGGAAGACTGGATTCTTTGTCAGTGCAATAGTTGAATTATTATCACACACAATCTCTGTAGGACCTTTCTATTTATGATTCAACAAGTCTAACATTCTTCTTAACCATACTGCATGAGTAGCACAAGAAGCAGTAGCTATGTACTCAGCTTCAGCTGTTGAAAGAGCCACCACGTGTTGTTTTTTAGATGACCAACTAAATAAGTTTGATCCTATATGAAAAACATAGCCTAAAGTACTTTTTCTATCTTTAATATCTCCAGCCTAGTCGCTGTCAGTGTACCCAATTAATTCAGACTCTTCTAATGATATATAAAACATCCCTAAATCAATAATACCACTGAGATAACGCAGTATGCGTTTTGCTGCTTGCAAGTGAGACTGTCGAGGAGCTTCCATAAAGCGACTAATTATTCCAACTCCATACACAATGTCTGTTCTTGTGGAAGTTAAATACCAAAGACTACCAACTAATCTTTTATACATAGTTGGATCAACAAGTTCTCCTCCACCTTCTTTTACCAACTTCAATCTTCCTTCCACTGGAGTTAGAATTGGTTTACAGTTGCTCATATTGAAACGCTTTAAAATATCCTTTGCATATTTTTGTTGAGAGACAAAGATACCATCATCTATCTGTAAAACTTCAATTCAAAGAAAGTAAGACATCTTACGTAAGTTAGTTGTCTCAAACTGTTTGATCATAGCCTCCCTGAATTCATCAACCATCTGCATATTATTACCTGTAAATATGAGATCATCTACATATAAACAAATAATAAGAAAATCATCTTCACATCCATATTTTACATACATGGTGTGCTCAAATGGACATTTCTCAAATCCATTGTCAGTGAAGTATTCATCAATTCTTGTGTACCTTTCTCTTGGTGCTTGCTTCAAGCCATAAGGAGCTCTTTTAAGTTTATACACCTGATCTTCTTTTCCTTCCACAACATATCCAGCAGGCTGCTCCACATATACTTCTTCTTCAAGTATTCCATTCAAAAAGGCAGATTTTACATCCATCTGAAAGATATTCCACTTGTATTGTCCTTCCAATGCAATGATCATTCTAACAATATCATGTCTAGATACAAGAGAAAATACTTCAAAATAATCAATGCCTGGTTTTTGGTTGTACCCCTTAACAACCAACTTAGCCTTCAATCTTTCTACTTCTCCATTGGGTTTAAGTTTTTTTTTAAACACCCACTTTACTCCTATTGCCTTAGGAAGTATTGTGAGTTCCCAAGTATTATTCTTCTCTATTGCATGAATCTCTTCATTCATTGCCTGTGTCCATCTTTGATCTTGTGAAGCTTTATCATAAGTCACAGGATCACAGTCTCGAAAGAGAGCAAAGTTAATTAACTCTTCATCAACATTGTCACTATCTTTGTTGAGAATGCAGTCTTCTAAGCATGCTGGTAAGACACGATTTCGAGTTGGTCTTGACACCCTTTCTTGAGTTTCATGATCACTCCACTTTAAAACAATAGACATCTATTTATTTCTTCATACAAAATGAGTTTAAGTAGAATACCGAGAAATTTTAGCATAACCATAAAGGAGTTTTTTTATTGTTTAAGTAGTAGTAGATGAACCTAATAATTTTGAGACTTGGAAAGACAAAATCAAGTACAAGATTAGTAACTTACTAACTAATGCCAAGGTTCAGCGTGTATAAATAAACCTGGTGAAGGCCCAAGCCCAATATGGAACTTCTGCTAAAAACCTTGTAAATCTGGCTGGCCTAAGGCCCTAATCCATATACTTGCACTTTATTTGTATTGATCTGATTCAAGAGATGAATCTGACTCATGTGTAACTCAAGGTTGGACTCTGATACATCTGACCTCGAACTATTTGAGTCAGGTACTATTTTGCACGTATCTGACTCGTCAAGCACGAAAAATATCGTTTGGTCCTTTTATAGGTGGGCCCATGTCTGTTTAGTCCTTTGGTCAAACGCCTTTTACTGTTTGGTCCATAATTATTTAAAAATACAGAATGGACAAAAGTACCCTTCCATGTTAATTTTTACTCATTTTTTGTATCAGTTCATTCCAGAAATGAATTTCATATAACAACATATACAAACCGGACTTCATTCCAGAAATGAAGTCCATATAAAACCTTTTTTTTTTCCTTCATATCAAAACCTATACAAACCAGACTTCATTCCGGAAATGAAGTCCATATAAAAACCTATACAAACCAGACTTCATTCCATAAATGAAGTCCATATAAAACATATACAAACCAGACTTCATTTCTGGAATGAGGTCCATATAAAAACCTAAGAAATACAGACTTCATTTATGGAATGAAGTCCATATAAAACCTAAGAAAAACAGACTTCATTTTTGGAATGAAGTCCATATAAAAACTTAAGAAAAACAGACTTCATTCCAGGAATGAAGTCCATATAAAACATATACAAACCAGACTTCATTTCTGGAATGAAGTCCATATAAAAACCTAAGAAAAACAGACTTCATTCCAGGAATGAAGTCCATATAAACCTAAGAAAAACAGACTTCATTCCTGGAATGAAGTCCATATAAAAACTTAAGAAAAACATACTTCATTCCAGGAATGAAGTCCATATAAAAATAGACTTCATTTCTGGAATGAAGTCCATATAAAACATCAGCAACATCATCTTCATCTTCTTCGACGTCTTCAACAACAGCAACAACATCGTATTCATCATATTCATCTCATTTTCTTCGATGTCTTCAACACCAGCAGCAACAACAACCAACATCTTCGTCGTCGTCTTCAACACCAGCAGCAACATCTTCATCTTCAACATCTTCATCTTCTTCGTCGTCGTCTTCAACACCAGCAGCAGCAACAACATATCACAGATCTAGATTTGAAAAACAGATCAAGAAATTATAGAGAATAGAGAAAAAGAAACATATCAACAATAGCAACAATGATAATATTCATCGTCTACAGATCAAGAAACATATGTATTAATCATCACCAACATCAGTTCGTCTTCATCTTCATCCCGCACCATTGTTACAGCATCAGGAAGAACAAAAAGAAAAGAAAAAAAAAGAGAGAGAGAATGTGAATCTGAAAATAAAGATATTTTCTAGGGTTTTTTCTATATATATGGTCCCAAAAGGATAGTTTTGTCCTTACAAGGTGAAATTTACATCATCCATGACATCATCCTAGGACCAAACCATAATTTCTAGGACCAAACTATAATTTATATTACCAATTAGGACCAAACAGACACATGACTGGGTCAACAGGACTAGACTCTCTCTAATATATTATTCCTAGGACCTAATGGTATTTCCTACTTTAATTATCTTATTTTCGAGTAAGATGTTAAGAGTTTGATTCAGATATAATGAATCATATTAATTTACTTGAGCCAGATCAACGAGGTAGGGGGGCAACAAGGCTCGGGGGAAAAAAATTGTTTTGACTTTTCATTAAGAAGAAATATTTTTAGGGTCTTATTCATAAAATTATGTAATATGCCGGGCAGAAATTGAATAGATTTAGGACGAAGATGGAAGATCTTCCTTCCAGGTTTAAAAAAAAAAAAAGAAAAAAAAAGAAGAGTTATTAGGATTTACTAGTTAAGCTGTAAAGGTGTTCCAGTTATCATCATTAATCTCCAGTTCTTCTTTTTACACTGATGTATATGAATATTTCCCAATGTTGTACAATGGCCTCTGATAAAATGCCGCATGTTGACACGTTTGTTCCCCGTATTTGTTTTCTTGTTATGCCAGTTGATATTAACTGGTATGCATGCAATTGGCAATTGGGTCCAACTGTGCTATATAATACTTTCAATAGGTTAGGAAATTATATTCATTGCTCAATTACTTCATGGGGGTGTAAATGTGGTAGCTCGATTGTTTTAATAGAGATCTTCCGAGAAAGGGCAGAGAAAAGAAAAGGTCCAAAACTTGAAACTTAACCAAACAGAGAAAGAAACAAGCGAGACAAAATAAAAAAAGGAGAAACTTTGTGGCTACGGCCTAGTCAGCAAGGTGGTTTAAAAGTCAAAAAGTAAAAACAAGATAAGAGCTGTTTACGCGGTTAAGATTTTCAGCTGGCCAAATATCATTTTCGATTTCTGCTTATAGAGTTGAGTTTTGTTGTTTCTTTCTGCGAAAGGAAGTGCCGTAGAAAAATAATACTCCATGCCAGTCTCACTCTCAACACCGAAGAAAATTGTTAAATGAAAGTTGTAATGCAAATTCGAGTAAATGTCGAAATGAACCTGAAATGAAATTTCTAATGCATCACCACCATCCCTTATATATACATGGTTATTACAATTATTTTAAGTACTCACTCTTTCTCTCAATCAATGACGTACTAAATCTTTCTATAGCTCTCTTGTAACATTTTCTCAAACAAGTAAGGATGGTGTTCAACGTTAACCGCGATCATCTTCAAGATTGCGACAAAGATATCGATTATGGAATTATCTCATCTGGCTTGTTATTAGGGTCTCATGTCATGCTTCACATAATAAGATCACTGCTAGTTTCTGGTCTTCTACGGCTAACTTCATGTTGTATTCCAGGTGTAGATCCCATGGCTGACTTCATACATTCTTGTGTTTTCTTAATCTGTGCCCCGTACTTAGCACCATCATTAGCTAAAGCCTTAAAAGCAAGAGCAAACCTCTCTTTCACAAGTCTACATGAGATTTTTGTACATGTTTGGGTGTTGGGTGCTGCAGCAATTCTGTTGATCCTTTATGTGCTCTTCTTGATAAAAATGGTTGATAGCCTGCAGTTTATACAATGTTCTGTTTGTTGTGCAACAGAATCAAAGATCTTTGGCCTTGCTGTTAAGCTTGGAGTCATGTTTTCTTTGGTATTCAACATCATCCTCATCATTCGCCGTTTTTCTGCATTCCGCCGTTAGAACTCTTTGAAAGATTATATAGTTACGGCGGGTTTAATTCATATTGCCTCTACTTTATAGTTTAAACTTTAGTTATAATCTTTCATAGCTAGATTTTCTGGTTTTTGGACTAGTGGCTAAGTAATATAAGTACGAAATTGTGATGGTACATTCAGGGTTCTTGTTTTAGTAGTTTGGCAATGAAGGAACTGTTGTTTCATGGCCAAAATTTGATGCTAATACAAATTTCCATCTGGTGTATTTTATGCGATCTAATTAAGTTTGCAATATTTTCTCGGTGTTGTGACAATGGCATATGATAAATACTCCATGTTGCAGGTAATGGGGTAGCTTTATTTACCAAGGGTTTTAGATAAAGGCATGCGGAAACTTCCAGGATACATAATTGAACCCTGTCAGTCTCACCCTCATCATCAAAGTAGCCTGATAAGACCCATGTGAACTAACACCAATTCTAGTAACTTTAGGAGCAGAGAGTAAAAAGTAAAACTACTCTAAAAAGGTAATAATAATCAAAATGTTGAAATGCAAATTCAAATTCAAATTCAAATTTAAATCCGAGTTAGTTGTGAAATGAATCTGAAATGAAAAATTTGGTATCCATCACCAACTCTCTGTTTATACATAGGCCAAACTCTAGTATTTTCAGTACTATTCTCCTTCTTCTCTCAACTAGAAAATCTCTCCGTAGCTCTTTCAACTCACTTCCTCAAGAAGTGACAATGGCGAACCACGTTAACGATTATCAGGAAAACTACATTTTTGATATCGATTTAATTATGTATATCGGCTTGTTCTTCGGGTCTGTTGCGGTGCTCCATTTGATCATGTTATTAGGTTTTGATCTTCTCCGGCCAAATCCTTTGGGCATAATTGATGATTCATCTTGTATTCCAGGTTCAGATGCCGTACTTAATTTGATTTACGTTCATTTTATCTCAATCCCTGCCCCATTCATAGCAGCATTATTAGCTAAACGCTTAAAAACAACCCTCTCTTTCACAAGTCTACGTGAGACTGCTGTCCGTGCTTGGGTGATGCTTTCTGCAGCGATTCTCTTTATTGGATATGTGTTCATCTATATAATGATTGTTGGTAGCGTGCAGTTGATGTTAGGTTCTGTTTCTTGTGCAACAAACTCAAGGAGCTTTGATCATGCTGTAAAGACTGGAGTCAAGTTTACTTTGTTATTCATCTACTTCATCATTCGCCGTTTTCTGCTCCTACGTTAGAAATCTTTGAAAGAGAGCATACAGTTAAGGCGCGTTTAATTCATACTTGCATCTACTTTTTTATCTAGGATTTGTTATAAGTTCTCTATTTCTTGGACCGTTTTTCCTTTTGGGAACAACTAGCTAGGTAATTATGTATGAAATGGTGATGGTTGATCTTATGGTTCTTGTTTTAATTTGATGGGAATGAAGATATTGTATTTTCACTGCAAAACTCTCTTCTTTGTCCATGCCCAAAATTTTATACCAATACAAATTCGTATACACTGTGATTTGAAGTACAACTCAAAAACAAAAACCATTTCGCACCAAGATTCATGATTACAGAGAAAGACTTCTTTATTGAATATGTAGAGCTACACTTGACAACTCTAGATAAAGCTCATAATTTCGAGAGACTCGGAAAGACAAAATGAAGCAGCGGAAGATTAGTAACTAAGGCCTAGTTGAAGACCAAGTCCAGCGTGTATAAGAAATAAGGCCATGATCCCACTTCCTAATATCGCATGAACATTTCTTAATCCTGAATTGGCACCCTACAAAAGGGAAAAAAAAAGGAGCAAGAACCAATTAATCCCGGCATTTCATCATTCAATAACTCGTTTTAAATTCAAACACACAGAAACAATTTGAGACTGAATGAAACGTGACTTTATCAGTTACCTCATCAAATAGCGAAGGCAAAAGGGCTTGAAGGCTTAAAAGACCTAGACCGATGAACGCTGTGACAGCATGGGGACTGCAAACAGTGAAGCATTCGCTCGTTAGAATTGAGAGTTTAGAGTAGCATTGAATTGAAGAAATATAAATGACAGCTAGTAGTTCATTACCTCTCAAGAATAGGTTTATTAGAAGTGACAAGAGATGTTATTCCACCAGTTGCGCCAAGTGCAAAGAAGAAAAACATTCCACCTAAAAGCTTTGGATGCAAGTCTTTGGCATTGGCCTTCTCCTCCTGTAATTGTAATTATATGAAGCGAAGTTAATCAAATGAAACCTAAAAGACCAACAATTGAAATCGATTTAAAGTTACACTTTGTTTGTTTTTTCCTAACTCACCTGACTCGTCTGAATCTGACTCAAAAATATGAGTCACAGATTTATTCCTATGAGTCGGGGTATTTTATGATCCGACTCAAATGGAATTCACTCAGATCACGAGTCAGATCCGACTCAAAGAAAAAACAAACAATGTGGCATTTGACTCGGGCCGAGTCAGGGACCGAATAAGATCCCGAGTAAGCAAAAAAAAAAACATGCTCTTAGTAATAATCGACATACCACGTCATCAGAGTACTTAATTCTGAATCCTAAATACGTTCCATAACCACCCATTGCAAATAACACAACAGCCTGCACATCCAAAACAATTAATGGTGTTAAAACTGGAATCAAAAATCTCACATTTTAATTGGCAATTCCTCTCTCTTAAATTAGTTACCATGTTTCCAGGGTGACCCCAGTGCACAAGCCAACCAGGAAGATTCCATGACTGGACTAGCTCACCGAACGGTCCAATCAAGTTTCTCAATGCGGAAGCTGCAATTTTATAATCAACCCATAATAAGTTATTATACGCTTACTAAACATGACGACTAGACAAGAATCGATACAACGTGGGTCTGTCATTACTCGCGAAATTGAAATTCATGGATAAGAAAGACAGTAAATGAGACACAAAAGTATATTCTCAGGCGATTCAATGGAAATGTTTACTACCTCCGGGAAGAGCCGCAAGAAAAACTAAAGGGAGGGGAGAAAATGAGTACAACAGTGTTTCTTTATTAATCAATTCCGTTTCTTCCTCTTTTCCTACTTGTTCCTCATTTTCATCCTCCTCTGTTGTCATCATCACTTGGCATTTTGCTTTCTTTGAAGAAGATGAGCAAACAAAGAAATTTCGCTTGATTGATGCCGTGGGATTAATCTTAAACCCGGAAAAATTATGTGGAACGATAGAGGATGAGGAACAGGAGGTGGATGAAGAAAATAGAAAATGAGAATGGTTGTTGCTATGAACTATTGATGTGGATATTGGGATATTTAGTAATGCCATTGGATTGAAGAAGAAATTGAGAAGAATTCCTACTTGTTGATTTTGATTCTGATGCACTCTTTATACTGTTTAATAATGGATGAATCAAGTTGGAGAAGAAGAAGAAGATAAGTTAGCAAGGATTGAGGAAGGTGGGGAAGGAGACACGACAGTAACATTAAAAGCCAGTTCACGTGTTTGCAACGCGTTCATTAGTGTGGTAGATACAGGACCAACGTATATGGATCAGGCCCAATATCCAACTTCTGCTTAACACGAACTGTTTTTTTGGGGACTACTCAAAAAATGGGGGACTACTCTCAAGTTTTTGGGTGGTTATTTGTTCTAATTTCCGATCACCCTTATCTGATTTTTTTTTAAATACCTACTTTACTCTTAATGATAAACTTAGTTAGTGTGATGATTAATGTGGGAATGTTATTTATGCCCCTACTATCCATGGGTCATGTACAAACACCCTTATGGGTCTTTACAAATACCCTAATGGCATAATTGAAATTATGGATAAAAAAATAATTCACCTAATCCCCTTTTTAACCTTTACTTCATATACTTCATCTTCTTCTTATTCTCACTCGAGAAAAAGTAATGAAACTCTCTCCATCTCCATCTCCGTCGCCACTACAACCACCAACACCATCTTCGCCTCCGCCACCACCATCTTCATCCCTGCCATTATCAGCTTCGTCACTACCTAAACCACCACCTATAGCACCACACCCAACTCTTAATTAATCGATTTTGATTTAGATACAAAACTAATCTGCAAATCAACGAGAAAATAGACTTCAAAACTTAGATCTGGTGAGGAATCGACGATAAAACAATCTTCAGCGAGAAATCAACACCACCACCACCGTTACAATGACGACATCCATCGTTTCAACAACAACAACTTCCTTTTCCAGATAAAAATGAAAACTAAGGTATGATTTAGAGATTTGAAATTAAAAATCAAATCAGAAACTAATTTTTCAGATTCAGCAATTTAGAGTTTAATGTTTCAATTTCTGAAATTTTTCGATCTTTGTTGCACAGATTTATCAAATGGAGATGGATTCTTCATGGATCGATACGAAACGATTGTGTATTGGTGATTTTTACATTACAAAGGTCGGATTAATCATGAGGTGGAGTTTCAAGACAAAAATCAAGTGCGAATGGGTTCTCAGGGCGGCATATTCAAATAAGGTTAAATGGATTTGTGGTGGATGTATAGGTCTCGGTTATGAGATGGAAGTTCTTTGGCGGTGTTTGGTGGTCAAATGGGTGTTGATTAGTTTGGTTTTGAGTTCGATTTGGTGGTGTTACGGTGATTTTTGGGATAACAAAACAAATGAAGGAATGAGATGTTCTTGCTACGGTTGTGAGATTGAGACTCACGAGAGAATCGGATATGGTTTGAATGAGGGAAAATGGTGTTCATGCTTTCGTTTTGAAGACAACTTTGGGCTAGTTACTTTCACCTATCAAGACAACTTGACCAAGTTGCTTCTAATATTTGGAGACAACTTGTGCTAGTTGCTTCCAACTTTGAAGACAACTTGACCAAGTTGCTTTCACTTTGGAGGCAACTTGAGCTAGTTGATTCCGGTTCGGAGGCAACCCGGGTTATGTTTTCGGGGTTATGGTTGTGTTGAGTTCTCGACGATGGTTGTCTTTGGTGCTCATGCTTTAAAGTCAAGAGAGTAGATGAATGCTTAGGAAGTTGAGAAGGAACTCACTATGAATCCGAGCATTGAAGTTATTCTTTGCTTGTGTGTTGCGATGGTGTTTGAGTAGGGGCATGGAAGTAATTGCAGTTATTGGCTCATGTTGCAAAATTGTGCATAAACGGTTGTGGTCATGAAGCTTTTACGAGGTAGAGTTGCGAGCGAGAGATGGATGGTGTGGTGTTGTATGGTGGTTGTTTGAATTGTTGGTTGAACACTAATGGGGTGGCGAACTTTGTGGTGCAATGGTAGCCTGTTGACTATATGTCGAGAAGATGTGTGTTCGATTCACACTAGGTTCACTTATTTGTGTATAATTTTTATTTTTTTTTTAGAGACAACTTGTGCAAGTTGCCTCCGTATATGGAGACAACTTAGGCTAGTTGCTTTTCACTTGTTGAAGACAACTTGAGCTAGTTGCCTCTATATGGACATAACTTCGACAAGTTGACTCCACATGGTGGTGGTGGTTGGCGGCGCGATGGTGGTTGTGACGGTGATGGTTGCGGCGGCGGTGGGTGTCGGTTGTTGGCGGCGGCGGTGGTAGTGGACGGTGGTGGTGTTCGTTAGCGAGCTGCGGTGGTTGGCGGTGGTAGTGGACGGTGGTGGTGGTTGGCGGTGGTGGTGACAGTGGTGGTGGTTGGCGGTGGTGGTCGTTGGTGGTGGTGGTTGGCGGTGGTGGTGGTCGTCGGTGGTGGTGGTCGGTGGTGGTGGTCGGCGGTGGTGGTGGTCGTCGGTGGTGGTGGTCGTCGATGGTGGTCGTCGGTGGTGGTGGTTGGTGGTGGTGGTCGTCGGTGGTGGTGGGAGGCGGTGGACAGTGGTGGTGGTTGGCGGTGGACAGTGTTGTGGGATTAGAGATTTTTTTTATTTTTTTATTTTTTTTTGAATAGTGTTGGTGGTGGTTTTGTATATATATACTATACAAAAGAGGGGTATTTTAGTAATGTATTAGGCTTAGGGGTATTTGTAAAGTTCATAAGGGTATTTTTGCAAGGGGTCTCATAGTAGGGGTATATAGATAATATTCACATGATTAATTAGTGTGGTAAATACAGGACCAACGTATATGGAGCAGGCCCAATATCCAACTTCTGCTTAAAACCTTGTACATCTGGTTTGTCCTTCACCCAAATACTTACACTAGTGTTACACCGTGTTTGTTTTTATCCAACTAGGGATCTGATTCTGACTCGGTCCGAGTAGGATATTATTTGTTAATTCATTTTTCTAATGTCTGATTCGAGGTATTTCTATAATTTTACTATTCGATAATTTTTGAGTTAGAAGCAAAGAGTTTGATTCATATATAATGAGAGGAGTCAATTCAGTCAGATGAGAACAAACAACCTCTTAGCAGCACTATTACCCAAAGGCATAAAAGCAACCCTCTCTAAACTTCTACATGAGATTGTAATTTTGCTTGGTTAGTAAAATTTATTAAAAGCAAATGAAATCTACAAAATTACATGTGAATGTAATTCTCCTTGCTTGCTTTTTGCCACTATTTTCTTTTTCTTTTTTGTTTTCTTTTGAGGTGAAAGGTTAAACCTGCATATTGAGAATGTAATACTGATTCCTATCAGGTATATTTTCATCTATGAGATCCCAATATTTCCCAGTGTTGTTGAAATAATTGCCTATGATAAAATGCTCCATGTTGACACATTTGTTCCCTACATTATGTTTTCAGGTTATGACTAATCAAGTTGATGTTAATTTTGACCTTAATTCATTTCCTTTTGGTAGTTGAAGTCCCTCAAATGTATGCCAGTTCAGCAATGGGCAATGGGGTCCAATTGTTCTAATACTTTCAATAGATTACTATATTCATTGCTCAATTACTCAATGGGGGCGTAAATGTTGGTAGGTAATGTGTTAGCTAGCTAGGTTCAATGTGGTGACTTTATTTTAATGGAGATCTTCTGATTTCTGAGAGAGATACAAAACTTGGAAGTTAACCAAGAAGAGAAAGAATTGTTGATAATTGATGAGATAGAAAGTGAATAGGTAGACTACTGCCTTGTCATGGTGGTTTAAAATTCAAAAAGTAAATATAAAAAAAAAAAAATGTGACATCTTGCTGCCCCATCAAGAGCTGTTTATGCGGTTTAGCTAATTCGTCTGCCCAAAAATCAATTTTTGTTTCTCTTTATAGAGAGTTCCGTTTTGTTGTTTCTGCGAAAGTGCCTGAGTGATCGTCAGAAACTTCATGGAAGTTGGCACCGTCAGTGTCTCAACGCGGAAGTAAATTGTGAAATGAAACTTGAAATGCACATCAAATTTCAAGTAAATGAAATTTCTTATGCATCACCATCTCTATTTATACTTTATTGTTACTAGTATTTTCAATACCCATTCTTTCTCTCAACAAGCAGATCTTTTATACATCTCTTTTCTCAACAAGTAGAGATGGTGAAAAACGTTAATGTTGATCGTCTTAAAGGTTACAACACAGATATAGAGAATTTCCTTATTACACTCGGCTATTTGTTAGGGTCTCCTTCCAACTTTCGTTTCATGATATCATCAGTTTCTGGTCTTCTCGGGCTAAACATTTACGGCAGAATTTCACATTCATCATCTTGTGTTCCTCCATGTTCAGATGTCATTGATTTGGTACGAATTTGTATTTTCTTAATCTACGCCGCATACTTTGCAGCAACATTAGCGAAAGGCTTAAAAGCAAGAGGATTAACCCTCTCTTTTAAAAGTCTACGTGAGATTTGGGTGTTGTTTTCTGCAGTGCTTCTTTTTATCCGTTACGTTGAATACCTGCATTTCATATTATGTTTCGTCTCTTGTGCAACAAACTCAGCTGTTATGTTTGGAGGTGCCATGTTTTATTCGGTGTTTGTCATATTCATCATTAGCCGGTTTTCTGCTCTTCACGGTTAGAACTCTTTGAAAGAATGGATCGCTACGGCGGCTTTAAGTCATATTGCTTTTCCAACTTTTATGGTTTTCGCTTTATTTAGAATCTGCTATAAATTTTCTGTTCTTTTAGATAGTTTGTTCTTCTAAGAACTGTTAGCTAAGTAATTTAAGAAAGAAATTGTGATGGTTAATGTGGTTCTTGTTTTAATAGAAATGGAATGAGGATATTTTATGGATTTAAGTTTGCAAATTTTTCTCTTGTGTCTTCATCATTAGTATTTTTGTTAAGGTTTTTGGTAGTGGACTAAAACCATTTCTTGGGTTTCTGTTAATAACACTTCGATCGATCTTTTGGCCTTGTTCAATTAGCCAATCTGAAAGAAATCAGCTTTTATCATTAATCAATTTGAAGCTAATTATGATCTTCATTTCCCTTGGTAGTCGTTTCAGACATTGGATGGGTTTGCCAATTCTGCATTAGGCATTGGGTCAATTGTATGTTAATCGTGAACTTTGTTGCTCCCACAAATGAGTATAGACTTTCAATAAATTAGCAAGTGCACCTAGAATTTCCTGTATTCTTTTTAAGTTCTTAGGGTTGTGCTTCTACATATCGAATAGAAAAAAGGAGAAAGAATTTGATGAATCATCCAAGTAAATATGCAAAGAAACTAGAAATCCTTGGCTTTCCTTGAAATTCATGTTGCCAATCTTAAATCTTTCCAGTGCAGATCCTCAAGATCTCTGTCTCCTTCAGAAAAATTACATAAGAAATTCCCAATTGATTTTTGTATGCGCATTAACATGAGACAAAATGTTGTCTACAGTGCTAGTGGTACATGAAAAGTAGATCCTTTGCCAATGTAGATGATTATGAAAAATGCTTCTTTTATCTTTTACCTGTGATTGAAAATTTTAATATTTCACTTGCTGACTTGTTGACATGATGAAAAATTGATTGTTACTCGACAAAACAGTGAAAATTTCTTTCTTCACCTTGATGTAGAGTGAAAAATCATGTTTTCACCCTCGATATTTCTTATTTATTTCTTTTCAAATTTGTTCTAAGACAAGTATATTCCATTAACAGATAAAAAAACCTAAATAAACTACTATGTAGTATGATAAATTCGACAAATTTTCTAAAATGGAACATATGTGCAACCATTTATTGGATTGAATGTGATAAAAGTAATCTAGCACCTCTCTAAAATTTTCTTTTAGTGTCATTTTTCTTTTATGCACCATGCATATTTTACCCCAGTTAGCAAATTAGTAATTTTATTGATCAGTTGCACAATTTTGAGGTGGGTTATTTTGTGAATAATTTCAAATTTAAACACAATATGATATAATAGAGCCATCCCATAACTACTCAACTAGTCAAATGAACATGTCAAACTTATATCTTCGAAGAGTGTAAAAGTTTTTTTTTTTTTTGATCAAAAGAGAAGTTGTATTAAGAATAAAGAGAATGTACAGAGTTTCTACCATAGGTAGAAGAAAAGAAAGCAACAGATTACATGAAAATTGAGTCCCAGGTATTTATCACAGAACTTGAGAAATTCAAGTGAACATGGTGTCCTGCTGCAGCCTATGTTGTGAAAGGCGAGCGCCTTTGGCGCTTAAGCGATGGACCAGCGCCTAGGCAAAAAAGGCGCCTAGGCGCCAAACTATGCCTGTTTTTTTTTTTTCCTATTTTTCGGGCGCTCGCCTGGGGCGCCTAAGGCGCCCTAGGCGCTAGGCGCTGGGCTTGGCGCCTCGCCTTGCCCAGCGCCTTTTACAACATAGGCTGCAGCTGCCCAAGCTAGCACTGAAGATTTAGCTTCGTGAACCAAGGCATCATCTGTTTTATAAAGATATTCAGATTCAAAAAGTCTGCAATTTCGTTCTCTGCATAAGACTGTAAAAGTTGGGTTCAGTGTGAATATGGCTTTATTTACTAAGGCTTATTAATTTAAAATAACGTGTTTGGTTTTTCTTCCTCTGCATCGTATACACATATAGAAAGGAATTAAGTGCATAGAAATGGTGTACTGCACATGGTGATACATAATTGATGGCTATCAGTCTCATCCTCCACATCAAAGTAGCATGGTAACAAAAACATGTGCAGTACACCATTTCTAGCAACATTAGGAACTGAAAGTAAACCAGCAATCAATATTATGAAAGTGAAATCCTCAACATTCACATTGATGAGAAATGAAACTGAAATGCGAAATGAAACTGAAATGCAATTTGTTATGCATCATCATCATCAATTCATCTTTATTTATTTATTTTGGAAAAGATAAAATTCATTCATAATGAAGTGCTGAGATAGCACTTAAAATGACCAACAAACAACCATCCAAACAAGATAGCTCAAACAAAATAAGGGGGATTACAACAATTGAATCATTTCCCCTAAAACAAGTTGAACCTAATTACTATTTAAACACCCTCCAATCGTGCATGAAATCCACAAACTTAAATTGTTTAAAGGATTCATGAACTGTCACCCAACTAAATAAGGAAGCCTTCACTAGAATAATAACCCTCTCTACTGTTTTCTCTTTGTTGCAAAACACTCTTTTTTTCGTTCCTCCCAGATTTGATGCCAGATAGCGAAAGGCAAACAAAACTTGAGAAATTCAATTGGTTGAGTCTTTAGTTTCATCTGCCACGACACTAGGAAATCCAAACATGTATCCGGCGACCTCCATCTTAACTCCAACAAGTTTAAAAAATGATCCCACACCTTCTTTGCAAATTCACATTGAATAAAGATGTGTGATATTGATTCGTGTTGCAGATTGCACAAGTAGCAGTTGATGTTTGTAATTCATCCTTATTTTATACATGGGAATTGGGACATCACTAGTAATTTCAGTACCCTTATCTCCTTCTCTCAGTTAGCAAATCTCTCTCTCTAGCTGATCTTGTAACACTTTCTCAACAACAAAACATGATGAACAACGTTAACAACAACAATGATGATCATCCTGAAGATCACAACATAGTTTATCAAAGTAGGTTTGGTGTTAGGGTCTCTTATCATGTTCCATTGTATTCTATCATATGGTTTAGATCTTCTCCGGCCAAACCCTTATGGTTTAATTACAGATCCATCTTGTATTCCATGTCCAGATGCCATAACTGTCTTGTTAGATTCTCATCTTTTCTCAATCTGTGCACCGTACACGGCAGCATTATTAGCTCAAGCCTTAAAAGGGGTCCTCCCTTCCAAAAGTCTACCTGAGAATTTTGTCCATATTTTAGTGTTTCTTTTTGCAGCTATTCTCTTATTCGGTTATGTATACTTCTATGTAACATTGGTTTATAGTCTGCAGTTGATATTAGGTTCTGTTTCCTGTGCAACAGACTCAAAGAGCTTTGATC
Source organism: Papaver armeniacum (assembly GCA_023531295.1). NCBI lineage: Eukaryota > Viridiplantae > Streptophyta > Magnoliopsida > Ranunculales > Papaveraceae > Papaver > Papaver armeniacum. Next base: position 637,673 of record JAJJWW010007051.1, read on the forward strand.
TTGCTATTATTCTAGGAGTCGTGTTTGCTTTGGTGTGCATCCTCTTCATCATTTGCATTTCTTCTGCTCCCCGCCGTTAGAACTCTTCAGAAAAGTTACGGTTAATTTCATATTTGATTCTACATTATGGGATTTCTTTGTATGAAGGTGATGGTTGATGTAGTTCTTATTTTAATAGAATGTGAATAAGATATCTTTGTTTCACCGCAAATCCGTTCATGGCCAAAATTTGATGCCAATACAAATTCCCCTATCTGATGTATTTGAGGCGATATAAGTTTGCAATATTTTCACGGTGTTGTTACAATGACCTATGATATAATGCTCCATGTTGACACGTTTTTCCCCTGTTTTATTTTCTCCATACAGTTGTTCAAGGCCAAGTGTATTATATTATTACTGTTGAGTCAAATGGGGCCAAGAAGGTGGAAACAAGTGCTCCAACTGGTATAGTATATCAAATTGAAGAAATGGGAATCTTATAGAGTGTGATAACATCTTTTGATTTTTGGTTATCCACCTTGCTCTAAAGTATAAGGTGCCTTGTGTCTTATTAATGATTTTGATTTAAGTAGCATGCGTGATAGACCCCATGCATGTGAACTAATGCCATTTCAAGTATCATTTAGAAACACAGAGTAAACCTATTCTAAGAAGGTAATTGTCATATTCAAATGAATGTTGAAATGCAAACTCAAATTCGAGTTAATATTTGTGAAATGAAACTGAAATGACAAAAAATTTGTGCATCACCATCTCTCTATTTATACATGCCCGTTGTACTAGTATTTACAGTACCCACTCCATTACTCAATTAGCAAATCGTTCTACAGCTCTAACACTGTCTCAAGAAATAAAGATGATGAACAACAATGATCATCTTCAAGTATACAGGAAAGATATCAATGGCATTATCCGATTCGGCTTGTTGTTTGGGTCTCTTGGCAATATCCTTTTGATAATATCATTAGGTTTTCATCTTCTCCGGCCAAATCCTTATGGAAAAATATCAGATCCATCTTGTATTCCAGGTTCAGTGGCCGTCACTAAGTTGGTACATTCTTATGTTTTCTCCATCGGTGCACCATACTTGGCAGCATTATTAGCTCAGGGCTTAAAAGCAACACTCTCTTTCACTAGTTTACATGAGATTGCTGTCCGTGCTTGGCTGTTGATGTCTGAAGCTATTCTCCGTATGAGTTACGTGTTCTTCTATAGAGCAATGGCTGATAGTTTACAGTTGATATTAGGTCATGTTTCTTGTTCAACAGACTCAAAGAGATTTAGTCTTGCTATTATGTTTGGAGTCATGTTTCGTTTCGTATTCATCCTCTTTGTCATTAACCGTTTAACTGCTCCCCTTTAGAACTCCGTTAGAATTCTTTGAAAGATGGGTATATTGTTATGGAGGGTTTGATTCATATTGCCTCTACTTGATAGTTCACACTTGGTTAGAATCTGTTCTAAATTCTCTGTTTTGTAGATAGTATTTTCTTTAGGATCTACTAGCTAAGTAATTATGTATAAAATGGTGATGATTGAATATAATGGTAATGAAGATACTGTTGTTTTGATTTGATATCAAGATGCCGAGGAGGCACAAAACCCTTGTTGATGGCCAATAGAAATTCCTCCTATCTGGTGTATTTTATGGATTTAAGTATGCAAATTTTTCTTGGTGTAGTGTTACAATGACCTATGATAAAATGCTTCATACATGGTATATACTTTGCTGATAGTGGTTTGGGAAAGCGATATGATATGGCAACATATATATAACTCCAAAAAAAAAAAAATTATTTCGCACCAAAATTTATGTATACAGCACAATTCCCACCCATGTCTTTAATGCACATAGAAGGAAAGTGGAGCATGCACAGAAAGATGGACAAGAAGATCGTTGTTTCTTTTTTGTTTTCCTTACTCTCAAACCGGCCCCCTTGTTTCAGTACACAAAATGACGCCTTTGATACGTCCCTTATAAACCTGACTAAAGAAATCCAGTTTTTGGACTAAGGCAATTGTAATGCCTTTTAGTTGTTCTTCGTGTTAGTCCCCTTTATTTAGTTTATCTATATATTTTTGTTGATGGATAAAATGCACTAACCGTCTGTTTTTGTTTAGTGATCAATGATTAGTAATAAAAAATGCCAAGAAAGCCTTGGTATCCCTTCACAATCTCTTTTCTAATCAAGGTCTCTCTCTGTCTCCTTCAGCAAAATTACATACGAAATTTCCAATTAATTTTTTATAGAAAAGAGTTCCTTCTTTGTTTATACGTGCATATTTTGATGTGAAATTGAAATTGTTTGATCAAGGAACAACTCAAGTACTTAAATTAGTAGATGATAGAAAAGGGTTTGTTTTTTTTTTGGTATATTAACAAGAAAATGCTACATTGAGCAGTGCTCCATTAATGATAAGACACAAAATGTTGTTATAGAATGCTAGTGGAAGATACTACACAACGTCTGGATGTGGCATGAGTTTAAACAATGAAATTTATCTACATAACTGGGATCTGGTGTTTTTGTAACTCTCTTTACATTATTTTTTGTACCTCTTTTGTTTCCTCTTACTCCTTGTAAGAGTTTTCTTGTAAATTCTTCTTTCTCTAATATATTCTTCTTTATCAAAAAAAAAAAAAAATAAACAATGAAATTTAAATGTGACATTTTTTTTCTTCAAAATAAGACGTTCCTGATAAGACACAAATGCATCACTGAGTAGTTAGGTGCACGAGTGCATTAGAAAATGAAGACATTTTACACGCTATAACTAGGAATTCACAAGCATACATTGTATATCTATTTTTTGTTTCCGTCCATCCGACCTTACTCTAAGGAGGTGTCTTAACGCAGTAGATTACTTAGATCACTTCTTGGCCGGGTTTCTGTTAATAGCACTTTTATCATTCTTTTGTCTTTGATCAGGCATAGGGTTTTATGGATTGTAACTAATCAAGTTGAAACCAATTATGGTCTTCATTTTCCTGGGTAATTAGGAGAAGGTTATTTTGAAGTAAGGCCTGAAGTCTCTATGTACATCTATTTTTATTGATGGATAAAATGCACTAACCATCTGTTTTTGTTGATGGCCAAAATGCACTAATATAATCAAGTTGAAGTTATTTTTTGACCTTCATTCCCCTTGGTAGTTTCAGAATCTGGAATGGGTGTGCAAGTTCTGCACAAGGCTATGGTTAGGTTCCAATTGTATGCTTTCATTGCTCAATTACTCAATGGGTTGGTAGGTAATGTGTTAGGTTCATTGAAGTGGCTTTATTTTAGTGGAGATCTTCTCAGATAGAACAGAGAAAAAGATGCAAAACTTAGAAACTAAACCAAGGAGAGAAAGAAACAAGGGAGAGAAAACAAAAAGGGGAAAAAGTAAAAAAGTAAAAAAAAAAATGCCACATCAATTTACGCGGTTAGCATTTTCAGTTGGCCAAAATCAGTTTTCAGTTTCTGTTTATAGAGCTCAGAGTTGTTGTTTCTGCGGAGTAAAAATACTTAATTATGGCCTGAGTAACAATAAATCCTGAAATTAAATTATTACTCTTGGAAGAAACTGCTTGGAAGTGGGTGAGAACCTGTCAGTCTCACTCTCAACAAAAAATTAAATGGTGAAAGGAAAGTTGAAATGCAAATTCAACTTCGAGTAAATAAATTGTGAAATGAAACTAAAATGAAATGACTAATGCGCATCACCACCATCTCTATTTATACATGTTGCTAGTATCCTCAGTACTCCCACCGCGATTACGAAATCTCTCTATAGCTCTTAGCATTTTCTCAAGAAGTAAAGATGGTGATGAACAAGGTTAACAACAATGATCGTCTTCAAGATTATACCAAAGATATCAATAGCATTATCATGTGGGGCGTGTTTTTGGGGTCTCGTACCATGTTCCATTTCATAATATCATCAGTTTCTGGTCTTCTCCGGCTAATTCCTTATGGCATAATTGCAGATCCAACTTGTATTTCAGGTTCAGATCGCGTCATTGACTCGATACATTCTTGTGTTTTCTTGATCTTTTTCCCATACATAGCATTATCATTAGCAAAAGGATTAAAATCAAGAGGAACCCTATCTTTCACAAGTTTATACCACACTTTGATGTTGTTTTGTGCAGCGACTCTATTTCTCCTTTATGTGCTCTCCTGTGCAACAATTGTTGATAGCCTGCAGTTGATATTCTGTTCTGTTTCTTGCTGTGCAACATACTCAAACAGCTTTGGTCTTGCCGTAATGCTTGGAGTCGTGGTTTCTTGGGGATTCATCATTTGCCGTTTTTCTTCTCCTCGACGTTATAACTCTTTGAAAGAATAGATAGTTACAGCGGGTTTAATTCGTATTACCTCAACTTTATGGTTCTCACTTTGTTTAGAATCAGTTCTAATTCTCTGTTTTTTAGATGTTTTTTTTTTTTTCTTTTAGGAACTACCAGCTAGGTAATTATGTATGAAATGGTGATGGCTGATCACGTGGTTCTTGTTTTTAATATAATGGGATTTAAGTTTGCTAATTTTTCGGTGTACTTTACAATGTCCTATTATAAAAGGAATGCCTCATGTTCTGGAATTTTTCTATCCAACCCTACTCTAAGATATCTTGTGTCTTAATTAATTAGTGCTTTTGTTAAGGTTTGTGTTCTTGACTGTTGACAAGGTTTATTGAAAGTATCACTTCTTGTGTTTCTGTTAATAGCACTTCAATAGATCTTTAATTATTCTTGATAAGTTTTGTCAATCTACTTTACCGATCAAAAAAAAAAAAAAAAAGTTTTGTCAATCTAAAAGTAATTAGGTCATGACTAATCAAGTGGAAGCAAATTTTTGACTTTCATTTCCCTTGGTAGTGTCAGACCCTGGAACACTGACTAGTCAGGGTGGTTTAGATGGTGATGGTTGATGTGGTTCTTGTTTTAATAGAATTGTAATGAAGATATTGTTGTTTCACCGCAAAACCCTTTTCCTTATTGATAGCCAATAAGCCAATACAAATTCTTACCCGGTGTATTTTATGAATTTAAGTTTGCAAAAAAAATTAGATGTTGTTTCAATGATGACATATGATAAATTGCTTTATGTTGTGGAATTTGTTAATAGCCAAGTGGTTGTGGCTTCATATATTCATACAATGAAAACTCAATAAAACACGAAAACACAGATAGATTTTGGTAAATCAACAACCCAATCTCACGACCCGAACTGACTGAACAGACAGATCGTGCATGTTGAAGTCATACTAGCCATTTCAACGTCATCTCCCTCACACAACAGTGTGATGATCCCAGGATCATACTATGGATTTCTAAAATCATATAGTATAGAGAGCTTTCATCTTTAGTTCCTCACTAGTGAGACTAAAGGTTCCTTTCACCAAAGTGAAAAACCATGAACTAGTGAACCCTTAGTGACCCTTAGATCCTAAGTTCCAGTAATACCAAAACCATCAAAACGTAAATCACATAAAAAGCGCCGGAAATACCATTTTACGCAGAGGTGTCCATGAGGTCTTGAACCTTTGCTTAGTGAGATATTACCGGAATTACTTGCTAGAGACAGTGAACTATGTCTTGAACTGCTAGCGTTTGATGTAATTCGCGATAACAACCACGGATGATATCTCCAAGGGTGCTGCCAAGCTCGTGCCGTTTTGTCCAATTTGGCCCTAGACATATCCTGTTTCTCAGAATGCTCTAGAGAATCAAAGCTCATATTCTCATAGGGAAGCGGCCCCACTTCCTCATTCGGATAGGTGAGTTTCCATAAAGAGTGTTACTGCTACACCCCACTTCAATCTTAAATTGAAACTATAGAACTCATTAAGATTTCTTAAAAGTCATCAATCACATGCAGTCACACTATCACGTCTACACCATAGGGAAGGGACAAAGAATGAAATTCTCTGATAGTGTTTACCTTTACCCACCACAAATTAGTTGTCTCATTCGAAACCTTGATCATGGGATCTCCAGTCAGCAAGGTTGAGTATCCTTCATGGCAAGTTTAATTTATGAGCTTAAGCCCCATCCCCCTTGATGCATTTCTAACTATCTCTTTGGATAAACCTTTCGTCAAAGGTTGCGCGATATTCTCCTTGGACTTTATCCAATCAATGGAAATAACGCCGAACTGACTGAACAAAATCTATCTGTATTTTCGTGTTTTATTGAGTTTTCATTCATGTGGGGGATTGTTGGAAAACGATTACTAAAAGATAACTTTTAAGGTTTTAATAAAATTACAATTTATTGTTTTCTTTTGTGAATGAAAAAACTTATTAGTCCCACATTGTGGAGTTTCCACATTTTAGTTGTTTTAAGAGACTATATAAGCATTTTAGTCCCACATCGGGGACTTTTTCTTCATAAGTTGTATTTGTCAATTATATAAACAAATTCACTACTTTTGTAAAATCTATGGGAAAGGGGTTGCTCTATATTTTAGAGGGACCCCTAAGGGAAAATATTTTATAGCGTTTCTTAAGCGTTCGCGATTTTCCTTGACGGTTTTTTCGGAGTTGCGAAGCTCAAGTTGAGCATCTACTACATATGCTAGTAGTAGGTGTAGTAGGGTGTTTTATCCTGGAGATATCCGTCCTGTGAGGGCTATAGCATCACTCTTGAGTGTAGCCGGGCGATAATGTCTTAAGGGCAACGTGTTGAACACGTGACTCACTCTGTTTTTCCAAAGTTTTGCCTTGTTGCCGTTGCGGAGATTTGGGGAGCTCGTCCGTTTCATCAAATCGATCACTTCCACTTCAAAGGAGCTAAGTATCAATAACTTTTGCTTATTTGATTTTTTCCTTATTTTTGATTATTGCACCCAACACAAATTGTACTAATATAATGTTTTCTAACGATGCTAGTGGAAGATACTATACGACGCCTGAATGTGGAATGTAGGGCCGGCTTATGATGGAGGCAGTATAGGCGGGTGCCTAGTGCCCCAAATCATTGGGGGCCCAATTTTTATGTATTTTTTTTTCTTGCTATGGTCAATTTGTAACACTTATAAGTGTTGGTAAAGCGTCTTGCCACACTTAATCACTTTACAGTTGTAATTGTTAGTAAATGCCATGTAACACCTATAAACACTACTCATTTTTTAATTTGCGAAATCAATAACCAATGTTCCAGTTGTTTTTTTGACAAAATACAAGCTTATAACCCCATATCTAACCAAAATTCAGAAAAAAATTAGGCGGCCTCCGGCCGCATAGTCGAGTTTCAAGTTTTCGCTTAGATATACTAATTTATCTCTCCCTAAGAAAAATTCTAGCTTTATCCCTATATTGGTGATTTGAAAAAAACACTCATATTTTTAGTTCGCCTAAGGTACCCCAATTCTATAAGACGACCCTGGTGGCATGAGTTTAAACAATGAAATTTTAGACATTCCAGATGAGCTAGAAATGCATCACCGGGTAGTTAGGTACATTACATGAATTAGGTTTCGTTGTTAATTTTAACACCAGGAAAGTGATGGTGATTTTTCCTTAATTATTTCTTTGGAATCGGATAATCCTATGAATTTTTCTACAGAGCATTTTTATGATACTTGATTTGAATCTGATCAAATTGCAATGGGAAAAAAAAACATATAGGAAGTAAGCTACTTGGTTTGGATTGTCTGTTTGCAAAAAGTTGGTGTATTCATCATGACTTTTCATGTAATTTTGTGGCAAACATCAAAAAAGTTTATGTTATACTTGAATTAGAATTCGACATCAAAAAAGTTTATGTTATAATAAAAAAGTTTATATTATGGTCACACGACCCTAATATCATTACATATATGAAAACTTGGAAGTGTAATTGGGGAGACGGAAGACTTACTCGAATATGGAATAACATTTTGGTTGCTATATGCTGGTGTATATATATGGAAAGAGCGAAATGCAAGATTCTTTGGTAACGAAAATAAAAATTTGGCAAGCTTCATTAGAAATATCAAATTACAAGCGTCCTTTTGGGCCGAATCGAATAAAAGAATATTAGGGCTTACGGAAAATATTGTAATTTCTTTATGGGATTCATTTTACCGGCCTTACTTGGGTAGCCAAATCCCCTTTCGGTTCTCCGTTTTTTGTTCGGTTGTAATCATTGGGTTAAGGTACCTCCTTAAGTGCCCTTTTTCAATGAATTTTTTTTTAACCGATCAAAAAAAAAAAAAAAAAAAAAAAAAGAATTCGCTACGTGACTCGAACATAATTTCTAATTCAGACTCGTTTGAGTCTGGTAATAAAATACCTTTCACTGGAGCAAGCCAATAATTTGCATATTTTGATTGAATTAAATGATATCTCACTTGAAAAACAAACAGATTATACGGATGAGTCAAGTGATTTCAGTCGGCTATGTAAGGAAAAAAAAAAAAAGAAAAAAAAATTGAGAGACACACAAGAGAGTGTAAGCAGAGTGTAAACGGGAACACATCCACTATATGTTGTTTCCTTCTGATCCTGTAATGGGAGTCTCTATAAACAAACACACCTCTTGCCTTGTTTCTAATTTCTAAACTCCTGTACACTCAGAAAGCCATATCTTCTTTAAACCCTAGAACTCAATTTCTCCACAAATCCTTCACTAATGGAAAGAAAAGAGACTCAATTGATGAAGAATTTCAACAAGATTCTTCCAACAGAAATCATTTCAGACATCTTAACACGTTTACCCGCTGATTCGGTGCTCGAATGCAAGTCTGTCTGCAAAACATGGAAGAATCTCATTCATCATCCATCATTTCCCAAATTGCACTTAGCTCGTCTCAATCATTCAGATTCAACCGATTCAGGTAAGTTACGATATGTTTTCTCGAAAATAGATCCTGAAATTGACGATTATGATCGTAATAGACGTATTTACTATTTCGAATTGAATGATAATGAGGAATGGAATTTTGCGGATCGAATTTATAGAAAAATCGGTTTAGAAACTCAATGTTGTGAAGCGTACATCTTAATTGGTTCGTTTAATGGTTTGATTTGTATTTATGGAACTCAACCTACTGTACCTGAAACTGCCGGACCTGCAATTATATTTAATCCGGTGACAAAAGAATACATTGTTTTGCCAGATTTTGATAGTTATCCGGAATTTCAGACAAAAGGTGAAAATTCGACCCGATATCATCATGTGGCCTGTGGATTTGGTTATCTTGCTGAAACCAATGAGTACAAAGTTGTTAGGATATACGACAAGTATTGGGGACAGCTTACTGTTGTTGAGGTCGAAGTGTACACTGTTGGAAGTGGTAAGGGATGGCGACACGTTGGGAAGTTTGATATTGGTTTCGGATTTTTACCAGACTTGGAGCATACACATGGTGTGTTTCTGAACGGAGTTCTGTATTGGAGGAATACTGAAGGAGGAATGGTTGTAGTATTTGATTTGGCTGATGAAAAGTTTCGTGAGCATATTCCGGCACCTCCTATGTTAACGGACACTGATGATGATGAAGATGTTAATGGTTTTAATGTGATAGGGGCTTCTGGTGATGGGATTTTATTTTATGCCGTTCATCAATCCGTTGGAGGACAAGAATTTGATGATGTATGGTTTTTAATGAATAAGAATGAAAGTCATGTTATGAAAGAACAGTCATGGGATTGGAGTAAAGTGGCTAGTCTTGACCAAAGAGAACCATTTGCCTTTTTGGAGGGTGGCTCTGTTATACGTTACAATCAAGGCACTTTTAAAATATTTTTTCCAGAAACTTCAACCTGGGAAAGCATTGTGAACAGTCATATATCTCGTGAAGTATTTCGATACCAGCACACCTTAGTTTCATTAAAAGAATTAGGAGAAGAAGATGCAGAAATAATGAAACCAATGGGAATTCAAGAGACAGATACCCAATGAATCTGGATGGGCTAGCGGAGAAGCAAATGCTGCTGGAAGCTGGTAATCTTCATTTACCTTTTGATTCATATCGATCATTTAACATTTAAATGGGTTTCTTTTTGAGATTAATCTTCATTTACTGTTATGTATGAATTACTGTGAGTATGTGTTGGTACCGCTAATCTTAACTCCATGTGAGTGTTTTTTACATGCAGTTACACTGTATTGCTTTGTTAGCCAGTTCAGCTAATTTCTATGTGATGCGTGCTTTAGTAATTTACGTCATTCATAGATCATAGTCAAATGGTGGACAACAAGAGCATTTGCATCAGTACGAGTGAGTTTGTTTCATTCTTACTTCGTAGTATTAGTTGATAGATACTTATTAAAATCCATTTTAAAGATTTTCTTTTTTTCTCCGTTTCGATATTGGGAGTTGTGACGCTGCATGTTGTGTTAGTGTGTAACTGGAAGTAATCCTAATATCATAAGGTATGGCTATTCCGATTTCCAACGAACCCAACCCCTGTCTTTGGACAAAGTTGATTCAGTTGTGGTGTTATAAAGTTGATCATACATCCTCCAAAGTTCATATAACTATCTTTATTGTTTAATATTGAGAACATACTTTTGTTAATTGCTTGTTATTCTTGTTCAAACAACACAGATTTATCGTTGCATAATATCATCAGAGACTTCTATACACAAGATAGTCACTCAGACACTCTCCTGTTTTGATTTATGAGTTAATTCATTCTCTTTTTACTGTTGTTTTTCTTTCTTCTTCGGAACAAAAGTAGGGTTGTTTTTAGTGTTTACTTTGCTTTCTGCAGACACAGAATTGGTATGTCTCTATACAATCGAAGTTCTTGGTTATAGATATGCTGCTTTTCTTTGTTAAGGAAAGAAAAATCTTTGGTTTTTAGATTCGTAGTGGTCATAGATAAACAGCTTACAATTACGTGCTAGGGCATACTGTTAGAGATTATGAAAGGAGTATCTATAGGCTTGTCTTTCATAAGTTGCAGTATTGTGGGAGATCTGTCAAGTTGTCTATACCATTTACCAGCAGATCAGCTTGCATTTAGAATCTATTAAGTTGCCGATTTACGTTCTACATCGACTTCTAAGGGTTTGATTTGTATTTATGGAGCCCCACCTACTTATACTGTTGAAAGGCTTTCTACCTGCACCATTATTATCATCAGTATGATAGCTAGCTTCGTCGGTGACCTTTTTCAACAAACTGGGAGGAAAATATCTCCATGATAGTGTTTACATTGATGCTTTCTTTTGTTTAGCTTATGAGTTTATCCATTTGCCGTTTCATGTTATTTTTGTTTTAGGGATTTCTAATTTTTGCTTCAGTTTCTGGATATCTGAAATGAATATGAATGATTTGGTTATAGTGTTATACAGATATTGGTTTTGCTTCTAGAGGAAAGAAAATCTTGGTTTTTTAGATAATATTAATAACTGAAGCTGTCATGTTCATCTGTATGTGTAAGAAGATCCATTGTAACAATAGTTAACTTGCTTATACTTAGGGGACTAGGACATACTGTTAGAGACTTTGAAATGAGAATCTACGGGCTTGTTTTTCGTAAGTTGCAGTGCTGCAGGAAATCTGTCAAGTTGGTCATACCATCTCCCAGCAGATCAGCTTGACACTTAGAATCTGTGAAGTTATCAGTTCACTGGACTTGGCCCCAAATCTTGAAGGTGTGGGCATAGAATTTTCCCTCATCCTATAAATCCTTAACATGGCCTGCTTCTCTACCTTGTTTCTATAATCTCACCCCTTATATCAAGTAATTTTCTAGGCCCATTATCCTTCATGTATTTTGAACTCTGAAATTCACACTGTAGTGAATCCTGACTGTAAAAATTAATAAAATTTGGTATGATTAATTTGGCTCTGCTGGGATACTTCTCCTACATCTGACAACGTATTTTGATTTCCCTGCAGATTTCCCTGGAGGATTGGATATTGAAAGTGGAAATTTAGGGATGTTCACATCCTGTTCTTGAGTTTAGTATCAGTCTTAAATGTTGCACCTCACAACCAGATTTTTCTTTTTTCTATTTCTCTTCCATGTTTTTGTTTTAGCAACGGCACATGAACCTTCATTGTTACGTTGTTCCAGATAGTTGTGCGTTTCAATCTTTATGAAATAGCTAGATTCAGTGAACTTGCAGCTCGAATTCTTGCTCTGTATGGAGTCTATGTACTGTTATCTTCTCCTTCTGTAACGGTTCTTGTCAAATCGCCGAAGATACTAAAATGATAGTATTTCTGGTTTTGGCTTGAATCAGGAACTGTCAAGAGGCCGGTATCCAATTCCTGTTTTCCATATAACTTGCAAGTGTGCAGGGCTTTTGTCAGATCGCAGGCGCAACTTTAACTAGATGATCACATAATATTTTGGTACCTCTCCGAACATCCTTGTAGTTCTTATTCAGCCATTCTTTTTGTCAGAAAGGAATAAGACGGTTTTTACCATATTGCCCCTATAGTCAAAGTAGTTCTTATTGACTACTTTGGATTCTCCTTGCTGACAATGTTTCTTTTTCAATGTTTGCTTGAATAAACAAGAATGGCGCTATCACTGGAATGAAAGTGATCAAGAACCTTAGGTGGTGATTATAAGTTAATCCACAATTACCAAGAATGGTTTTACGTTAAAACCTCGTTATTAGCAAATTATTTTCACTGCTCAATTACTCAATGGGTGTAGTTGTTGGCAGTTAATGGTTAGGTTCAATGTGGTAGCTTTATTTACAAAGGGTTTTAATGTGTTAGGGGATGCATCATACATGATTCCCTTTCTCTTTATGGAGTCCAGTTTTGCTGTTTCTGCCAAAGGAAGTGCCTTAGAAAAATGCTACTCCTAGGAAGTGGTCCAACTCTTAACACCAAAGTAGCATGATAGACCCCATGTGAACTACTAGTAACTTTTAGGAAAACAGGGTAAACCAGACCTATTCTAAGAAGGTAATAATCAAACTGAAATGAAAGTTGAAATGCAAATATTCAATTTCAAGTTAATTGTGAAATGAAACTGAAATGACAAACACCATCTCTCTATTCATACATGGCCATTACTAGTACTTTTAGTACTCTACTTCTCTCAATTAGCAAATCTTTCTATAGCTCTAGCACTTTCTCAAGTAGAAAAGATGATGAAGAAAGTTACCAACGATGATCTTCTTCAAGAATACAACGAAGATATCAATGCCCTTATCAGATTTGGCATGTTGTTTGGGTCTCTTGGCAATATCCTTTTGATGATATCATTAGTTTTTCATCTTCTCCGTCCAAATCCTTGTGGCATAACTGCAGATTCATCTTGTATTCGAGGTTCAGATGTCATTGCTAACTTGGTGCATTCTTATGTTTTCTCAATGGCTGCACCATACATGGCAGCAGTATTAGCTCAAGGCTTAAAAGCAACACTCTCTTTCACAAATCTACGTTTGATTGTTGTCTCTGCTTGGATATTGCTTTCTGAAGCTATTATCTGTATCAGTTACGGGTTCTTCTATATAGCAATGGTGGTTGACAGTCTGCTGTTGATATTAGGTCCTGTTTCTTGTTCAACAGACTCAAAGAGCTTTGGTCTTGCTATTATGTTTGGAGTCGTGTTGCGTTTCGCATTCACCCTCCTCGTCGATCTCCGTTTTTCTGCTCCCCGTTAGAACTCTTTGAAAGAGGACTATATCATTACGGCGGGTTTAATTCATATTGTCCCATAGTTACCATTTTCTGCTCTAAATTCTCTGTTTAGATAGTTTTTTCTTTTGTACGATTTACTAGCTAGGTAATTATGTATGAAATCGTGATGATTGAATATGGTACTAGTCGTGACTTATGCAGATATTTTATAAGTCAATCAGTTATCAAGTAAGATCTGAAGTCTCCTCGTCAACAAATGTTCATGGCCAAAATGCACTAATGTAATTAGTGATCAATGATTAGAAAATGGCCTATAGGCTTAATAATTATGCCAAGAAAGCCTTGGCCTCCCAGCATAGTTTCTTCATAATCTCTTTTCTTTTTCAAGGTCTCCTTGAGCAAAACTACATAAGAAGTTCCCCAATTGATTTTTTATGGGTATGATTTCCATATTTTAACAGCTCAAAGTAATTAAATTAGTGGATGATTAACCCACAAGCAGTGAAGAAAAGTATATTTGTATTAATAAGAGATGAAATTTTGTCTAACAATGCTAGTTGGTACATGGAAATAGTAGACCCTTCCCAATGCCTAAGAAAAGTGTGGTCTATGAAAAGTTTATGTAATTCATCTCCTTTAAGCGAAAATATGTGAATTCTTGTTTGATGGTGCTATTATGAGGTTTTGATTTTGAAAGTAGATTTGGAGTTTGCAGTGTGTCTTTTACATGCATGAGCTTTCTCTAAAATTTTTATCTTCGGTAATTTGAGTGAAAATATTATTGTTCACTTGTTTACAATGAACGATCGTCTCTCAGTCGACAACACTGGGAGAAAATCTGTTATCCGCCTGTGTTTTGCGTGTTTCACCCTTGATGTTCCCTGTGAAGTAATTTTGTTTTGCATTTGTTCTCAAACATGAATTTTTGGCCCACACGGTAACGTGATGGTAACGTTATTTACTTTCTGTGTTTCTGTTTCTGTTAGTGGAGGCTTTGTTCACTCAGGGTTATAACGTGTTAAGATATTACAAAATGGGAAAAATATCGTTTGGTCCTTTTTTAGGTGGGCCCATGTCTGTTTGGTCCTTTGGTCAAACGCCTTTACTGTTTGGTCCATAATTATTTAAAAATATTAACCTCACAAAAACACCCTTTCGTGTGAATTTTTACTTATTTTCTTGTAGCAGTTCATTCCTTCTTTTCATCCTTCATTTCATTCTTCTCTCATCATCATTCCATGTCTCTTCCTCCTATCTTTCTTGCTTTTTTAACTTTCTTCATCACCGACTAACTAATAGTCAGTTCCTCTTAAATCACTTTCTTCATCTTGGTGTTTTATCAAGAAAATCTTCACTTTCAGGAAACATCATCGTCTTGGTTGCGTTCAACAACAGCGGAGAAAAATGAGAGGAAAGAAAAACTAGATCTAGAAAAGAAGAGAGAGAAAGTAAATCTGAGAATGAGATATTTTGCTATTGATTTTTGTATATATATGGTCACCTTAGGACCAAACCATTATTTTCTAGGACCAAACAATAATATAAGGGTATTTCTGCCACTACAGGATGACATTTACATCATCCATGACATCACCCTAGGACAAAACTATAATTTTTATGACCAAACTATAATTTATATTACCAAATAGGACCAAATGGACAATTGAATGGGTCAATTGGACTAGACTCTCTCTAATATATTATTTGTAGGACCAATTGGTATTTCCTACTGGTTTCTCTTAATGGAGTTCAGATTTAATTCTTCTGCATTCTAAATATAAAAATGAAAGTGTCATGGAAATTTCTTGGAAGAACCCATAGGTCTCACTCTCAACACCAGAAGAACCAATGTGAGCTAACACATTTCTAGTAACATTTAGCAACTGAAAGCAAACCTATTCTAAGTAGGTAATTGTCATACTCAAATGAAAGTTATAATGCAAACTCAAATTTGAGATAATATTGTGACATGAAACTGAAATGACAAACAAATTCCTATATTATTGTTGTGGCGTCAGATATTCGTATTTGCTTTTCTAATTATTCATGGATACAGCTCTATCTTTAATATTCCCGGCCATCGCCTTAAACAGAGAGTGGAGCATGCACAGAGAGATGAAAAGGATTTTTAACGACGCCTTTGATAGTCCTTAAACCTGACTTGAAAAATGCAGTTTTTGTACTTGGTGCATGAAGACAATCTACGAGCTAAAATTATGAAATTCACAAGAATTACAAAGCTTACATATCGAAACCTCCAAACCAAGATAACTTAATTGGGGAAAAAAGAAGAAGAAGATGATGAAAAAATGATGAGGGGATCCCTAGAACTGAATAAATTTACAATTCTAACAAAATTATTCCAGAGATTTCCTACACACCATAATGCGGTGAAACCCTTGTTGCTGCTGTTGTCTTGGACTTCCAAATCATTTAATTCTTGGTTATTGTTTGCAAATGTATTTGTAGGTGCACGAAATAGGCTCGCCACGTGGCAAACATAAAAAGAAGAAGTATGGCTAGAGATCTCACTCAAAAGGTGAGACAAACATGCATGTCGTAATATCGGTGAAGGTGATAAGAAGTCACGAAAACAACTGAATGTCGAAATAACTGGATGAGAGGAGACAAACATGCATGTTAGGGTTAACCTCCTTGAAGGGGCAATCAGGGGGAATATAAAGGGATGGCACCCTCCAGATTAGGAGCTGAGTGAACAAAAAAGACGGCAATATCATGGGACTAACATTCATGGGAATGGCTATACCTATCGCATTGTCGCGAGATGGGGTTAAAACAAGTGTTAAGACGAGGTTGATGGATTATTATTTGAAAGAGTAATAAGCGCCTGAGACCTCGTCAAGTTAAGATCCTTCAAAAGGGATGAGGAACAATAAGACCTTAATTAGGAGGCGCACTGAGACCTTGTATAAAGTAACACATAACAATCAGAAAGTGAATAAGAACTAAATATGACGAGATGTTTCATGGATTCCAAAAGAAAAGAAGGTAAACGAAAAATTTAGCAAGATTCAGAGCTTGTAAGGCCGCGAGGAAATAATAGAGGCAAGGCTATCAAGGGAAAATGATAGTTTGACTTGTACGACCTCGTCTTGATCAGCTAATGCTCAACAAGAACAAGAGCCAAGTATATACTTTTACATTTTATGTTCTTCTTTAGCATTATCCTCGCAAGACTTAGCATGTCACCAAGGTAGAACACCCCGTCGAGAAAGGCAAAGGCAAAGACAAGAGGCAAAGGCAAGAGCAAGTAAAATAAGAAAGTTGAAGATGGAGACAACATTAGAAGCTATTTGAGGGTAAAAACGGTTTCTGCTGATTTCGGTAATTTCGCGTGAGTGGGTGAGAAACGAGTCTAAACCCTAAAAAATGTACTACAAGGGAGTACTTTAGATTCGAGAGATCAATCTGTGCAAATCCATCATAAACTAAGAAATGGCCGTTCCAGACTTGCTTCGGTCACAAAGTTAAGGAGAAGGGTTGGTTTTAGGGAGGGAAGCGAAGAGAGTGTTGAGACCGAGAATAGTTGATTCTGGAAGAGTAGTTGTTTGACTTGTATCAGAAAGTGAAAGCTTACAAATGGGAAAGCTAGCAAGTGATTTCTTAGTGTTGTATGCTCCTGACCCAAAACTGGTTGTTTGGTGGAAATAGGTAAGACCTATTTATACAAGTTGTAACATAACGTACTACGGTCTCGTAGAAAATGGAAACGGTGAGTAAAGTGGAAGGAGGTGATAAATGGGTAACGCATGGAATTGATGTTCCATAATGAAAGGAGCGTTTCACCATTATTCCTTGTATTTACTAACCAACACATTCTTATGACACTTTCATGTAACGGGCGTAGTGTACGCCGCACGTTGTAAATCGCCAAACCAATACCCTTTATGAGCATCCCCCAGTTTGTGACATGTGTTAGATGTCTCTAGTATTTTCATGGGAAAACGTGTAGCAAGGTGTTACGTGTGGCATGGTGGCATGCTAGTAGCCATGGTAGAGTCCACATGGATTTGGCAAAGAATAGGCGCGGCCAAATTTGGGGTTTAGATGCAAGCCGTGATGTTTTGGCTTTGGGCCGTCATTTAGGTGGCGAACTTGAACTGTCGAGATCCGCATCTCAGAGGGAAGGATATCCATTGATTATTGCAACCCTCCGTTTTAGAAGCCAACGTTGAGCATGGCTTTGCAATATAGTGGGATGCCAAATTAGGGTTTAGGTGCAAACCGTGTGTTTTGGTTTTGGGACGGAAGTTGCAATGCGTCAGGTGGCGAACTTGTGTGGTCGAGATCTGCATCTCAAAGAGAAGGGTATCCGTTGATTATTGCAACCCTTCGTTTTAGAAGCCAGCGTTGAGCATGGCTTTGTCATAGAGTAGGCGCGACCAAATTAGGGTTTAGGTGCAAACCGTGTGTTTTGGCCGGGCCGCAAGTTTGCCATGCGTCAGGTGGCGAACTTGTGTGGTCGAGATTTACATCTCAAAGAGAAGGGTATCCGTTGATTATTGCAACCCTTCGTTTCAGCATCCAGCGTTGAGTCATGGCCTTGTCAAAGAGTAGGCGCGGACAAATTAGGGTTTAGGTGAAAACCGTGTGTTTTGGCTTTGGGCCGCCAGTTGTCATGCGTCAGGTGGCGAACTTGTGTGGTCGAGATCTGCATATCAAAGAGAAGGGTAGCCGTTGATTATTGCAACCCTTCGTTTGTAGTAGCCAGTGTTGAGTCATGGCCTTGTCAAAGAGCAGCGCGGCCAAATTAGGGTTTAGGTGCAAACCGTGTGTTTGGATTTGGGCGCGAGGTTGCCATGCGTCGTTGGTGACTTTGGACGGCTAAGATCTGCATCTTAGATGGAAGGGTGGTCGTTGATCGTTGCAACCCTTCGTTTTGGCAGCCAATGACGTGAAGGAGGGGTTGGCATGGTATAGGCTCGGCCAAAACTAGGGTTTGGTGCAAACCGTGGTGTTTGGCCTTGGGCCGCAAGTTGCCGTGCGTAAGGTGGCGAACTTGGATGGTCGAGATCCGTATCTCAAAGAGAAGGGTAGTCGTTGATTATTGCAACCATTTTTTTTGGCGTGGAGAAGTAAATGGCATGGTCTGCCATTGGATTGGTGGAGCGGCGGGCATGGTTAGCATGCCTTGGCGCAGAGACGTGGATGGCATGGTTTGCCATTGGCACGGTGGTGCGGTTGGCATGGTTGGCATGCTTTGGCGCAGAGATGTGGATGGCATGGTTTGCCATTGGCACGGTGGTGCCGCTGGCATGGTTGGCATGCCTTGGTGCAGAGACGTGGTGGCATGGTTTTCCATTGGCACGGTGGTGCGGCTGGCATGCCTTGGCGCAGAGACGTGGATGGCATGGTTTGCCATTGGCACGGTGGTACGGCTGGCATGTTTGGCATGCCTTGTCTGTCATTGGCATGGTGGTGCGGCTGTCATGGTTAATTGGCATGCATTGGCGCAAAGACATGGATGGCAAGGTTTTCCATTGGCACGGTGGTGCGGCTGGCATGGTTGGCATGCCTTGGCGCAGAGACATGGCTGGCATGGTTTGCCATTGGCACGGTGGTGCGGCTGGCATGCCTTGGCGCAGAGACGTGGTCGGCATGGTTTTACATTAGCACGATGGTGCGGCTGGCATGGTTGGCATGCCTTGGCGCAGAGACGTGGCTGGCATGGTTTTCCATTGACACGGTGGTGCGGCTGGCATGGTTGGCATGCCTTGGCATAGAGACGTGGCTGGCATGGTTTGCCATTGACACGGTGGTGCGGCTGGCATGGTTGGCATGCCTTGGCGCAGAGACGTGGATGGCATGGTGGTACGGCTGGCATGGTTAGCATGCCTTGGCGTAGAGACGTGGCTGGAATGGTTTTCCATTAGCACGGTGGTGCGGCTTGCATGGTCGATATGCCTTGGCGCGGAGACGTGGCTGGCATGGTTTGCCATTGGCACGGTGGTACGGCTGGCATGTTTGGCATGCCTTGTCGCGAGACGTGGATGGCATGGTTTGCCATTGGCACGGTGGTGCGGTGGCATGGTCGGCATGCCTTGGGTGCGAGACGTGGGCGGCATGGTTTTCCATAGACACGGTGGTGCGGCTAGCATGGTCGGCATGCCCTGGCGCGGAGACGTGGCTGGCATGGTTTGCCATTGGCACTGTTGTGCGGATGGCATGGTTGGCATGCCTTGGCGCGGAGACGTGGATGGCATGGTTTTCCATAGGCACGGTGGTGTGGCTGGCATGGTTGGCATGCCTTGGCGCAGAGACGTGGCTGGGTTTGCCATTGGCATGATGGTGCGGCTGGCATGGTCGGCATGCCTCGGCGCGGAGACGTGGCTGGCATGGTTTTCCATTGGCACGGTGGTGCGGCTGGCATGGTTTGCCATTGGCACGGTGGTGAGAGAATTAGGGTTTGCTATATACGAAGATGTTGTCGGTCAATACTAAGGGTTCTGCCGTGGAACATGACACATGTATATAAAAAAAAGTACCCTGGTAATTCTTACGTAGGCATGCTGATTGATTCAATAAATGTTCTAGTGGTCATAGTGACGTCATGTCAGATGTACGTTTTACGATTTTAACCCTAAGCTAAAAACCGCCATCAACAGAAGCGCGGGTGAAATTCGAAAAAAATCGCGGCGAGATGCTTCGTGAATCCCAAGGGAAGGTAAGGACTTAGCAAGGTTCAAGGCTTATAGAAGCACAGCTGGGAGGTATCGATTAACTCTACCTCGGAAATATACAAAAGAATAAGAGGCAAGTATATACTTTAAATTCCATTATTCTTTTGAGTATTCCCTCGGTAAGTATATAATTGACATAAAATTCAATCAAAATATTACCCAAAGAAGTTAAGATGTTTTGCCCCCCAAGCTTGGGAGCGCCCAGAAAGATAAATTGTTTCAAAAATAGTTAAGCATGAAACTAAAGTATGAAAGAAGAAAAGTAAGACTGTTGCTGAAGAAGGGCGTCGTCAGTAACTGTTGTCTCGGGGATTTTATCACCCGCTCTACCAGGACAAGCACCAGTACTAGCAGGGGCACCCTTGGACACTTCCTCCTCGACTTTCGCCTCATCAATCTTCCGCTCCTCGCCATCTTCAGTTAGCCTCTCTTCTTCACCCGAGAGGACCCTATCATCCTTTGGTTGATCGTCATCGGAGAACACCTCCAGAGGAAAAGTACGATGAGGAAGGCCATGCTCGTCACAAAAATTGACGAAAAGAGAGACCATATAGTTCTGAGTGTTCTTGCGATCTAACTTCACTACCTTCGCAGAAGTTTCAATCATCTCGTCCATATCATCGTTCAATTCACTGACCTCATTTTGGATGTGAGAAACCTCTGTGCGAGACTCATCCCTTTCATGGGAAAGGCGAAGGACTTATTTCTTATAGCGCTCTTCGGATTCTGCAAAAACCAAACAAAACTACATCGAAACTAGAAGTTTGACATGATCGATAGTATTTGTACTTTGCACCTAAAGCTACCTTCCATCTGCAAGATAGTGGTATTCAAGGTTTCTTGGAGGTCGGTATACAAATGGTCCAGCTTGGAGATCGTTAGATATGACTCTTGGAGTTGGACACATAACTCGTGATATGCATTGTCCCAACCTTTACCATGGCAAGACTTCGAAGTATCTTTGTCATACTGAATGACAAGAGCACCCTTGTTTTTGCGAGGATCTGCAAACTTGACTTGAGAGGAAGATTTGACAGACTTCGGGCGAGATGAGCAATCTAGATGAGCCTGAAGGATTTCCACTTTCTTCAAGACAGTCAACCTCTTCGTTTAAACTAGATGCTTTATTACGAGATTTGCGAAGATCAACCACAACATTATTTTGAGTATTAATCAAGCGCTCGTTATCTTCTTCCAATCTCTTATATATAGGCAGCTAATGACGAGGAATGAAGGTTCCTCGAGGTAGTGAGAGAACTTCTGACCCGTTGAAATTCAAGCTTGAGACGCTGATTCTCGTCGTGAAGATGATATTTCAGTTCCTCATTGCGAGAACAATCGGTGAACAAGCGGTCCACTTGCTAAAAAAGGGGCTCAACCTTATCATTTAAGATCTGGTTCTCAGATACATAATAATCACTCTGGGTCACGAGGTTCAGATTCTCAGCACGAAGATCTTCCAGCGAGGCAGACTTTTCGGAGACATTCATTTGGCGTTGCATGCATCGACCTTGACGAAATATGAAATAAGAAAATAAAGTAGAAGCAAAGGCAAATAACTTAATCACGCGAGGAAAAGGGAACTTACTCAGAAGCTTCTCTATATTCTGATTCTGCTTGCAGGAATGCTCCTTTTCATCTTGAAACTCCTTTGCCAAATCTTTGATTTGAGCCTCCTCATTCTTTGCTTTCTAGCGAACAAGTCTAATTTCCACGAGGCTGGCCATGTGACAATTGACTTCCTGCAAGTGAATAATAAAAGCTCAGAAAATAAGTCTCGGAACAGGAAGGAGGCACAAAGGAAAGATCATAAAAGGCTCACCTGGTTCATGGAGGCATTTAGCAGCACGGGTGATTCTTGAGAAAGGAAGTCATCAGAACTAAATGTCACTAGAGATTCTAAGGCACGAGACCTCATGGATGGGTCTTCTCGAGCTTTGTCGTAGACCTCTTGGAGAAAATTCATGTCCGGATCATAGAGAGGGTTAGACAGCAACGACGGAGCTGCTTGCTTCTTCTTCTCGTCGGCAGAAGGATCCTCTGTGAGTTTCTTGGGTCGCTCAACCTCGGGATGAACATGAAGATCATCTACTTTATGAGAGGTAGTCATGCGAGACTGAGAAGGTTGAAGCTTGGGAGGAGTAGAGAGACTTATAAGTACGACAGATTTTGGAACTACGATCAAAGCAGCTAGATCCAAGACCTTTCGTTGCCTTTTGTGTTCGCCAGAAGAAGAGGTACCAGTCTGCGAAATAACAAGTTCAGCGTGAAAGGTGAGTAGGTTGAAATTCGCGAAATAATAATTATGGCGAAGTAAAAAAACCTGAGGAGGAGGAGGTGGAACAGGGTGATCATGCCTTTTTCATCCCTTTGATGCTGCAGAAGAGGGCTGTTTAACGAGGATAGTATTGTCATACGAGGAGTAAAGGGTTAGAATTTAAGGTTATCACAAAAGGAGGATAATGGGCGAAGTGAATACCTGATTGGGAGTTGAAGACTTAACAGTAACAACCTTTTCTTTACATGTTTTGAGAAGACCAGCAGCGGGCATCACGAGCTGAAATAGAAGGGGAACATGAGAACTAATCGAACCCCAAAGAAAGGTAAATTTTAAAGAAGGAATTCATACCTCGGCTAGAACAGACTACCGAAGCCTCCAAGGATCACATCCGTGCGAGGTAGCAATGTTTAGGAAGGGTACCTTGGCGAGGAGATCCCTTTCGTCGAAACCCCAAACGAAAGGACCACCTACTACCAGAGATAACATCGCCCAATCATCATCACAAGAGAGGCGAAGTTCGTAAATCCACATCTAACATGAGAGCTTTGGTTGGAGCCGAGATGGCATTGCGAACAAGCTCAATACCCTACTATTGCGCTCTCTCATGCTTGTGAACTTAGCCGAATAGTTGGCCACAAAGGAATCCACGTTGAAGTCACGATAATCGAATTCTTCAGCCGCTGATGGGACTTGCGAAGTACTATTATCTGAGTGAATCCTAAAATCGTTGAAGATGCGGATTGCATTACATAAAGTTGAAACACCCCACTCTTCTGACTTACCGGGAATCTCAAGGAAGATGGGGTTAGAAGGATTGTATAATGGGAAAGATAACTCGATCCTTAATTGACCAATAATGACGATCATCTTTTAAATCCAGTCCATGAATCTGACTAAATCCACCTATAATTCAGTTTCATGTCTGAGTAGCGGAAACGGGAGGAATCAAAGAAGAATCGACTGCAAGAGCAAGGGTTAAACCCATCTCTTGAAAATATGCTTGAAATTCCTCGAGGGATTTGGGTGAGGTGGATGTTGAAACTTTCTTGGGATCCATGATAATGAAAGAAAGGTAGAAGGTTGAGAAGGGTAGCAACAATGGTAGAAGAAGGAGGAAGCGCCGAAATCTGATAAACACAGAGCAAAGAGAAGAATGAGAGAAAAAGAAACCCCATACCTAAGTCAAGTTGGGTATAAATAGCACAGGAAGGATGACTGGCGCAGTGGGTTGACGACACGTTCGAGGTATAATAACCAACAATAAACAGTTGTCCGGAGAACGTGGCCACGTGGAGGCAAGAAACTGGAGAACGTGGAGGCATGGGAATCCGAAGCGGTTCTTATTCCATTCTCGCATGGCTCGAATAGAATAAGAAAAAGCGAAATGTAGGCGCACAAAATAGGCTCGCCACATGTCAAACATAAAAAGAAGAAGTATGGCTAGAGATCTCACTCAAAGATCCCAGTCAGGGACTTGTTTATTTGAATGTAAGAGTTACCTCGTCACTGGTCAGTCATGCGAAGTACAAAGGGGGTGCATATAGAAGCGAGGAAACTCACCCGAAGAATCTAAGATACGAAAGAGTACAAATCAAGATATCAACGACGAAATTGAAAGGGCGAAGTACGATAACTTGGTTGAAAAGATAATCCGCGAAGAAGATAGATTATGGATCAAGAAAAGAGACAGGTGTCCCGACAAGCCCGTGTGAAGATAGCGAAAGAAGGGGAAAAACTTTATGGAAAATGGTCTGGGAGAGGTATAAAGCACCTCCACGAGAACGTGACAAAGTAAAATGAGTTGTGCCCCGTTAGGATTAGTTGGCATATAACTAGAGGTCCTTGGACAAGGAAAAGGTGGGGGATGTTGGTGAGAGGAGAGATCTTAACTTAGAGAGTGAGATTAGGGTTTCCCTGTATTCAAGAACTTGTGTTTTGTTTTAGTTTATATTGTTTAACATGTCTTAGATCTTGGTTACCTTCCTTTTGGGTGTACTACTGGATTTCCAGTAGTTACAGGATTAATCCAGGAACATCTCAAGTAATTAAATTTAGGGACCCGGCAGTAAGTACAATCCAAAGATATCAAAAAATTCATTGGTTAAGATTGTTCGGGTTTATATGGATTTTTGGTACCTATTACCGATAAAGCCAAACAAAAATCTTGACCAAAAAATTCATTGAACAAGATTAAATTTAGACACAATAAAGGCTTCCCAATGCCTAGATGTGGCATAATTTTGAAAATATAAAAACCAAACAAACCCTCCCGCGAACCAATATTAAAACCGCATTTCATATAATTTACTTTTAGGTCCCGGGGCATTTTTCTGAGACACATAACTAGCATATTAGGTTTCATCATTTCCCTATTAGGGGTACATTCTGGTTGTTGATGCTTTTGTGTTGGTTTTTTCAGCGGTTTTCATAAATTAAAACTGTTGTTTTAAAAAACAAGCTTGGTAAAGGGGCGGTAGGAATCGGCGAGGAGGCGGCAAGTGAATAAGACAAAAAAAGGTCATTACAAGTAAATTCAAGTGCCCCTTATCAATGAAAAATATGGAAATGACTAATTAGCCCTTATTGTTAATAATCAAGATTAGTAATGATAATCAAGTTTAGTGTTGATAATTAATTTTTACTTATTATAACTCTAAAATCATATTTTTAGAGTTATCAAAAAAAAAATTAGAGGAGAAGAAAAAGAAAACTTATGTGATATTTGTGAAACCCTAGATTTTGATTCACTCAACCAAAATGAGTGATTCCGGTGACGATATACTTCTAAATTAGTTCCAATTAGCTTTTTCTCGCTCAAAATTATCTAAACTACATAACAAAATCAAAACTTTTGAATTTTCAGAAGAACTTACGGTTTGCAATTTTGCTCGTGATAGCCGTAACTCTTAGTTACAGTTCGTAAGTTATAGAATACCAAATCAGTAACTGGTTAAATTTGGGAAGATCCAATCATAAAACCGATTCTGATTTGGTAATTAATGAATCGAGACCAACCGTAATTACCCTA
Organism: Papaver armeniacum; assembly: GCA_023531295.1. Taxonomy (NCBI): domain Eukaryota; kingdom Viridiplantae; phylum Streptophyta; class Magnoliopsida; order Ranunculales; family Papaveraceae; genus Papaver; species Papaver armeniacum. The sequence continues at coordinate 663,215 of JAJJWW010007051.1, forward strand.
CGGTTGGTGTGTCAACAACTTTTGAACCAGTAAATCATTATTTGATAAATTCTTAAGACACGGGAATATTTACGGTTGGTATGGTTGTTTGAGTAACAAAGAAGTAACTCAATTACGGTTGATAAATATGATGCAAATAAAAACCGTAACTGAACATATTCTCAAAACTAAGAACATACGGTTGGTAATTGAACTATTACCAACCGTATGTTCTTCAAAATCTCCAGTTACGGTTCGTAATTGAGTTGTTACCAACCGTAACTCGCATAAACCCAGAAATTTCAATTTCAATTTTCATACAAAACCCTAATTTTGATACAAAATTAACTTAAATCCAACACGATAAACAAAACCCTAACTGGGTTTTTCCAAACATTTTTCAAATCGCCGATTAATCGAAGACGATGAAATTTTCGGTTTTAATAGAGGTTAGGATTGATGGAGGAGAAGAGAAGATGAAGAAGAAGAAAAAAAAAACTAATGGGCTATGCTACCCCGCACGACACTGCACAAGAGCTTTATAAGCTAGCAGTTGTCAACCGTTAGATACAAAAGATCTGTTGATTTTGATTATTTTTATAAAGTTACAATTGTCAAGTAATTTTTGGTAGGTCCTCACTTTAAATTCATATTCAAGAAATTCTACTTCTTGTTCATCTTGTTTTTCTGAACCTGCTACATGCTCCATTCAAGACTAATAGACTATGCTTATGCTATTGAATTAGCACCTATGTATCTAATTCTCATTTGAAAGTTAGACCACAAAATCATTCAATGAGAGCCTGATCATCAAAAGAAATTTATTCGACAACTTAGCCATATTACGATGCCAATGAAAAAAAAAAAAAGCTAAAAACAAACAATTAAGAGGGATCGAAGAAAGGGATTGACAACCCTTTTGCAGACCCAGTCGAAAGTTTTTTCCTTTTTGTATCCATCAAGTAAAAACCAATTTTAGTTGAATCCACCACTTAATTTGGTGAAAATCAGGAAAAGGGGATCAAGAGTAGGTGAAATGCGAACTCACGAACACAAAAAAAAAAAAAAATGGTTTTCCCTTCACAGTTAGGCTAATTTTTGTTTCTTTTCAAAATGTATGCTTCCATTAAAACCCAGCTCAATAACGAGAGAGATCAAGAAGAACAAAAATAGACAAAAATCATTCGTAACAACTACCAAGAACACACCAAATAATAAGAGAAGAAGGAGTAGAAGTGAAAATAAAAGAAAATAAGAAGCTGAAAAGACTGCCATCAAATCTGATAACAAACTCAAGAAATGGAAATAAATTCGGAAATCGGAAAAGGGGTTAACTATGTCAATGAAAACTTCGAAAGAAACAAATAATGATAAGGGCTTGTTTGCAATTAAATGGATTGACAAATAAACATTCGTAATCAATGGCTACAAATAAAGATGTAATCACATCTCACGGTTTATATCCCGCTACCTTATAAAGCTTTCCCGCACTGTCGTGCGGGATAGCACTGGCCAAAAACTAATTTGATTTTTTCTGATTCATTAAGTTTAAAAAAATTGATTTGATTTTGGTTAATTTAAGGTGAAAAGGATAATCTAGTCAATCTACACCCTTATAGGACACCCCCTAACCAATAAGAGGGACATTGCTATCACACTTGCCCCCACTACCAATTCATGCCGCCCCCTTTACCAAGCTTGTTAAAAAGGACTGTATCTTCGACGTAAAGTTCATGTTTCATCTTCTTAAGCAAAAAGATATACTTCATTCCTTTTTGACTATGTTATTATAAGCAAACTGTTAGGTTTCGTCAATAAATTATAAGCATATAATTTATGAGGTTTCATGAATAAATTATAGGCATATATGAGTGAATGGCATTATTCTAGGTTATTCTAGTGCATTTATTTTATTTTTTATTTTCTTTCTTTTTTTTGAGTTTTCACCCTTAAGCCCCGTTTGGGATTGCTTTTTTTCAACCAAAAGCACTTTGTAACAAACTTATAACAAACTTTTACCAAAAATTGTGTTTGGTAAAAAAAATTCAAAGTGCTTTTGGAGAGAAGCACTTTCATTTTAGGCCTGCTTTTAAAAACTACTCAAAGACTAGCTTTTAAAAATTTGGAAATTTAGCTTGTGGACCCACATAATTCGATTTAACTTGATTCTCTATTTTAACCTTGTTAATTTATTATAAAGACAAGTTTTACCCTCAAATATTGTACATTTAACATTATAATTCTAATTTCATTTTATTTCTCTATTTTTTTCATTTTTATTTAAAATAATAAATACAATAATAATTAAAATTATTATATAAAATAATAAAAAAATTAATAAATATTAAAATGAAAAATGAAAAAATAATAAATTTAATAAATATTTTTTTGAAAAAAATTTAAAATAATAATATTTTCATAGCAAACCATAATCATAAATTTTTTAATTAAATAATAAAAACAATTAAAAAAACATATTGCTTATATTTTATTAAATATATTAAAATTAGAAATATAATTTATTATAATAAAATTGTATTAAAACTAATTTTTGAAATATGTCTATTTTCGTTATTAACTACATCACCAAAGACTTTTAAATACCAGTTTAATAAGGAATTTACAGGTTTGTTAAGTACGAAGTGCTTTTTAAATTATAGTTTACCAAACGTCATGCGCGATTTATTTCCACATCAACGCACAAAGATAATGACAGAAAAGCTTTTCTAAAATTCACATCAATACCAAACTAGCCTTTAATCCTTTCATTTGTAGATTCTAGATATACATGCATGTTTTTTTTTTGTAAAAATTCATCTTTCTTTTACCCCTTGCGATTGGAGTAAAAAAATTAATTTTCAACTTGTTAGCGTATTAACCAAAGATCGACTTTCGTTCCCAGCAATAACATTTGGCTCTTGTTTTCTTTTTTTCTTTTATCACTATATTAACCTTTCTCAAAAAAAAAAAAAAAAAAAAAACTTTCATTCGGCAAAATAATTAATTTTCAACTTTTCCACAAAATTTAATTTTCTGTTAATTTATTCACAAATTATGTGTAATGTATCGATTAAACTATCTGCATTGTACAGTATCTGTAATGAATCTGATTGGTCAATTACCCAATTTTAAGATATATAAAACCTAGTTCGAATGTGATGGTTTACTTAGGCTTAATTTGGTATTCTTTGCGGCTTTTGTAAAAAGCACTTTTCTGATGTGCGTTCTTTGTCTTTGTCTTTGTGAGAAAAACGATTAGACGTTTGGTAAAATATTAATTAAAGTTAAAGCTGATTAATTAAACAATCAAAGTGTGTTTGGTAAAATACTAGATTCAACCATTATTGTTGTGGTAAATGACAAAAGCAGACATATCTTTAAAAATAGTTTTATTCAATTTTATTAGGGTTAAAAATAATTAATTTTTTTTACTATTAAATATTAAATTTACTAATTATTATTATTATTATGATTGTTAAAAAAAATATTTTTACTTAACCAATTTTAAATATATATAATTTTCAAACAAAAAATAAACTAAAATTAAGTAATTATTTAAAATTTGTTTTTATTTTTATTTTTGACAAATTAAATGAAATGGTATCATACAATAGTTTGAAAATAAAATATAATAATATTTAAAAGAATAAAATATAAGAAATAAAAATTGATTATATATATATTTAAGGGTAATTTTTGTCATTTACAAAAAATAAAATAGGGACAAAAAGATAAATCAAGCATTAAATTTTAGTGGGACCCTTGTTTATGCTTTTGTGGCTTTTAAAAGCTCCTCCTCCCGACTTTTAAAAATTGAGGAATAGGAAGTCTTTGGATGTCACACTTTGATTTTTTTACCAAACACCAATTTCAAAAATTATTGACATATATTTACTAAGGGTTTTAAGATACAAAAACAAAATATATTTCTCTTAATGGTGTTCAGTTTTGCTTCTTCTGCAGTGTACATACAAAAATGAAGTGTCATAGACATTTCTAAGAAGCGGGTGGTGATACATAATTGAACCCTGTCGGTCTTTCTTCCAACAAAAGAAGTAGCATGATAGAACCCAACCATGACATGTGAAGTGTGAACTAACACCATTTATAGTAACATTTAAGAACTGAAAGTATACCTATTCTAAGAAGGTAATTAGTACTCAAACCGAAATGAAATTAAGTTGAAATACAAATTCAAATTCGAGCGAATCAATATCATGAAATCCTTGACATTGTTGATGAAAGTTGAACTAATTAATATTCGGGTTAAATGCGGACTGACACCTTAAAACCAAGATACCTTAAACCCGAAAATAAAAAAAGACAAGAAAATCAATTGTACAAGTACAACCATAAGGTGATAAGGGGACCCCAAGAACTGAACAAATACGAGCTTTCATCTTGTTCTTATGCTTGGAGTCATGTCCATTTTGGCGCCATTCTCCCTAATTGTTTGATGCCAATACAGATTCCTATGAAGCTAATCTTGTGCATTTCAACGATTCTATATGAGATTCTAATAATCCGCAATGTTGTTACAGGGGCCAACGATAAAATGCTCCATCTGAATTTGACCCATCATATTTGGCTTCCCTCAAACATAGCTCATGCTTTTATTAAGAGACACTAGTCAGAAAAGGGCTATTAATCAAAGCTTTTTAAATGACAGATTAAGTATGTGAATAATATTTCACAGACAAATTCGTCATATAAAATGAAAATAGTGGGGCCCCTTACCTAACATACCGTAACTGTCATTTTCATATGTGGAAATAATTAAAACCGTGATTTAATGTGACTTCTTAAATCACGCAAAGAGTCCGACAGATATTATAGTATATGTGTAATACACCCTGGCGGTCTTCTCTTTGCCTGAGTTTCACCCAAAAAAATAGCTAGTCATCTTGTGAATCATTTTGTGATGCTACGCTGGCCACTTGCTTGTTGTATGCAGTAAACTGTTCAACCTGCCCCGATATCTTCTTTTTTTTTTTGAAGGAAAGAGGTGATCCTCTCAATTTCATTGATATAGAAAGATTGTATACATCAATTTAAGATACATCATTGAAAAACATAATAAAATACAAAAATTTGTATCACAATAGTAAGTAAATTGTAATACAAGCATTATTAAAAACATGAATTTCAAGGAAATTGATGATACTTGAGGATAGCACTTGAATTAAAAAAATTCTGCCATTTGGATTTGAAGAATTTGTCTTCTTCATCATTATCTTCTTCATTAAGATGGAATTGTCCCATATGGGAGTAATAAGCACAAAACATCATTATCACAATCAACTCGTGTGCCATTGTTTTTCATGGGAATGTAGAATTACGTCATGCGGAGGAAGAAATGGTCCTTGATGTACTTGAAACAATTGTAACAATCGTTTGAAACGCCTATAAGGCTATGAGAAATCTCTGATGGGTTTGAGAACACCATGAGAGTAATAATGAAATTGAAAAAGGAAAAACCTAAAAATCGCATTGAATAGCGATGTTTTATTTAAGATAATACTAATAGAAAATATTTACTTATTGTATCCAAATCTGATTGGAAGATCTGAATATTTCAGATAATATCCAACAGATTTGGAGTACAATTTTAGAGAATCAAAGATTTAGGAAGATTTGTTGCAGAGAATTTTCTTGGAAAAACAGTTCTTGGAGAGAGAGAGAATTTAGGAAGATTTGTACCGTTCGATATCTTCTAACGGGCCCGAAAGCCTCATTTGTTAAAGAATAAAAAAGGCCCAAAAATATGAGCCTCAAAATTCGATCATATTCTTAAACCTAACTCACTCTCTCTCATCGGAGTTCCTTTATCTGAACTCATCGGAAGAGGCGCAGGAGGTAATCGGGTAAGTTTCAATTCATTTTCGTCTTTAATTTAATCTTTACATTGGAATTGATATTCAGTTGGTCTTTCTATGTCAATGTCATTTCCGTAACATTTTATTCTCCTTTTTATGGTTTTGTTAGGCATTACATTAGCACTAAAAGAAAACGACTTCATGAATATTTTACATGTTAAGAACCCTAGCTAACAACGATTAGAGTATCGGTCGATTTGAGAAATTGTTTGGGTTTTACTTGGATTCTTCAGTTTCTATTGAGAAGATCAGTTTCAATTTTGATTGTTAAAGGGTTCTACTTTGATTCTTGAAACTCTAGTGGAGGATCCATCTCAATTTTATTTGTTAGGGTATATAATTCGATTCTTCAAATTGGGTCGACTCAGATTTCGGAAATGGTGAGGATTAAGTTATTGAGGTTAATGTTTTGTTTTCGGTGGAACTCGGTTATTAGCAGGTGATTCTTGAGGTATGTACTTTACTTGATCATTATGCCCTTTGAGTTTATAGCGTTCTCAAAAGAAACTTGATGATGGTGATGGTATCTTTGTAGTTGTTAGGGTTTGAGTTGAGATTGTAGTGTTGTTGAAAATTGTACTTCGAGATATGGGTTTGTTATAAACATCGTTTTGGTCTGCTGACTTCATCTCCTTCTATCATAGTTGATGTAGACAACGGAAGAGATGCAAAATTTACAAGCTTTTCTTTTCTATTCCCTGTTTTTTGGTCTTTCTCACTAATTTTTTTTAGAAGAATAGAAACCAATGAAATAGGAAATATAGTTTATCGAATGTTACTCCTTATGAAAGTCTTTATGGGTTTATAATCCTTAATTTTGTGGAATCTTTTGATTTGACCTTTACTTGAGCGATTTCATTAAGTACTCTTGGGAAGATCTTCGGAGAGACGACTTATGGCTCGGACTTCAAAAGCAAGTTGATGGGGCTTTAATTGTGGTCTTCTTGATTATATGGTTTACTGTTATTTGAGGGACTTATCAGATTTTCTGTTGGTTATACAAACTCTTCCATCCAGTGCCAAGGCTATGAAGGACCTTTGAAATGGTTTGTTTTGCGGTTCTGCGAGTCAAACACAACATGCTTGTTGAAGCCTTGAAGGTACTCCTTTCTGAAGTATGATGACTTATTTGATTTTTAATTTATTTAAAGACAACTTAATTAAGTTAGTTTGCTTTGCTAAATGGAGATAGATAGTCTAATTCACCAGGGGACGCTTGAGATAGATAGTCTAATTCCAGGGGGACGTGCCGAAATGAAGTGTTGTTGTATGTCGTTTAATACCAGCCTCATTGCCATGTTATTCGTAGGTTCATTGAGTTGGTCCTCCTTTATATTTTTTGGTTTATTCATGGGTTTATTAAGCTGGTCTTCCTTCATATTTGTGCTAAGACAATTATGATTCTTTGGTGTCCCACCATCACCGGAATCCTCCTCGTTGAACAGGGTAAATTTGTGCCTTAGGAAGTATATTTAGTGCTTGAGAAAGTTAGGTGATCCTCCACTACATAAAGGTTTGTAATGTTAATTTTTGCAGTTCAAATAATTTCTTTCTTCCCTTATTCTTCAATTTTATAGCATGTAAAAGCTGTATAATTTTGTTTGCATGTACTTTGATCCTTTAGTTCGTCTATGCTTCAGCCACTATTTCTTTAATTGATAAAATGTTGTTTTACTTTCACTTTATGAGTCTACTCTGAATGTTGCAAGTCAAATGTATCCGGTGAGAGGCAGAGCGAATCATGATTTCAACAACCAAATTGAAGATCTGTGACTCCCAGGGTATATATGCATCTTGAAAATGCACATTGTTTATGATGATTAAGTAGTGCGATTCTCGGGTCTTGCTTGGATTAAATTCACTCCACTCCAGTCTTCTTGCATAGCTCAAAAAGTAGTTTAGATAAAATTTGATTTGTATTTCATCCGCGCATATTATGATTTTAATCATTTTATAAAAGGACTTTAGGAAAAGAGCAGCTGCAAGTGTTTCTGTTGATTTTGGAAAGGGAAATCCACAAAGCGATGATGATTATGACGAGTTGGATGATGAAACTATGGCAAATGCGGTAGAAATGGAGTACTTGGAGATATTTTAGTAGGTGGCCAAAAACTTATCGGAGTGGCAAGATTTGGTGATAATTTTAGTAAAATGAGTTCAGTATTACTGTTGTTTTGGATGTAATTTTAGGCAGTTCATGGATGAAGTTATCGTTGTTTGTGTATGAGTTTGGGCTGTTAATGTAAACTTGAATTCTTATTTTAAATAAAATTATAAGGTATATTCACGTTTAAATGGATTTACATTTTAGATTTTCTTCTTCTTGATTATAAGTTTCATTTTTTTTTTAATTTTTTTTGAAGCATAATTTTGATGTTTGATTGATTCAACCGTATTAGAATAAAATTTTGAATTTTCTTTGGATATGAGTCGTATTTGGAAAAATAAATGTAAGAAAATGATGAATATTTTATTTGTAATAAAATCAGTAATTTAAATGAATTTCATTTGCAATTAATATTAAAATTAAATTATATTTGAAATATATATTTTTTTAATGACATACATGAACTGTTATTGTATTTTACATACAATAACCGTGATAATTAATGACAAATTTGGTACGTGACTTTAAGTCACGATTTTTATTCGTCATATTTAATAACGTTCACTGTTTGTCATTTATAAAGAGTCACACCAAATATATAACGGTTGAATAACAGATGAAAATAGTGATAAGCGATGTTTAATAACGAGACTTGATCGTCATTTATAACTTATACGGACTAGTGAGAAATTGGGTCCAATTGCCCAAATATTTTAAAACATGGTTTTAATGAATGATAAAAATTAATTAGTATGGCTGACCAAGAAAATAGCAAGATCGAAACTGGATACATCCTGGCTTAAACTTAAAAAATAGCGAGGGTGAAACTTGATGCATAAGATGAAACTGTTTACATCATGGTTATTTTTACATTCTAGTCCATTTAAACAGTATCAAATTTTACATGTTTTTTTCACCTAGGAACTATCGTTATTGGTTTGTGTTTTATTAAATCTAACTTAAGTTACTCAATAAATTCTTATAATTATTAACGTAACACTAACATTTTGCACAATTTTATATATAGCCCAAAGTAAATTACCAAATCCAGAAATCAAAAAAAAAAAAAAAATCTAATTATATAATTTTTATAATTAAAGTTATGTATGATCAATGTCATAATTAATGATTTTTTAAGAATACTCAATTTAATGTAATCATGATTCGGAGAAAAGAGCATGATCTTAGATTTTTTTTATAGATTAACCGTGCTTATGGAGTTTTAGAAAATTGATTTTTTTGGAGAAGAATCTTTAAGAGCTTTTTCGTGGCACCAAACATTGTCCCAAAATCTTGTTTTATTACCTCTTCCTATTGAAATCTTCGACCCATTTTTGAGGATTGCGGACTGATTGAGCATACCTCGCTAAAATCCGCACTCATAAATTATCTTTGAATCTTTAGGATCCCAAGCATCTTCCACACCACCAAATTTCTCGTATTTTTTTGTTTTTTGTTTGTTTGTTTGTTTGTTTGTTTGTTTGATCAATATATTAGTTTCCTCCATGAGCTAGTCTTCTCTTCTCTATGTCTCCACCACCATTTGGTTAACAAAGCATAATTGGTGGTTGTTTATTTTCTTATACCTGCCTTCACTCTTCAGAACACGAACTTTATTCGTCCAATGCAGACGTCTCTTATTTAAGTGAAAGATTATGTTTTCATGCTTGATGTTCCCTTTGAGTTTATTTTCTTAACATATGTAGTAGTTTATTTTTTGTAACATATATATTCTTAGATTAAGTACATTGTATTCGCGTAACAAGTTTTTTTTTCACCGAGAGATAAAATAATAACAAAAACTAATTGAAATAAGTATATTTTTAGATGATATTATAATAATTTTTTTATTATTAAAATGAATAATATGTACTATTCGTAATATTTATCGGATGGAACGTTATAATGATAAACTAACACTTTTTTCTTTTTTAGTATCTCGGCTATAAAAACAACCATTACTTTGGGGTTTCTTGGCACTTTTGTTGGCATTTTTCTACTTCTTTTTACCAGATACTCGTTGTTAGATTAAAAAAATGCCCAACATTTTAAATAATTATGCCAAGATAAGATCTAAACAAACTAAGGGGTAAAGTATGTTATCTATGTCCTCCACATAATATGGAATTCAAGAAATGGGAATCTTAAGATGCATCTCAGTTTTTTACTTGTATCTATCGTTTAGTTTTTTGGTTATTCAACCTTACTCTAACTCTCTAAGGTATATTTTCTTATTAGTACTTTTGTTAAGATTAGTAGTCTCTACTCTTGACAAGGTTTATTGAAACTAGTGGACTAAAACCATAACCCCTGGTGTGCCGGTTCGGCAAAAGGCCGTCGGTTACAATTTTGATAATAATTTCATTGCTCAAATACTCAATGGGGGTGTAATTGTTGGTAGGTAATGTGTTAGGTTCACTAAAGCGGTTTTGCTTTAATGGAGATATTCTCAGGTAGAGCAGAGAAAAAGATACAAAACTTGGAATCTAAACCAAGGAGAGAAAGAAACAAGCAATGGAAAACAACAAAGGAAAAACTTTGAGGCCACAGCCTAGTCAGGTTAGTTTACAAGTCAAAAAGAAAAAAAATGCCACATCAAGAGCTGTTTACGCGGTTAGCATTTTCAGCTGGCCACATAGAGCTGCTCAGAGTTGTTGTTTCTGCAAAAGGAAAAATACATTATTATGGCCTGAGTAACAATAAATCCTGAAATTAAATTATTACTCTCGGAAGAAACTGCTTGGAAGTGGGTGAGACCCTGTCAGTCTCACTCTCAACACAAAATGAAATGGTGATAGGAAAGTTGAAATACAAATTCAACTTCGTGCAAATTGTAAAATGAAAACTGAAATGACTAATGCGCATCACCACCATCTGATCTCTATCATGTTACTAGTATCTTCAGTACTCACTTTCCATAACTTTGGAAACAACTCTTTAAAATGTGTTTTTCACAATTTTCCACTTGTGTTTTACGTTTTCACCCTTGATGTTCCCTGTGAAATAATTTTGTTTTGCATTTGTTCTCAAACAAGAATTTCTGGTCCACACGTATTTTCCACGATCAGCAAACCGTCAGTAACTCAAATTTTAAGGTGGGGTAATTGTAGGTAATTAAGCTTCATTTACTTTTTGTTTCTCTAAGTAGTGGCTTTATAGAAATGAAGTGCGCCATAGAAATTTCTTGGAAGTGGGTGCTGATACATTATGGAACCCTATCAGTGTCACTCTCAACACCGAAGTGGCATGAGAGAAGAACCCACGTGAAGTAACACCATTTCTGGTAACATTTTCGAACTGAAAGTAAACCTAATCTAACAAGGTAATTATCAATCTGAAATGAAAGTTGAAATGCAAATTCAAATTCAAGTTAATTGTGAAATGAAACTGAAATGACAAAATTTGTTGTGCATCACCATCTCTCTATTAATACCTGACCATTACTAGTATTTCAGTGCTCACTCTTTCTCTCAATTACCAAATCTCTCTGTAGCTATTGTACAGCACTTTCTCAAGAACAAGAAGTAAAGATGGCGAACAACTTTAATGGCGATATCAATGACATTATCATACGCGGCTTAGTGTCAGGGTCACTTAGCCTGTGTGTATTCTTAATATCATTATCTGCTGATGTTCTCCGGCCAAATCCTTATGGCACAATTGAAGATTCATCTTGTATTCCAGGTTCTGATGCCGTAGTTAATTTGATACGTTTTTATATTTTCTCAATCTGTGCACCATACTTGGTAGCACTATTAGCTACGATCTTAAAAGGGATCCTCTCTTTCGCAAATCTACATGAAATTGCTGTTCGTGTTTGGTTGTTTCTTTCCGAAATGATTCTAGTATTCGGTTATGTGTGCTTCTATATGACAGTGGTTTATAGTCTGGAGTTGGCATTAGGTAATGTTTCTTGTGCAACAGACTCAGGGTGCTTAATTCTTGTTATTATTCTTGGAGTCTTGTTTTCTTTGGGAGTCATTATCTACCTCATTCGCCGTTAGAACGCTTTGAAAGATTATCTAGTTAAGGCGGGTTTAATTTCATATTTTCCTCTACTCTAAATATTATTCATACTTCATTTAGAATCGGTTCTAAATTCTCTGTTTCCGGATAGTTTTTTCTGTTCGGAACTTCTAGCTAGGTAATTATGTATGAAATGGTGATGGTTGATGTCAATGATGTGGTTCTTGTGTTAATATAATGGTAATGAAGATATTGTTGTTTCACCTTAAAACCCTTTTCTTATTGATAGCCAATACAAATTCCTATCTGGTGTATTCTATGAATTTAAGTTTGCAATTTTCTTACATGAATACAGCTCTATTTATCTTCCGGTACGTGAATCCCATGCACAAAGAGATGAAAAGGATTTCTCCATGACTCCACCAGACTTCTAAGCATGGGATCAGATCCGAATAACTAGTTTCAATTCCGATAAGAGTTTAGGAACTGATGCCATTAAAGACGATGTCTTTGATACGTCCCTAAACCTGACTTGACAAATGCAGTTTTTGTACTTGCTGCATGCCAAAACTAGGAATTTACAGGCATTACAAGCCTTACATATCTGAAACCTCCAAACCAACATAACTTAATTAGGAAAAAATAAGACTGAAGAAGACAAAATGAATGGTACAACCATATGGCGATGAGGGGATCCCAAGAACTAAATAAATGATTCAATTGTAACAAAATGATTCCGGAGATTGCCTACAAGCCAGAATGCGCCCTTGTTGCTGTTGTTGTATGGTTTATCACAACGCTGGTGTGCTTCACAGACATGCAGTTTTGTTGTTGTCTTGGATTTCCAAGTCATTTGATTTCTCTTTACTGTTTCTATGGGAAGTTTATGTTTCATTTCATCTGCTTAAGAAAGATTATGGAATTTCGCTTTTGATTGTGCTATTATAAGGTTTAAACTATATAAAATGCAATCATATTTCAAGTGAATTTCTCTTGTGATTTGACTGAAATTTTAATTTTTCACTTGTTGACAGTGAAAGATCAACTCTCACTCAACGACACCGGGATAAAAGATCCACCTGTTGTTTGAGTGGAAGATTATGTTTTAACTGTTAATTTTTTTTTTTTTTTTTTGAAGCATGTATATATTAAAAGAAACTAAACAGAGATTACACAGGAGAAAGTAATTCCCATAGAGTCACTTAAAAGAATTTGATTAAGAAAATCCGGGTTTGCTTGGTTCCAAGTTTTCACCGATAATGTTCCCCGTGTAATTATTTTTTCACAAAAGCTTATATTTATAATGATACCTGATAAATTTTCTACAAAAGCTTATATTTTTAAAATGAAATTTTTTTACTCCTCTTACTATTTATTCAATGGAAGGCTAAATATCTAGGTTATTAAAAAAACGCATCGCTCCAATTTTCGTATTGCTTGGTAGTTGATATTTTGGTATTTTGCTTTTTTCTTTTTTTTTTTGAAATACCTGTTGGCTGTTATTAGTGCCTTTAGTTGTATCTTGAACTTTGATCTTGACGTTCTTGAAATCCATGTAATATCTATTATAGCGTGGATGTAACATTTAACATTTTCTTTTTAGTGCCACACGTATTTCCCGGATTAATTAGCAAATGATCAATTACTCAGGCTGAATCCTAGACTAAAAATCAAACCAGAAGAAGGAAAACTAGTGATCAGATAGGTAATAAAAGATAAATGAATTAAAGTGCCAATAAGATAAAAGAACCCATGTGAAGTAGTACCATTTCTAGTAACATTTAGGAGCTGAAAGTAAAACCTATACTAAATTGAAATTAAAGTTGAAATGCAAATTCAAATTCGAGTTAAATGATGAATTGAAACTGAAAGGATATTTCTTATGCATCACCACCATCTCTTTATTTATACTCTTTAAGATTTCTCTAAACATCTCTATTAGCTCTTAAAACTTTCTTTCAAGAGGTGATGAAGATGGTGAACCACGATAACAGTAATCGACTTGAAGGTTACGGCATCGAATTCGATATCAGCTTCGGCTTGTTGTTAGGGTCTATTGGCATTGCTGGCATCTCCCCAGTGGTAATATCATTACTTGTTGGTGCTCTCCTCCCAAATTCTTTTGGCATAATTTCAGATTCACCTTGTAATCCAGGTTCAGATGCCGCGGTTAAGATGCTAAGGTCTTATTTCATCTCAATCTGTGCACCATACTTGGCAGTATTCTTAGTTGAAGGCTTAAAAGCAACCATCTCTTTCACAAATCTACATAAGATTGTTGCCTGTGCTTGGGTGTTTCTTTCTAAAGCTTTTCTCTGGATCGGATTCATGTACTTGATGTGGACAACAGCTGATAGTCTGCAGTTGGTTTTTGATGATATTTCTTGTGCAACATACTCAAAGAGCTTTCGCCGTGCTGTTTTGCTTGGACTCATATTTCGTATGGTACCCATCCTCTTCAAAATCCTCCCTTTATATGCTCCCCGCGGTTAGAACTCGCCTCTACTATACAGCTTACATGATTATTAAGAATCTGTTATTAATTCGCTGTTTTTCTGGAAAGATTTTTCTTTTAGGAATTACTAGCTATCTAGGTTTATGTAAGAAATGGTGATTGTTGATGTGGTTCTTGTTTATTTATAATATGGGAATGAAGATATTGTTGTTTCACCACAAAACCCTCTTCAAATTCCTATGTCATGCATGTATTTTATTGATATGAGACTGCAATATTTTCCCGGTGTTGTTGCAATGGCCTGTGATAAAATGCTCAACGTATGCATATGCTTCTCTAATAATGGTTCTGCAAAGTGATTTGATATGACAAAAGAATCCCATGCCTTTAATGCACACAGAAGGAAAGTGGAGCATCCACAGAAAGACGAACATTATTTCTCCATGACTCAACCGGACTGTTAAGAATCCGATTGCGGATAGAATTTATATAACCGAAACCGTTTAAAATCAGTTTTTTTTTTTTTTTTTTTTTCTGAATCTAAAACCTCATGTTTATGTAAATGATATACGTCCCTAAACCTGACTTCAGAAATGCAGTTCTTTTACTTGATAAATGCCCATCTGATGGGAAAATGAAGACGTTTTGGCTGTCGGACCTTAGAGCGGTTCTTATGCAATAAACAAAAATAAAAATTTGTTGATCCATGTGGGCGAACAAACTGCATTCTCCAATATAGGAAATAAGGCAAAATGAACAAATTTGATATTTTAGGGTTCCACTATTGATTTTATTAACATAAACTAATAAGAGTTGAGTCCCACTAATGATTTTATTTATATAAACTAATAAGATTTGGTCCCACAAATTATTTAACTAATAAAATAAATAATAAAAAATAGACCATAACTATAATAATCAGGTTTTGGAGGGAGAATATGTGAGGGGCGACAATCCTTCTGACTCCAGCGATATTCCCTCCAACTCCAGCGATATCCCCTCCAACTAGGGCGACATTTCTCTGACTCCGCGTCTATGGCTCGATCACTCGTCATTAACACAGACGCACGCTGCATGTTACGACTCAATATTCAAATGAACAGATCTGTTCATTTGAACATCCGATTTCTATGTTTGTTCATTCCATAGTGGGAGCAAAATGAACAAACTTTGAATTTGTTCATTCCATTGGAATTCCTCTTAGTACTCCAAAGTTGTCTTGGTGCTTTTTTCACGGTTTTTTTTGTGTCTTGACTCTTTGACAGGTTATTCAATGTGTTTGACTAAGATCCCTTCTCGGTAGGGCTGGCAACGGATAAATATCCGCCGGATATTGGCAGTACCGATAAGGTTAAGGTTAAGGATTATCGGATATCCGGTATCCGATAATATCCGGCGGAATCCAAAAATTCCATATCGATAAGGTTAAGGTTAAGCTATCGGATATCGGAATTTTATCCGATAAAATCTGGATTCTGGGAGCAAAAAGAAAAACAGAGTTAAACACTTCAATTCAGTTCTAAAAATGTCTTCTTCTGTCTTTATACACATTCAAAATGTCCTAAAACAGAGCTCAATTCAGTTTCTCAGTCTCACACATGAAAAGAAAGTACAAAAGATAACCCACAAAAAGTCACAAACAAATGCGAACATGGAGCAAAAGAAATAAAATGCCAATGGGCAATGGTCGACTACTAGTGCTCTTGCTTGGTCGCTTGCGTGTTGCATCAATCACAGTCTTTCCATAGCTTCATGGTACAGAATAAACATTCAAGTAAGAGAAGAGAACCAGTTATCAAAAATTTGGTCACTGCAATTGGAATGTACCACCAGGCTTTTTTACTACTACTCTGGCATGTACATTAACACTGCAACAAAGGCATCGAAGTAGATATGAGATAAGCATGATTCTGTTAGCACAATTAGCAACATGTTAATCAATTGAAAGTGTTACACTATCCACCCAAGTGAATATCTAGAATCGCAAGAGACATTATCATGATTGGAAGATGTTAGAAATTTTCGGTGATTCAATTTAAAACATGGCAAATGTAAAAGTATAAGCATGAATGCATGATTCTCTTTTTATCTATGAGCATAACTAGTAACACAAGGGAAGGAGCTAACAAAAATTTGTGCTACCCAACAGATTCAGGCTAAGTCTTGAAGTCATAACTATCAATATAAACATTATTATTTCGAATATAACTGGGCATATGCTAGATTTACACTACTTAAACACCAAAATTTAATTTAAAATTAGAGAAAGATGGAATAACTTACACATGACCAAAGTTTCTGTACTCTTTTTGGGGTCTTAGACGAACAAGGATTTGATTGTACCCTGGCCTTGATGTCTGCATTCCAATCAATACAATAGCACACATAAGAAGCTGAATATTCACATTTCACGGGACTTCAAAACAGTTTGCAAAGATAAAAAAATAATTCAAACAATTTTTAACCCTGATTTTAAAACTTCTAAACATGAATCACTCTTTATCAACATAAAGATGTTAAGTATATAAAAGAAAGAATCAAAGAAAGTCGATCAAGGTACAATCAGCTCAATCAATTCAAAAACCCTAACCAGTGATAAATAGGAAGGAAATTTAGTCCCCAATCAACACAAACAAACAACAGTCACAAATTTTATTACCAATTATCATATTTAACATAAAATTAAAGTTAACCAATTATCAAAAACCCAAACCAGTGATGAATATGAAGCCTAATCATGTTTCCCATAAACTTAAAACAACATCCCAAGTTCTCAAAATCATCATCTTCTTAGAAAATCGAAACCCTAATTTCTGTAATCAAACCCAATCATCAAAATCAAAAATCGAAATCCTAATTTCTTTGTTCCTCTCTATAGACTTGAACTGAATTCAAAGAATCGCAACAATCAATTTTAGAAAAAAAAATCAAAACCTAATTTGAGAAAATCAATCATTACTTACTTCTCTGAGTATCTCTGACCATCTATCGATCTCTATTCTCTAGTCTCCGACACTCTCTCTCGATCTATCTTAATCTTTCGATCTTTCTCTTCCTCAATCAGTACTGTGTCTCTCTCGATCTATGTTGGGACTTGATTTGAGAAGAAACAAATGTGAAGAGAATAAGAACAAAGAGTAACGAGTCTGGTTATTCTCGACGCGGATAATTCCTAGGGGTTGGAATTACGAGTGCACCCCTAGGCTATCGGATGTCGGATATTAACCTAATGGAATGACCCTAATCCGATTCCGATAGGGTTAAGAGGGAATATCCGATAATAAATCCGGTTTCGATATCCGATATCCGATATATCGGATTAAATCCTATAGGAAGTCGAATTTTCGGAAACGGATGTCGGATTTCGGAAGTCCGTTGCCAGCCCTACTTCTCGGTGTCTGTTAATAGCACTTTTATCAATCTTTCGTCTTTTACGAAGCATAGGGTTTTATGACTAATTAAGTTGAAGCTAATTATATACTCCCTCCGTTCCAATTTAGATGATGTTGTAGAGTTTTTCACGTAGATTAAGAAACATCAAAGAGAGTAATTTTTTTCCAAGTCTGCCCATATTAATACCTTCCTAAAAATTTAAACCTCCTAGTTTTTTGTTTCTAGATTCTAGTATAAATTATGAATCCCCATGTAATTCCACTTGGGATGACCAAATATCCTAAGATAATAGAGATTAGATTTAAAATATTAAATTAGATTAATTATCTCTCACTGATAACAAGGCAATGAATGTTATGTTGTGATTCCAAAGCAGGGGTAAATCAGTGAGAATTTAGAGAAAATAGCTAAACTCTCATCTATTTTGGAACATACAAAAAACCCTAAAACATCATCTAAAGTGGAACGGAGGGAGTATGATCTTCATTTGGTAGTTTCAGAGTATTAGGCATTGGTTCACTTGTATTAATATGAGAAAAGTTTTGTCTAACAATGCTAGTGGTTTATGGAAATAATAGACGTTTCCCAGTGCCTAGATGTGTGGCATGATTTTTAAGAAATGCATATATTTTCTTTGAAAAGTTTATGGAGTGGGCAGGAGAGCTTGGAATGATATACATGTTTTGAATTGGATGCGCAATTGGTAGCTGAGGCAGTCAATGGTACCTATCATGAACTAGCATGGAAAAATCAATCCATCATTTTAGGCACTAAACTAAGTTCAGCAGTCGTCCATTATGGAATTTCAAGTTCATTATGAGATTTTATAATAAGTCAACTGATGAACTAGCTGGGCACGCTATGAATTTTAAGGTCTCTAAAGTTGGTATCTCTTAGCCTCCAAGTTTTGTTGCTGGCACAATTACATCTCAGTACTGAACTTTCTCTTGGATATTTTTTTTTTTTTTTGAAAGAGGAAGGTTATATTAAAGAAAAAAATAAAAAGAAAAGAGAACAAGCCAGGAACAGCACATCATCAACTACATATGAATGGTTGTATCCCAATGAAAAAGAACTTGATTTACAGATATAAATCTATAAACATCCCTATCCTAAAGCCATAAGACAATCATTTGCCTGATTTGCAAAGTAATTTCCTCAACTTTCATGGGCCCTGCCTCCAAAAGCCCTTTGATTTCTTTCATTCCACAAATGCCACATTACAACATAACTCACCTTCCACCAAACCTCGGCCTTACACCTGCCTTGTAAATTATTTAGTTTCCAAACTTCAAAAAATTTCTTCACGGTATCAGTAGAAACCCAACTGATTCTAAATGCATTAAAGAAATAAGACCAAACCTCATATGCATATTGACAACATACAAGAATATGATCTCCAGTTTCAACCACCTTCTTGCAAAAAGGTAGAAGCGTTTAAAATATGTTTCCATACACTTTTACCTTGCGGCTTGGCATCATCAGATGGAAGAAAGACATCTACATTGTTGTTGAACTTCTGTTGCACCGCCTTTCGCCATAATGCTGATTTTTCTTTAGAATATCTCCATATCCACTTAGCCTTCAAAGCCTTACTTACACATCTCAAGTTCTTAACTCCCAAACCACCCATATGTTTTGGTTTACAGATTTTAGTCCACGAAACCCAACACATTTTCCTCCTATTATCTTTAGAGTCCCATAAAAAGTCTCTCATTAACTTCGTAATCTTCATTTCCACACTAACAGGCAAGTTTATCAAAGACAAGAAGTAGACAGGCAAACTAGACAGACAACTATTGATAAGAACTAACCTGCCTGCCTTGTTTAGGAACTCTAGGATATCAAAAAATTGTTTTCTATAAAAGAAAAATGAAGAATGCAAAATGGAAAATAGCCCAAGTACTCGATATTAAGGTGGGTTAACTGTAGGTAGGTATAACACGATGGCTTTTTTTTTTTTTTTTTTGGTTAATAGTGGCTTTACTTAACAATTCAACATATTGAAATACTTAACACGTCAAGATATACTGTCAAATTTCCATTTCTGTTAATAGAGTTCAGTTTTACTTCTTCTGCATTCAACATATAGAAATGAAAGTGCCATGGAAATTTCTTGGAAGTGGGTCAGTCTCACTTTCAACACCAAGGTAGCATCATAAAAACCATGTGAACAGACCATTTCTGGTAACATTTAGGAAAAGTGGGTAAACCTATTCTAAGAAGGTAATAATCAAACTGAAATGAAATTGAGTTGAAATGCAAATGCAAATTCAAGTTAATAATGAAATGAAACTGAAATGAAAAATTTTGTTGTGCATCACTAAATCTCTATTTATACATTGCCGGCGGCCATTACTAGTATCTTCATCTGTACCCACTTCTTCTCTCTATTAGAAAATCTTTGTAAAGCTCTTGAACAATTTTTCAACAAGTAAAGATGGTGAACAACGTTCCCGGGGTGATCGTCTTGAAGGTTACAAAACAGATATCAACGGCATTATAGTACGTGGCTTGTTGATAGGGTTTCTTAGCATGTCTCTATTCTTTATGTCATTATCTGCTGATGTCCTCCGGCCAGAAGTGGGTGGTGAGACATAATTGAACCCTATCAGTCTCACTCTCAACACCAGTAGAACCCATGTGAACTAACACCATTTCTAGTAACATTTCAGGAACTGAAAGTAAACCTATTCTAAGAAGGTAATTATCAATCTGAAATGAAAGTTGAAATTCAAATGCAAATTCGAAATGAAACTGAAATGTAAAAATTTGTTGTGCATCACCATCTCTCTATTTATACCTGACCATTACTAGTATTTCAGAACTCACTCCTTCTCTCAATCAGAAAATCTCTCTGTATCTCTTCCAACACTTTGTCAAGAACAAAAAGTAAAGATGGCGAACAACTATAACGGTGATATCAATGACATTATAAGGCGCGGCTTGCTATCAGGGTCTCTTAACATATTTCAATTCTTAACATCAATATATGCTTATGCTCTCCAGCCAAATCCTTTGGGCATAATTAAAGATTCATCTTGTGTTCCAGGTTCTGATGTGGTAGTTCATTTGCTATATTCTTACGGTCTCTCAATCTGTGCACCATACTTGGCAGCACTATTAGCTATTGTCTTAAAAGGGATCCTCTCTTTCGCAAGTCTACCTGAGATTGCTGTCCGTGTTTGGGTGGTTCTTTCTGAAGTTATTCTCTTATTCGGTTATGTGTGCTTCTATATGACAGTGGTTTATACTCTGGAGTTGATGTTAGGTTCTGTTTATTGTGCAACAGACTCAACGAGCTTAATTCTTGTTATTATTCTTGGAGTCTTGTTTTTTTTGGGATTCATCATCTCCATCATTCTCCGTTAGAATGCATTCTAAGTTCTCCGTTTCCGGATTGCTTTTTCTGTTAGGAACTACTGGCTAGGTAAATTATGTATGAAATGGTGTTGGTTGATGTGGTTCCTGTTTTAATATAATGGTAATGAAGATATTGTTATTTTCCCTTAAAACCCTTTTCCTTGTTCATGGCATAATACATATTCCTATCTGTTGTATTTTATGAATTTATGTCTGCAAATTTTTCTCGGTGTTGTTACCATTAAACACGATGCCTTTGTTACGTCCCCAAACCTGACTTGAGAAAAATGAAGACATTATTTTATAAGACATAACTGAAACTTCAAAACCAACATAACTTAATTAGGAAAAAATAATAAAGAAGAAGACAAAATTAAATGAACGGTACAACCATATGGCGATAAGGGGATCCCAAGAACTGAATAAATGATCAATTGTAAGAAAATAATCCCGGAGATTGCCTACAAGCCAGAATGTGGTGAAACCCTTTGTTGCTGTTGTTGTATGGTTTGGTTTATCACAACGCTGGTGTACTTCACAGCCATGCATTTTTGGTTGTTGTCCTGGATATCTAAATCACTTGAATTTTGATTATCGTTTGCAAAGGTTTGATCCAAAACAATCTCAAGTAATTAAATTTAGTAGCAAGTACAATTTGAAAATCATCCAAAAATCCATTAGTCAAGGACTCAAGATTGTTTTGTTTTATTCGGGTCGGTATCCTATCACTGCATTATCCCCTTTATCAATTATGAATTAAAATAGGTGATAAACCCACATGTAGTAGAGGAATAATTTATCTGGATTAGCAAGAGAAGAAATGTTAATTTGTCTATGATGCTAGTGGTGCATGCATATAATAGGCGCCTCCCAATGTCCATAGGTGATGAATATTCTAAAAAAGCTTATATATTTTAAACATAAAAGATATTATCTTCTACTCTTACTGTTTAATCGATGGAAGGTTATAAGAATAATCAAACACCTTTTCGAGATATCTAAGTTATAAAATCAACCATTCGTTTCGATTTTCAGATTGCTTGGTACTTTTAATGGTATTTCGCTATTTTTTTTAACGAAATATCTGTTATTAATGCATTTTAGTAGTGTTTTTGGAATTTGATCTCGATCTCGAAGTCCATATAATATCTATTTTAGCATGAATGGAAAATTTTAAAAATCTTTATAAAAAACACAAAATTGGTTAAAAAGACCAAAATCAAAATTTCCTGGGTGAAAAGGACAGTCAGATTTAGATACTGTTTTAAATGGACAAAAATTTAAAAATAGGCAGGATGTAACTAGTTTCATCATGTCCATTTTCAAATATTTTTTCTTATTTTTATTTTACACATGATGCATCCAGTTTCATCCTTGCTATTTTTTAAGTTTAAGCCAGGATGAATCCAGTTTCATCCTTGCTATTCTTTTTTTGTCCATTTCACCCATAAAAATTTTTACTCGTCCATTTGAACCGTGTTTTAAATTTTTTTGGACAAATGACCCATTTTCCGTATAAAAAAAAAGAAATGAAATTATCAAAAAAAAAAGAAAAAAAAATTCGTTGCCTGTTTAAAATTTCTTTAATACCATCTATAAAAAGTTGTGCATCCTTTTTTTTTTGTTTGATCGGTAAAGATTTTGATGCTGATAAAATTCGAACTCGGGTCGTTGATAATGGTATCATCACCCAACTACTTTACAAGTGTACTACACTTATATAAACTTTATTTTTGGGCGTTCCTCTATATACCCCTAGAAATACTAATGGTACCCCTTTATCTATGTACCCCTTGGTTTTATCTACCTACCCCATCACATCAGTAAATTTGTATACCCCCGACCGGAAAGAAAAAACCAAAACCCATGTCGTCTCCTCCGTTTGAAATTGATGAAAAATTATGGAGTTCATCTTTTTCTCTCCTCTATTCATAGATCCATAGAGAAAAACCCATATTTTGAACAAGCCTAATTAAACTGACCTTAAATTTCCTTGGACCTCACAAACAGAAACTATAGAAACTCAGTTTAATCTTGATATCTTCTCTTCTTATTACAACTGAGAGGAAGAGCGGAAAAATGGCATCTTCAAAGGGTTAGCAGTAGCAGTGATAAAGTAAGTAAGATTTAAAAAGCCTATACGAATAAAACCTATGCAGAAATATTATGTGTCAAAACCCAAACACTATAAACAGAAGGAAGCTTAATATTAGGAGATATTGTAAATCCAACAAGCCTAATTGTTCTGTTAATACCCATATCTCTTCTCGGTTTGGTTTTTCTTCTTAAAATCAGTTATTTAAAAAACCCTAATTTTACATCAAACATAAGATTTGATTAAAATCCATAAATGGGGCATCATGTTTAGACGCTTCTTAGGTTGGTACTGTGGTCATTGACTCTGTGCTTTTTAAGATTGTAGCCCAATCACTCATCAAAACATCCAATTGATTTATGGGAAAACAATTAATGGTTTTTTTTTTTTTTTTTTTGTTTTGCTACACTTTTCCCTTTAGAACTTCGTTAAGTGTAAAAAAAGAAGAAGCAAAAGTCAATTCTATCTATCTTTACTACTGATCTTCAAATTTAGAAGAAGTCTCAGAGAAAGAAAGCGGAAGAGGATGAAAAAAATTTGGGTCATGCATCTTCCGTTTACGTATGTACAGGGATTTTCTGACTGTTAAAAGAAGGGGTATCTCTATCAAAAATTTCAATTTTTTTTACAATTTTAATGTTAACCGAAGAGTAACTAACCTAACTAATTTTTGGGGGTATCGTTAGTATTTCTAGGGGTATATAAAGGAACGCCCTTATTTTTTGTGTCACACGTATTTTCCCAGATTAAATGGTTAGTTACTCCAGTTGAATCCTAGACTGATGCATCTAGGTGTGCAATTATAGGGATCATAGTTTATATGTAACAAAAACAAGAAGACAAAAAGAAAACCTACAACATACAACAAGAAAGAAAAGTAGTGATCAGCTAATTGAAAGAAGAAGAATGGAAGCGACATAGAATTTTCTAGGAAGTGGGTGTTCGGTGATACATAATTACAATAAGCGCTGTCTCACTCTCAACGCCAAATACACCATTTCTAGTAATGGCCCATATGTGAAATACACCATTTCTATTTTCTAGCAACATTTAGGAACCGAAAGTAAAATCTATTTTAAGAAGTTAATAATAATCAATCTGAAATGAAATGAAATTTAAAATGCATCACCTCTATTTACATATGGGCTATTACCAGCTATCTAGGTTTATATGAATGTGATTGTTGGTGAGGTTCTTGTTTTAAGATATTGTTGTTTCGCCGGATATCCATGGCCTAAATTTCATGCCATTACAAATTCATATTTGTTTAATTTAATGGATATGAGCTTGCAATATTTTCCCGGTTTTGTTTCAATGGCATGTGATAAATTGCCTAATGCATATGCTTGGTGGTTCTGCAAAGCGATTTTGGTATGGCAAAGAAAAAGAAAAAAAGAAAACAACTCCAAATTACCAGTATGTGAATCCCATGCCTTCAATGCACACAGAAGGGAAATAATAGGCGCTTCTAAATGCCTAGATGTGGCATGATTTTGAAAAAGGTGTCAAGCACTTGATTTTAACGTTTATGATCTATTTTTAGAATGGAAAATAGTCAAGCACTCCATCTTAACTTGATGTCTTATTTCTGTTAATAGAGTTCTTCTGCATTCTCTATGGAGAAAGTAATTAGTGGCATTGAAATTTCTTGGAAGTGGGTAGCATCATTCATAGAACCCATGTGATGAACTAGCATGCACCATTTCTAGTAACATTTACAAACAGAGGGTAAACCTATTCTAAGAAGGTAATAATCAAACTGAAATGAAATTAAGTTGAAATGCAAATGCAAACTGAAATGAAAAAAAATGGTTGCGCATCACCCTCTCTATTTATACATGACATGGCCGGCCATTACTAGTACTTTCAGTACCCACTCCTTCTCTCAATTATCAAATCTTTTCATAGCTCTTTAACAATTTTTCAACAAGTAAAAATGGCAAACAACGTTCCGGGTGATCGTCTTGAAGGTTACAAAACAGATATCAATGGTGTTATAATACGTGGCTTGTTGTTAGGAATTCTTATCATGTCTATATTCTTAATATCATTATCTGCTGATGTCCTCCGGCCAAATCCTTATGGCACAATTACAGATTCATCTTGTATCCCGGGTTCAGATGCAGTGGTTCACTTGAAAGGTTTTTATGTTTGTTCGATCTCTGCCGCATACTTTGCAGCACTATTAGCTATAGGCTTAAAAGCAACCCTCTCTTTCACAAGTCTACCTGAGATTGCTGTCCGTGCTTGGGTGTTTCTTTCTGATGCTATTCTCTTAGCCGGTTATGTGTGCTTCTATATAACAGTGGTTTATAGTCTGGAGTTGGCACTTGGTAATGTTTCTTGTTACTCAACCAGCTTAATTCTTGCTGTAATTCTTGGAGTCCTGTTTGCTTTGGGAATCATCATCCGCCTCATCTGTTCTAAATTCTTGGAGTCCATTCTTGCTGTAATTCTTATAGTCACGGTGCCGATCAAAAGTATAGTCACGGTGGATTTAATTCTGTTCTAAATTCTCTATCTTTTAGATGGTTTTTTCTTTTAGGAAGTACTAGCTAGGTAATTATTTATGAAATGGTGATGCTTGATCATGTGGTTATTTTTTTAATAGAACGGTAATGAAAATATTGTTGTTTCGCGGCAAATCCATCTTCCTTGTTCATGGCCAAAATTTGATGCTAACACAAATTTCTCTGGTGTATTTTATGCGATACAAGTTTGCAATATTTTCAAGGTGTTGTTACAATGGCCTATGATCACCATTCTATTAGTGGTTTCACAGAGCGATTTGATATGGAAAATTTGATTTGATATGTTTTTTTAAGACACCGCTAGCCCGTTATAGGACCTCTTTTAGAACGATTTTTTTTGGGGGCCACCAGCCCTACAGTTATAAGGGGTGTCTTAAAGAGTAGAGATGACTAACTTACCTTTTAACCCAATTAAGATTAATAACTAATTTAATAATCACCTTTATATCTAACCTAATCCAAATTTTTAACAAAACAAAATCAAAACCCATCCTTCCTACCATAGCCCGAAAAACTAGAGAGAAAAAAATCATTAAAGGCGCAAGAAGAACCCTGATTCTAGCAATATGCAAATCCACATGTATTTTCCCACAAACACATTACTTTTAATTCGTTTTTGATTTGTTAAATTGAAGAGAAATCATCAAAATATAGTGGAAATGGAAGTTGCGGTAGCATGTTCGGTTAGAACGAGTTTTAAAGAGCCCTAATTTTCTAATCGCACTTTCTGAAACCGAGAACACGAAAAACACTTCGGTTAGAACGAAAGTTTTTTCTTGTAACCGAACGGTTGGTTCGCAAAAGAATTTAAAAATTTTTGGTAACCGAACTTTTCTACTAAAATAATACCGTTGAGTTTGGTTGGTTCGTAATTTTTACAAACCGAACAACAAGTTCGACTAGAAAATCAAATTTGCGAAGCAACCGAACTTAACACTTGGGTTTTTAACTAATTTAAATGTGAAGTTCGATATTGTAGACAAATTTGCGAACAAACCAAAATTTTGTATATTCGCAAGTTCGGCTAATACATGCTGGCCGAAGTTTCAACTTGGGTTTTACCAAATTTTAATCTTAAACTTCGGCTATAAACTTGGTGATCACTCGACTAAACCGAACATCACGATGTAAACGTAGGAATAAAGTTCGGCTACATGTTCTGGTCTGCTAACCGAACTCAGCAAAACCTCCATTAAAACGCAGTACGGCTACCTGCGTCTTCGGAATAAGAAGCCGAAGGTACACTTCCAAGTATGTTCGACTACCTTTTCTTCAAA
Organism: Papaver armeniacum; assembly: GCA_023531295.1. Classification (NCBI taxonomy): domain Eukaryota; kingdom Viridiplantae; phylum Streptophyta; class Magnoliopsida; order Ranunculales; family Papaveraceae; genus Papaver; species Papaver armeniacum. The sequence goes on from JAJJWW010007051.1 coordinate 690,257, forward strand.
TAAGGTAGCCGAACTTGCTTGATCTAGTCGAAATCTGCTTCAAAAATTTACATTTTTAGGAAAGTTTTGACTAATGCAAGAAACGAGATGAACATTCGGAGGAGCAGTAATTATCCTTCAATCACTAAGTTCATGTTCACCAAACTCGAAAAAAATATTTTTCTTTCAATCTTCTTCTACTTTACTCTCTCAATATTTCTACTTCTTAAAAAAAAACTATTTTTTAATTTAAATCTCACTAATTAACTTAACTAAATCATTACACAAAATTAATCAAAAGGGTTAATTTAGTATTAATATAAATATGTGGATAAGGGTGGCTTAGAATTACTTCAAAATTTCTTACCCAAAATAAAACCATGGTCCCAAAAAAATAAGAGGCTGGTCCCTAAGAAATGATTCTTCTTTTAGCTCTATTGGACAATATCCATTAGGCCCATTTAACTCTAAACCATATTTTCTTGTTTACTCCATAGTCTCCATATCTCTTATACTAGCTTTTGATCGTCTAAACATGCGTATAAATCAGGTTTTAGTTGTTTTCGCCTCCATAACCCAATTTTATTCATGTACCTAGAAGAATTCAATAAATATCAAAATTAATTCAAAAACAAACACCAATGATATATTATCAGGGCTAATTAAAGACACGATCTTGTGTCTATCACCTTCCAAACATCTTTAGTGACATTTTCTTTCCAGTTGATATTGATAAAAGTGTGGTTACTAAGAAATTTATAAACACTTTTGACAGAAATTGCCTTTACAGTCATGAGTCAATACCAGAGTGAGAGATACGTTAACAAATTAATTATTTCAGACTCTTATTCCTGGCAAAAAAAACTGATTAACATAAACAACAGTAGAAACTGTAGTAGAGCTCACAGCTGGTTCAGTGAATGGTCAGGACCAATAGCCCATTAGTGGACCTATTAATGGACCAATTAAGAAGCAACACTTTGATGTCTACAATAAGATAGTTTAAAGGCTTTTTCACTTGTTTCTTAGTAAACGACAAGAAATATCTCAAGAAAACAAGTGGATTGATAGATACCTTCAATTTTCAGTTGCATAGGAACTCGAGAACGGTCGTCGGATGAGCCCAAACAATGCCCGACTGTTGTAAAAAGGAAAAGGTGTTCTAGTGACTCCTCATTGTTACCGCAAAAAGGACACAAATTCACCACTACTATACTTCTTGTCAACAACATGGAAAGAGTTGGCACCACTCCATTAATCAGCTGCTGCCCAAACTAGGAAACTAATTTTGGGAGGGATTGTGTTGTTCCATATATAGTCATTAGGAAATTTTGTTGGAGAAGTTCATCCTAAATCATGCATAAGCTAAGAATAACAATAACTGGCCGAGAACATACTCAGATATTCATTCTGTTTGTCATCTGCTTCAATCATTCTTCTATTGTCTAAAATTTTAGAGAACTCCATTACCTCTTGAAACTCCTTCTCTTTAATCCTTCTGCAAGGTTCTATATTCCAACACGGCAATTCTACTTTTCCATATGTTGATCAAATCTTCAACTAAAGCATTTTCCTGTCTACCCACTTTCCATAACTTTGGAAAAAACTCTTTAAGAGCTTTTTCGTGGAACCAAACATCGTCCCAAAATCTTGTTTTATTACCTCTTCCGAATGAAATCTTCGACCCATTTTTGAGGATTGCGAACTGATTGAGCATACCTCACCAAAGTCCGCACCCATAAGTTATCTTCAAATCTTTAGGATCCCAAGCATCTTCCACACCACCAAATTTCTCATATACTAGTTTCCTCCATAAGCTAATCTTTTCTTCTCCATATCTCCACCATCATTTGGTTAACAAAGCATCGTTGGTAGTTTTAAAATTTCTTATACCCGCTTTCACTCTTCAGAACACAAACTTTTTTCCAGGACCCCTGATGTAAACGTCTCTTATTTAAGTGAAAGACTATGTTTTCACGCTTGATTTTTCCTTAGAGTTTATTTTTTTAACATATTCTTCCTTTGAGTTTATTTTTTTTAACATATGTAGTAGTTTATTTTTTGTAACATATGTATTCTTAGATTAAGTATATAAATTGCATCCACGTAACAATTTTTCTTTTCACCAAGAAATAAAATAATAATAAAAAACTAATTGAAATAACTATATTTTTAGATGATATTTTAAGAAAATTTTTATTTTTAAAATGAATAATATGACTACTCGTAATACTTTTCATATGCAACGTTACGACAATAAGCTAATACCTTCTTGTTCTTTTTAATATCTCGGCTAAAAAACAACCATTACTTTAGGGTTTTATTGTACTTTTATTGACGTTTTATACTTCTTTTTACCAGATACTCGTTGTTAGATTAAAAAAATGCCTAATATACTAAATAATTATGCCAAGATAAGATCTAAGCTAAGGGGTAAAGTATGTTATCTATGTCATATGTCCTCCACATAATGGAATTCATGAAATGGGAATCTTAAGATGCCTCTCAGTTTTTTACTTGTATCTATCGTCTAAGGTATATTTTTCTTATTATTATACTTTTGTTAAAGTGTTTGCGCCCAGAAATATTTCCACGCACTAAACACGATGATTTTGGTGTTGATAAGGAAAACAGGATTATAAACAATGAAAACAGGCATAAAGATAAGGGACACGAATATTACGTGGTTCGGCATGATTTTCCTATATCCACGGACGAATCCCCTTGGGGAGTGATATTTTTATTGATAATCGATTTACATGGGATTTTCTCTCTCCTTGCTACATCTCTCCTACCCTTTTTTTCCTCCCATTCTTCAGCATTGCCCCTCTCCATTTATACAATTCTGAATATAAATGGTATTTACTTCCACATGCATTAATTCTGCATGAAACTTCTCATTCATGCTTACATGTTTAATTCTGCATGAAACTGCTCATTTATGCCTCCATCTTTAATTCTGCATGAAACTGCTCATTCATGCCTCCTGAATTAATTCGCATGAAACTGCTCATTCACGCCTCCAGAATTAATTCTGCATGCTGGCAGACTGGATTGATAGTTGACAGGCATAATGGATGGCAGTATGGATGGATGCTGGGTGGTAGTCTGGATTCACTGGCTGACATGCATAATGGCTGGCAGCATGGATGGAGGCTAGCTGGCATCACAGCTGACAGCACGGGTGGAGATTGGCCGGAAGTGCGATAGAGTATTTTGCTGGGAATTAGTTGGAAGCACAACTGGCAACATGAGCAAAAACTGCATGGCAGCACCATCGGCAACACGGCCTTGACATTGATTGATGGCTGACTTTGACCATTGACCAGACGTTGACTTTGACCATTGACCGGTCATTGATTTTATGTAATACTGGGCGATTTGGTGGATATACATTGGCTGGTTAGCGGGCTTGGATGAGTGCCAATAGATGATTCAAGTACCAATTTGGCCCATTATGTGGCATTTTTACTTATGGTACAAACATTGCCCCCTCTTAACCTCCAACTAGTTGGGGGTTAAGAAATTTTCGTTTTCCTTAGTCAATGACAAAACTCGCCCCCAAGTGTGGATTATTGATGCTTAGGTGATTGGAAAAATCTCCCTTGTTGTTCGAGGAAATTACAATCAAGACGCCCCCAAGTGAGGCTATTAAGACTGGGAGATCGGCGGGCAACAGTTGGGCATGAACAGTTGTTGTATGCAACAAATGGACTGAAGGATGAACTAGACTGCAATGGAAGCGTGATACTGGGGCGGAGTGATGTTGAAAGTGAGCGATAACTGTTTATATAAAACTAGACCGTGGTAGTTGTGAGCGAAAGGGTGTGAGCCTTTAGTAGTTGAGATGGTAACAGATTTTGCGTGTTGTTGGACCTCCAATGGTCTTGGCTGTGCTACTGAATGTGACATTGATCTTTATATGTCTTCAATTGTTACATGAATCAGTATAGCAGCAACGAAGTCGACCATATCACAATAGTTGTTGCTGCGGAACTGGATTGCAATGATTGCGAAAAACTAGACTGCGACGGCCACAAAAAACTGTCCTGTGCAGTAATGAGCAAAATTGAGTAGTAACAGCATTGAGCAAAGCAAAGTCTGCCAGCATGCGATCAACACTGCGGGAGCCGCTAACAGAGCTCGATCGGGCAGTACTGCGATCACTGGGATCCGCAACACCAACGAGCAAGGCTGCACTGCAGCAGCTGCTATCAGCTGGAATGCAGGAAATGCGAAAATAGATGGACTGCAGCAGCTTTGATCAGCTGGATTATGTATAACGGTAGCAAAAAGTACAACTGCGGCCAGCAAGCCGATCATCCTGATCCGCAGAGCTACTTAAAGAGCCGATCGCGGAGCTGCGATCGGCTAGACTGCAACAAGACCGAGCAAGGCCGCACTACGGCCCGGGCCGCGATTGTGGACTGCAGAGATGCGAACATAGCGGGATCGCAGCAGCTTTCGATCACCGGATTACGAAAGAACGAGCAAAATTACATTGTAAGCAGCCGCGATCACCGGATCGCAGAGAGCCGAACATATTTGAATCGCAGCCGAGTTTGGATCGGCTAAGTTGCAGCAGCGATGAGCAAAATTACATCAGCATAGCCTTTCGATCGGTGAGCTACAACAACGACGAGCAAGATCGCACTGCGGCAGTTACCGCGTCACCGGATCAAGGAATTATGGAACATAATTGACCGCAGCAGCTTCGATGAGCGGGAATGCAGCAACAACGAGCAAAGATGCACCGCAAAGTGCCATCACCGGAATACGAGGAGATGCGAACATGATGGACCGGGCAGCCGATCGGTTGGAATGCAAGCTGAACGAAAGCAAAGCCGATCACAGAGTCGCGAACATAGCTAGACCGGGCAGTAGCTTTGATCACTTGAGTCAGCAGCAGCAACGATGCAAACCACACTACAAGAAGGTGAGATCAGCCTACGATCACCGGATCTGCGGGAGCTTCGAACATAGCCTGACCGGGCAAAGATCTTCGATTAGCCGAGCTACAACAAATGACGAGCAAGACCTTTGCGGCAGCTCGCGGTCGCCTAGACCGGCAGAGCCGCGATCATAGCGACCGGCAGCAGCTTCATCACCGAATGCAGCTGACAACGAGCAAGGCGACACCGGCACTTTAGGGACAATCGGATCGGACAGGAGCTGCGAATATAGCCAACTGGCAGCAGCCGATCGAAGGACACCGGAATTCAAAGAACCAGCAAAGCCGCACTGCAGCACTGCGATCACCTTTGGTGCGAGCCGCGAATATAATCGGACTGCGAGCGATCGGCTGAACTGCAGCGATGCAGCTTAGTTACACACGGCAGCAAAAATCGGCGATCACTGGACTGCGAGTTTTACGATCTATCCGGATCGGCAGTAAGCTTCGATCACTGGATCATGCGACAACAAGCTTATCCGGACTACAGCCGACTCGATTAGCTAAGATTGCACAGTACCGAGGAGTAGACTTAAACAATTCGATAAATCCGAGTGTAATAATTATAAATAAAACCAGATCGCATCGATTGCTAAGGGCCCCAATCTGAATTGATGAGCAAAATGATCGCATCGATTTGCGTCAAGCGAGTCAGCTTTGCTTAAGAACAGGACTACAACAATTCGATCAACTTAACAAAAGTAGCAATTTAACATTATTGATTGCAATAATTGCGTCAAAATATTAGGGTGTATGCTCGCCCCCTCTTAATCCTGTAACTCGTCAGAGGATTAAGAAGTTTGGGTTACCTTTTGTTTCGATTTTGAGGAACTGAATTTCGCATTGCATTTAGGTTCTATGTAACTCTCCCCCAAGCGTATGGAGTGTTACACGGCTAAGCCCTAAAAGAGTTATTTTAGACCATGAGGTGTTTCACATCTCGCCCCCAAGTGATTGTCAGTCACGTTGAAGTGATATGCAACTCGCCCCCAGAAGATAGTGATTATCATGCTGCTCAATGCTCGCACAAGGATGTACTGCCTTGCTGCATTTTGCTCACGCATGAGATTTAAAAGATGTCTTCTATCTGGAATTCGCGCATGGGGCCAATCCCACTATTCCAGATGCGTGCAGGATTAAAATTTGTGCATCTCCTTATGAGAAAACGCTCGCCACATTATAGATATCTCATTGAACAAAGGTATGCCTGATTATATGAAAAGATGCGAAAATATGTAAATTGTATACGTACCGTATTAAAAGTGTTATTGCGACTTCGTTTATGAGGTGATTAGGATGTCCATTGGCTATGTTGACATTTTCCAGCGGTGATGACTAGTGTAGTTGCCTTAGCGTCTCGGCCTGACTCAGCTACTAGATTTGTCTGCGGGTCTGGAATGCAACAGTTGGATCAAAACTGGGTTGAAGACAGTTACCATGGAACTGTATTTCAGCAGCTGCGATCAGCTGAACTGTAATAGTTTTACGTAAAACTGGACTGAACCAGTTGTGAGGAAAACCAGACTATAACAGTTCGATCAACTGGACTGTAGTAATTATACGAAAACGTACTACGACAACTCGATCAACTGGACTGTAGAACTCCTTTGGTGATTGAATGCGACCGTTTCCGGTGTTGCCATTTGAAATTGAAATTTCACCTTCATGATGTTGGAAATTGACAAACGATCTCAACGGGCCAAAAATCACTCAGTTGAAGAAGAAGTTATCGAAGAAACAAAATTGGTCGGTGAGCGCCTTGCTCCAAACATATTGATGATGTGGTTGGTCCAAAAATATTCATCTCCAAGTGTAAAAGTTTTACCTTCATGTTGTAGGATATTGAAATACGATCACAACGAGCCAAAAATCATCCAATTCGGACGTCGTATGAAGGAGATATCAAAGAAACAAGATCGTTGACCAAGCCTAAAAATGGGCGTAGTTGGCTCAGCCCAAAAAGTGGGGCTGAGAAATACGCAAGGCTTGAAGCATGGGGCTGAAAAATCCAGGGCTATGGAATTAAGTTATGTCATGATGCGCTGAATCAGATCTACGATATTATGTTACATCGTGCTACACCGAATCAGATCTACGATATTATGTTGCATCGTGTTACACCGAATCATGTCTACGATATTAAGCTGCAACACGTTACACTGAAACAGAATGGACTGGCCGCCGAGTGGAGCCGCCGGGTCTGTCCGTTGGGTGGAGCCGCCGACATTGGCCACCGGCAACCTGCTGCTGTGTCGTTTCCGGAGAAGACGAAGAACCCGGCGACCGCTGCTGCTGACGATGATGACGTCATGCTGACGTCATGACGGAAGATGATAACGGCGTCAATTAAAGGTAGCGAAATATTCTTGGTATATTCTAATGCCGTTAACGATAACGGAATATTCCTGGTATATGCTGACGGTGTTTGTAACGGTAACGAAATATGCTCTTTGGAGGACAGAATCTGCTGACTATATTTTTCTGCTGACGTGGCATCTTCTGATTGCCCTAAACTGCTGACGTGGCACCTTGCTGATGTGGTAACGCGGACCGGACCACCTTGCTGACGTGGCACTGCTGACTGGGCCACTTTGGTGAAGTGGCATCACTGAGGCGGAACTCCTGCTGTCGTGGACCGGTTGCTGATGTGTCGATGTTGACTGGATCGGGTGACGTATCTGCTGACGTGTCAATGCCGACTGGGGTGATTCGCTTACGTGGCACCGCCGATCGGACTCAGCGCCACCGACCGGGGTGATTCTCTTACGTGGCGCGATCTTGTTGGACTCGGGCCGTTGACGTGGCATGTGCTGACGTGGTTGTCGATGATTGGCTAGGGGCTGACGTGGCGAATACTGACTGGACGGAGTTGCTGACGTGGCAGAGAGCCACAACATCACTTGATGATGTGGCACCTGCTTATGTGGCGCCCTGCTGAAGTTTGATGTAGCACAGAGCATCGAAGTTTGACGTACCACGGAGCATTGAAGGTTGATATACGCAGCGCATCGAAGTTTGATGTAACCCGAAGCATCGAAATTTTTCCAGAGTGACGGGTTTGAAACAGCCGTCGTTTATTTTTTTTGGCGCTTTTCGCAACACTTTTCTTGGACTGTGATCTTTGCTTCTGCAACGGCTGGTGGAAGTGTTATCTTTGTTGTATTCCCCTTTGCAACAGTTTTGAGTACTGTTGTCTTTTCTCCTTGAACTTTCTGCAACATTATTCCTGGATTGTCGTCTTTTCTCATGAACTTTTCTGTAATAGTTTTTTGTAACGGTTATTTGAGATGCGTTTGTGGACCTCTTCAGGAAACTTTTGTGATGCTTCGCTGGAAGTTTTTCCTTAGGGTTTCTGCCTCATGTGTTTGTCGTATGTGGAGCTGGTGCAGGTAGCTACGGACTTGGAACTCGGACATGGTGGAGGTGATTTTGACAAGCTACGAACTCGAATATGCTGCTGATGTGTTATGGATGAACTGATATTCTTTTTTTTTTTGAATTTTGGACTATAACGTGTTGCGGATCGAACATCCTGCCAACAATTTTTGCGATCTTTGCAGTGAGTCGGCTTTGGTGGATTCCGATTTGTGAAGCCGACTGCGAGAGTTGCGATCAATTTGACCGCAACAAGCGTGATTAATCGATCGCAAAGAGTGCGAGCCACTGGATGTGCGATGATTGAAATCAAAACTTGACCCAGCCATGTTGCGGATCGAACATCCAACAACAATTTTGATGATGTTTTTACGACATCTTTTACCGTGGATCGAACGTCTTGAGAGCGGTTTCATCGGTCTTTGTAGTGATGTAATTTTAGTAGTTTCCGACGATAATAGTTTCAGCAAATCTCGAATTGCGAATCTGGACTGCAGCAGCTGCGATCAACTGGACTGCAGTAGATGCGATTATCTGGATTGCTGTAATTGTGATCAAAACTGGACTGCAGCAACTGCATCAACTGGACTGCAGTGATTTTTCAAGACGTTCAACTGCTATTTCACGGACATGATTTTGAAACATTTTGTACAACTTTTCTCAATGGGAAAACACGATTCCTTTTCTCGTAATCCCCTTAGTCGGCGGAAATGTTTGCGCCTAGAAATATTTCCAGGCACTAAACACGATGATTTTGGTGTTGATGAGGAAAACAGGATTATAAAGAATGAAACAGGCATAAAGATAAGGGACACGAATATTACGTGGTTCCGCATGGTTTGCCTACATCCACGGACGAATCCCCTTGGGGAGTGATATTGTATTGATAATCGATTTACATGGGATTTTTTCTCTCCTTGCTACATCTCTCCTGCTCTTTTTTTCCTCCCATTCTTCAGCATTGCCCCTCTCCATTTATACAATTCTGAATATAAATGGTATTTACTTCCACATGCATTAATTCTGCATGAAACTGCTCATTCATGCTTCCATGTTTAATTCTGCATGAAACTGCTCATTTATGCCTCCATCTTTAATTTTGCATGAAACTGCTCATTCATGCCTCCTGAGTTAATTCGCATGAAACTGCTCATTCACGCCTCCAGAATTAATTCTGCATCTTTGTACTGGATTGATAGTTGTGAGCATAATGGCTAGCAAGTATGGATGGATCGGGCCGGGCAGATTGGATTAATGCCGACATGCATAATGGCCGGCAAAGACGGATGGAGGTGGCCGGGCATCACAGTGATAAAGACGGGAGAGACCGGCTGGTGCGATAGAGTATTTTGCTGGGAATTTGTTGGAAGCACCGCTGGCAACATGAGCGGAAACTGCATGGCAGCACCATTGGAAACACGGCCTTGACATTGATTGATGGCTGACTTTGACCATTGACCGGGCGTTGACTTTGCCATTGACCGGTCATTGATTTTATGTAATACTGGGCAGGCTGGTGGACTGCTTCGGTTGGCTGGTTAGCGGGCTTGGATGAGGGCTAATAGATGATTCAAGTACCAATTTGGCCCATTATGTGGCATTTTTACTTATGGTACAAACATAAAGATTAGTGGTCTTTAGTCTTTTACTCTTGACAAGGTTTATTGAAAGTATTGGACTAAAATCATATCCCCTGGTAGTTTCAGACCCAAGGGTGTGCCGGTTTGGCAGAAGGCCGTTGGTTACAGTTATGCTAATAATTTCATTGCTCAAGTACTCAGTGGGGGTGTAATTGTTGGTAGGTAATGTGTTAGGTTCACTAAAGTGGCTTTTCTTTAATGGAGATATTCTCAGAAAAGGATACAAAACTTGGAAACTAAACCAAAGAGAGAAAGAAACAAGCGAGAGAAAACAAAAAGGGTAAAACTTTGTGGCTACAGCCTAGTCAGTGAGATTTAAAAGTCAAAAAGTAAAAAAAAAAAAAATGCCACATCAAGAGCTGTTTACGCGGTTAGGATTTTCATCTGAGAAACAATAATGCCTGAAATTAAAAATACTTTCAGAGTAAAAATACTTTATTATGGCCTGAGTAACAATAATGCCTGAAATTAAATTATTACTCATGGAAGAAACTGCTTGGAAGTGGGTGAGACCCTGTCAGTCTCACTCTCAACAAAAAATTAAATGGTGAAAGGAAAGTTGAAACGCAAATTCAACTTCGTGTAAATTGTGAAATGAAACTGAAATGAAATGATTAATGCGCATCACCACCATCTCTATTTATACATGTTACTAGTATCTTCAGTACTCCCACCTCCTCTCGATTACCAAATCTTTTTATAGCTCCAAAAGAAAAATTATTCCGCACCTAGATTCATGAATACAGTTTATACTTTCCCAGTCTGCGATTCACATGCCTTTAGTGCACACAGAAGGAAAGTGGAGCGTCGCAGAAAGATGAATAAAATGCCGCCTTTGTTACGTCCCTAATCCTTACTTGAGAAATGTAGTTTTCCGACCATTCAAAACTTTTGGAACTACGAGAAAATGTCATCAAAAGATATAATTTGAAATAAGACCTCACCTCACTCATCGATACTTCGGAAAAAAATCTTTTCTCCCTGTATATTTATTTATTTTTCGCATATGTCCCCAAACAAGATTATTTAGGCCACACGTATTTTCTCCGATCAGCAAGCGGTCAATTACTGAGATGTAGCTTTATTTTTCGCATGTCCCCAAACAAGGTAAGTAACGTGATGGCTTAATTTAATTTGTGTTTTTGCAAGTAGTAGCTTTATTTACTTAGGGTTATAACGTGCTAAGATATACCAAAATTTCATTTCTTGTAATAGAGTTTATATAGAAATGAAAGTGCTAGAGAAATTTCTTGGAAGTGGGTGCTGATACAACATAAATGAACCCTATCAGTCTCACTCTCAACATTTCTAATAGAGTTTATATCATGTGAAGTAACACTATTTCTGGTAACATTTACGAACTGAAAGTAAACCTAATCTAACAAGGTAATTATCAATCTTAAATGAAAGTTGAAATGCAAATTCAAATTCGACTTAATTGTCAAATGAAACTTAAATGACAAAATTTGTGGTGCATCACCATCTCTCTATTTATACCTGACCATTACTAGTATTTCAGTGCTCACTCTTTCTCTCAATTACCAAATCTCAAGAACAAGAAGTAAAGATGGCGAACAACTTTAACGGCGATATCAATGACATTATCATACGCGGCTTGTTATCAGGGTCACTTAGACTGTTTGTGTTCTTCATATCATTATCTGCTGATGTTCTCCGGCCAAATCCTTATGGCACAATTGAAGACTCATCTTGCATTCCAGGTTCTGATACCGTAGTTAATTTGATACGTTCTGTTTTTTTCTCAATCTGTGCACCATACTTGGTAGCACTATTAGCTACGATCTTAAAAGGGATCCTCTCTTTCGCAAATCTACATGAAATTGCTGTTCGTGTTTGGTTGTTTCTTTCCGAAATGATTCTCTTATTCGGTTATGTGTGCTTCTATATGACAATGGTTTATAGTCTGGAGTTGGCATTAGGTAATGTATTCTGTGCAACAGACTCAACGTGCTTAATTCTTGTTATTATTCTTGGAGTCTTGTTTTCTTTGGGACTCATCATCTCCATCATTCTCCGTTAGAACCCTTTGAAAGATTATCTAGTTAAGGCGGGTTTAATTTCATATTTTCCTCTACTCTATATATTATTCATACTTCATTTAGAATCGGTTCTAAATTCTCTGTTTCGGATAGTTTTTTTCTGTTCGGAACTTCTAGCTAGGTAAAATTATGTATGAAATGGTGATGGTTGATGTCAATGATGTGGTTCTTGTGTTAATATAATGGTAATGAAGATATTGTTGTTTCACCTTAAAACCCTTTTCTTATTGATGGCCAATACAAATTCCTATCTGGTGTATTCTATGAATTTAAGTTTGCAATTTACTTACATGAATACAGCTCTATTTATCTTCCGGTACGTGAATCCCATGCACAAAGAGATGAAAAGGATTTCTCCATGACTCCACCAGACTTCTAAGCATGGGATCAGATCCGAATAACTAGTTTCAATTCCGATAAGAGTTTAGGAACTGATGCCATTAAAGACGATGTCTTTGATACGTCCCTAAACCTGACTTGACAAATGCAGTTTTTGTACTTGCTGCATGCCAAAACTAGGAATTCACAGGCATTACAAGCCTTACATATCTGAAACCTCCAAACCAACATAACTTAATTAGGAAAAAATAAGACTGAAGAAGACAAAATGAATGGTACAACCATATGGCGATGAGGGGATCCCAAGAACTAAATAAGCGATTCAGTTGTAACAAAATGATTCCGGAGATTGCCTAAAAGCCAGAATGCGGTGAAACCCTTGTTGCTATTGTTGTATGGTTTATCATAATGCTGGTGTACTTCACAGACATGCATTTTTGTTGTTATCTTGGATTTCCAAATCATTTGATTTCTCGTTATTGTTTACAACGGTTTGATCCACATATAATAGGCGCTCCCCAATGCCGGGTTGTGCCACGATTTTGAAAAATGCATTAGTTTTTTTTTTTTACTCAGCAAAAATGCATTAGTTTCTATGGGAAGTTTATGTTTCATTTCATCTGCTTAAGAAAAATTATGCAATTTCGCTTTTGATTGTGCTATTATAAGGTTTAAACTATATAAAATACAATCATATTTCAAGTGAATTTCTCTTGTGATTTGACTGAAAATTTAATTTTTCACTTTTTGACAGTGAAAGATTAACTCTCACCCGACGACACCGGAAAAAAAATCCACCTGTGGTTTGAGTGGAAGATTATGTTTTCACCCTTAATGTTCCCTGTGTATTTATTTTTTTCACATATGTTTTCAAACAAGTATATTCTTATAATTTCATTTTTCACCTAAAAAAAGAAAAGATGTAATTGTAAAGATAAAAATGTAATGACACTTGATAATTCTACAAAAGCCTATATTTTTAAAATGAAAAAATATTTACTGCTCTTACTATTTATTCGATGGAATATCTAGGTTATTACTTACTATTTAATCCATGGAAGGCTAAATATCTAGGTTATTAAAAAAAAAAACATCGCTCCAATTTTCGTATTGCGCATGGTAGTTGATATTTCTATTGGTATTTCTTTTCTCTTCTTTTTTTCGAAATACATGTTGGCTGTTATTAGTGCCTTTTAGTTGTATTTTGAACTTTGATCTTAAAGTTTTTGAAATCCATGTAATACCTATTATAGCGTGGACGTAACATTTAACATTTTAACGAAAAAAGAAAAAGTAATCTATCACCTTTTTAAAATTTCTTTTCATGCCATATATGAAAAACTGGTGGGTTTTAAAGATATATATTTTCTTTTTTGTGCCACACGTATTTTCCCGGATTAGCAAATGGTCAATTCCTCAGGCTGAATCCTAGAGTAAGAAACCAGCAAATGAAAGAAGGAAAACTAGTGATCAGATAGGTAATAAAAGAGAAATGAAAGTGCTTTTGAAATTTCTAGGAAGTGGGTGGTGATACATAATGGATCCCAACAAGCTGTCTCACTATCAATACCAAAGTTGCATGATAAAAGAACCCATGTGAAGTAACACCATTTCCAGTAACATTTAGGAGCTGAAAGTAAAACCTATTCTGAGAAGCTGCCTGGCTGTAACAATAAATTAAAGTTAAAATTGAAATGCAAATTCAAATTCGAGTTAAATGGTGAAATGAAACTCAAACGATATTTCTTATGCATCAACCCGTCTCTTTATTTATACTCTTTAACACTTCAGTCATGCTCAGTAACCACTACTCCTCTAAATCTCTCAATACCTTAATTGTTTTTCCCAAGAGGTGATGAAGATGGTGAACGATCTTGAACATTACAACGCAGATATCGATCACGTTATCATCTCGGGCATGTTGTTAGGGTCTATGGGTATTGCTGGCATCTCCCCTTTGATGATATCATTACTTCTTGGTGTTCTCTTACCAAATTCTTATGGGATAATTGCAAATTCACCTTGTAATCCAGGTTCAGACGCCGCGGTTAAGGTGATACGGTCTTATGTTTTCTCAATCTGTGCACCATACTTGGCAGTATTCTTAGTCAAAGGCTTAAAAGCAACCATCTGTTTCACAAATCTACATGAGATTGTTGTCTGTACTTGGGTGTTTCTTTCTAAAGCTATTATCTGCATCAATTACGTATTCATCTTCTGGACAACGGTTTATAGTGTGCAGTTGGTTTTTGATGATATGATTTGTGCAACATACTCAAAGAGCTTTGGTCTTGCTGTTTTGTTTGGACTCATCTTCCGTATGGTACCCAGCATCTTTGCTATTTGGAATTTATAAGCTCCCCGCGGTTAGAACTCGCCTCTACTATACAGTTTACTTGATTATTAAGAATCTATTATAAATTCTCTGTTTTTTGGGTAGTTTTTAACTTTAAGGAATATGCTAGCTAGGTAATTATGTATGAAATGGTGATTGTTGATGTGGTTCTTATTTTAATAGAATGGGAATGAAAATATTGTTGTTTCACCACAAAACCCTCTTCAAATTCCTATTTGCTGTATTTTATGGATATGAGCTTGCAATATTTTCCCGGTGTTGTTACAATGGCTTATGATAAAATGCTCAACGTATGCATATGTTTAATGATTCTGCAAAGTGATTTAATATGGCCAAAAAAAAAAAAAAAAAAAAAACTCCAAATTCCTAGTCAGTGAATCCCAAGCCTTTTAATGCACACACAAGGAAAGTGGAGAATCCACAGAGAGACGAACATGATTTCTCCATGACTCAACCGGACTGTTAAGAATCGGATTCCGGTCAGTTTTTTTCTGAATCTAAAACCCTCGTGTTCAAGTTCAAAAAAGATGACTTGAGAAATGCAATTCTTTTACTAGGTAACAAAGAAAAATTCCACACGTTTTTTGAGTGGAATATTATGTTTTCTAGTTCAAAAATGAAAAAGAAAGAAAAAGTGTTAGGCCCTTGATGTTCTATGTGAATTCATTTATTTATTTATTGCATATGTTCTCAAACCAGTATGTTCATGTAAAGATTTCATTTCTCACCTAGAAAGAGAGGATAAAATAAATACAAAACAAATGCTAATCATTCGGGAACTGATATAATTCTTGGTGATCGATTTCGTAGGAAGATATGATCAACCAAAGTGCATTTATGCAGATGGAATCTTGAGTGTGGAACAAGATGAACGTGGTGAACTACTACAAAGCTACTAGCTATGGAGTGGGCAGAAGAGCTTGGAATACAATATGCATATTTCATATTTGGAGTTGCAAATTCATTAGGAGATAATATGAATGGAGTAATCAATTCATTCAATTTAGACAAGCTTTTACTATTAAGTGTTTTAGCAAGTATCATCATCACAGTACCCATCCATTGGACATGCAAGAAATTTCAAGGTTTATAAAATTTGGATCTCTATTTCCAAGTTGCAATGTTGGAGGATACAGTTACAAACAATATGTGAAATGGGATCGAAGAAACTGGAATTAATCCTAAAGAGTGTGATAACTGCAGCACATGATAAGATTCGTCTCAGATTTTTGGTTATCCACCTTGCTCTAAAGTCTAAGGTGTCTCGTGTCTTATTAATGATTTTGATTTAAGTAGCATGCGTGATAGACCCCATGCATGTGAACTAACACCACTTCTAGTAAAATTTTGGAACAGAGAGTAAACCTATTCTGAGAAGGTAATAATCAGTCTGAAATGGAATTAAGTTGAAATGTAATTGCAAATGCAAATTCGAATTAATAGTGAAATGAAAAAATATTGGTGTGCATCACCATCTCTCTCTATTTATACATGGCCGGCCATTACTAGTATTTTCAGAACCCACTCCGTCTCTCCAATAGCAAATCTTTTCATAGCTCTTTAACAATTTTTCAACAAGTAAAAATGGTGGTCGTCTTGAAGGTTACAAAACAGATATTAATGGCATTATAGTACGTGGCTTGTTGTTAGGGTTTCTTAGCATGTCTCTATTCCTAATGTCATCATCTGCTAATGTTCTCCCGCCAAATCCTTATGGCACAGTTACAGATTCATCTTGTATCCCGGGTTCAGATGCAGTGGTTAACTTGAAAGATTTTTATGTTCGTTCATTATTAGCTATAGGCTTAAAAGCAACCCTCTCTTTCACAAGTCTACGTGAGATTGCTGTCCGTGCTTATAGTTCCGTGCCAATCT
Source organism: Papaver armeniacum (assembly GCA_023531295.1). NCBI lineage: Eukaryota > Viridiplantae > Streptophyta > Magnoliopsida > Ranunculales > Papaveraceae > Papaver > Papaver armeniacum. The sequence continues at coordinate 706,832 of JAJJWW010007051.1, forward strand.
GATGGGAAAATGAAGACATTTTACAAGCTAAAACTAGGATTTCACAAGCATACAAACCTTACATATAAATACCTCAAAACCGAAATAACTTAGCCAGAACAACAAAAAGGCCTAAGACAAAATTTGTACAACCATATGGTGGTGAGGGGACCCCAAGAACTGAATAAACGATCAGTTGTAAGAAAATGACCCCGCAGATCGCCTGCACACCATAACGTGGTGAATCCCGTGTTGATGTTGTCACCATTTCACAAACTCTGAGGTTCAGTGAAGCTCGTCTACATCTAATTGCACAGTTTGATCTGGCAGTGTTTGCGTATGATTGTCAGAACTGCTCAGTGTCTGCAAGGGCAGATGAGATGAACCATCACTGGCGCTAGGTGTCGATATCATATTTACTGGTGGAGGCATCGCCAAGGGAAGTTGAGATGAACTACTGTCACTAGGTGTTGAGATTGTATTTACTAGTGGAGGCATCTCCCAGTGATGCTCAGATGGACCACCATTGGAGCTAGGTGTTGAGATTGTACTTGCTGGTGGAGGCATCGCCAAGTGATTTTGAACTGAACCACCATCGGAGATAGGGGTTGAGACTGTACTTGCTGGTGGAGGCATCGCCAAGTGATGTTGAACTGAACCACCATCGGAGATAGGTGTTGAAACTGTACTTGCTGGTGGAGGCATCGCCAAGTGATGTTGAAATGAACCACCATCAGAGATAGGTGTTGAAACTGTACTTGTTGGTGGAGGCATCGCCAAGTGATGTTGAAATGAACCACCATCGGAGCTAGGTGTTAAGACTGTACTTGCTGGTGGAGGCATCGCCAAGTGATGTTGAGATGAACCACCACTGGAGCTAGGTGTGGAGATTGTACTTGCTGGTGGAGCCATCCAACCACCATCGGAGCTAGGTGTTGAGACTGCATTTGCTGGCAGAGGCATCGCCGAGAGACGTTGAGATGAGCCACCACTGGCGCTAGCTGTTGAAATTGTGTTTACCTGTGGCATCCCCAAGTGATGTTGGGACGAACCACTATTGGCGCTAGGTATTGAGATTGTATATTCTAGTGGAGGCATCACCGAGGGACGTTGAGATGAACCCCCAGTGGTGCTTGGTGTTAAGACAGTATTCACTGGTGGAGGCATTGCTAACGGAAGTTGAGATGAATTACCACTGGTGCTAGGTGTTGAGACAGTATTTCCTGGTGGAGGCATGGCTAAGGGAGGTCGAGATGAGCCAGTGGTGACGCTAGGTGGGGAGACAATATTCACTGGTGAAAACATCGATAAGGGACGTTGAGATGGACCACCACTGCTACTAGGAGTTGAGAACAGATTTAGTGATGGATCCCGGATGGCGGATGGAGATGTTACCTGGGATGGTAATATTATGTTCTGGCTAAGAGCATCAGAAAACGCCCGACCTGATAAGCTCCCCCTCATTCTTCCTGCAGGCCGCCAATTCTGCTCCGGGGTCACTTCTGACGAGTTATTAACTCTAGGAAACGTTTGATTCCCTGCTTCAACATTTCCCCCTCTTTGTTCAATTAAAGCTCTATGTCCATCACCAGCCATTAGGGAAGATGATCCTCTTCTAGGTTGAAGTTCAACTGGTACAACAGGCAAAGATCTCGCCGCCTGGGCATGCTGTTGAGACATCATCCGAGAATGTTGGCCTCCTGGTGGGGAAGCCACGTTAGAGTGTGATCCTCCCTGCCGATTTTGCATATGGGATAAATGAGGGGGAGCTCTAGTCATTATAGGTGGGCTCGCCATTTGGGAGACTCTTGTGCTAGGAGATGGCTGAGAGTGTTGAACGGCTGGACTTGGCTGAGAGTGTTGAAGGGCTGGACTTGGCGATGTCCTGACATAATTCCTGTAAGAACCTGAAACTCCTGGAACTCGGCTTGGAGCAGGCAGACCGGCAACCTGTTGAACTGGTGGTGGCTGACTTGGAAAGTTTGGTCGGGGACCCTGGTTCTGCTAGATAAGCAATAACGGAGACAGCAACAGTTAAGAAATTGGAAGTATAAGTATCACGGATTGGAAAAGGGTAAATAAATTCTTATACAGGATATTCTCCTTTCAGGAGGTAGTAGCCAAACCTGTGTCATCGGGCGGAAGCGAGGGTAAGGTTGAGTTAACATTTCTGAGGTGAAATTGCGATCCAAATTTGACCGCGAGAACTGTTGTTGCTGGGTTTCTGTTGCACCACCAAACTCGGAACCACTTAACATAGGGTACTCCAAACTTGGTCGTGCCCGTTGATGAGAAACTGGGACTAGAGGCTGGGCAGGGAGTGCCTGAATTGCTACTGGGGTTCTGGTAATATGTCTTGTATTTCTTCCAACCTCACCACTGATCGTTAAATCCCCATACTCTGATGAGCCTGGTTGCTGTAATAACAAATCATCGGGCACTGAGTAATTGCGCATTAGAGAATTAGTAGGTCGAGAGGTCCAATGCACATCCCCTAGATCTCGATTATGTGTAGGAGTAACAGCATCAGTTAACACGGGAGTCAACATATTATCGGTTGAAGAGGGATCAGACATGGGTTCCACCACAGGGGGATTGAATCTAGTATTTGGTGCCACTGGTTCGTTAGAGGCAGAGAAATTTGAAAACTGAACTCCTGACCAGAAAGAATCTTCATTTTGGATCCCCGTAATATCAAATTCCATTTCTGCATTACCGTGGGTAGACTCTTGTGAAGGCTTTACGTCTTGAGTTTCACAAATATCCATTACATTATTCTCATAAATTCCTTCCATGGTGAGATCCACAACATCTGCGGTATATGCTGAGAATCTTACAGCTGCACATTGGTTGGACTCATCTTGTTCATTTCCTAAAGTTTTATCTTGTTTATTCAGAGAATCATCAGTTTCCCTGATAGGTTGCCACGATCCATCTGCTGAGATCATCACATCTGCAACACTGTCGCCTACCTCTTTCAATACCTATATACAAAGGAACATACTCAAATGAGACAGCTCAAATGGAATAGTCACTTCAATAAACGTGAACAGAGAAAAGCTTACTTCAACCATATGCTGATCGATCCGTAAGTCTGTGAAGGTAACTGACTGATTGCACTGAGGGCAGCGCCAAGACGGTCTTCTCGAGTTAATCTTGATATAATTTCCATAATCGAAGCACTAGCATAATACAGAACAGCTAGGTTGAATTAAAGACACAACAATATGACAAAGAAAGAAACACACAGATCATTAGGCAATGTTTCACCTGATGGTGTTTGCATAGTTGCCCCTTCACTGGGGTTGTCAAACGTCGGAAGCTGTCAAAATTGATAAGAGAAAAAAATTGATACAATCAGATAAAAATGGATGAGGAAAGGGAGTGACTGGAGTCCAATACTTTGTCTGATTAAGTACATTAGCAAGAAGAAAGAAACCAAAAGTATTAAGCATCAAATCTAAGAAACTCATAGCGAAGGATCCCATAGCTAACCTTATAGGACAATTAAGTGAGATCCGTGATGCCCCTTCAATTATCTCAGAATCTGAGAAATGCAAGAGCAACAGGTTATACCTATAATTCATTTAAAACTAATTAAGACAGTACAGCATGGCATCCTCAATTTGCATACCTAGGTCGTCCGCAGAAGAAAGAGAACACGCATAATGCTGTAGATTTGGAAGACCAAGAGATGACGCCTCACTCGTAAAAGCAATGACTATGACATAATTACCTGTACAAAATAGATTTAGCAGTTACAGATCTGTATGTGAACCAGCAGTGTTATATGCAACTACATATTTCAGAGAGGGAGAGAGACCATTGAAGTGCCCAACAGCCTGTAGGAGGTTCGTTCCAAATTTAACCATCGTAGTCACATTTGTTGGAAATTGTGGCCCATTATCCTGATCAAAGAAATAGTAAATAAGCCTTCACCATATTTGGAAAAAATGCATAAATGAGCTTTATCCCGAGAGATAAATCAGGTATAAAACAAACCATTGAACTGTTGATCCTTCTTTCTATTCCCTTTCCATTTAACAAGAAACTGCAAAAGCAAGAAAGACATGATCAGAAACGAAAATAGTTGATCAGGAAGATAAAAGAATAATTAAAAGTGCAAAGGAGTAAATGGAGAGTACTTTGCTCGTTGGGGGGTTATAAGGCAAGACGATGTGTCAATGTTATCCGTCTGAGCAACAAATAATCGCTGCACAACAAGCAATAATTCAGCTGTTAAAAAATAGAAAGAAGTCTATTACAGTAAACAGTGGGTAAATGTAAGGACTTTCATATGATCTGGTATTTCTCTGCAAAGTTTACTTGACATTGCCATTTATCATGGTTACGAAGGTTTGTCAGGCACTTAAAGGATTAATCTTTTAGATCGGAAAAATTGTTTCTAGAAACCAACTTAGCCTAGTGAGGTAAACTGAAAAGAATTTTCCTGAGGAGATACTTACAATCTTCTCCCGTGCAGTTGTTTTATTCTTCATGACATGGAAATCAAGCAAATAAGCCCCAAATCCAGGCTACATGAAAAGAAGGGAGAGTTCCAGAATATAAGATTGTTAATGTCTACACTTATTCACCTTCTAAACTGAAAAAGGATCTCATAACAAAGTAATATACCAGCCATTTTTAAATCATCGGGGAAAAAGTATCTACAAACCTTGACTTCAAGATAAGCAAATATGTGTGACATCCTCATCCACGGATAGAATCTGCATACCAAATCAATGCTTGCAATTAGTATACAGAGACAATACAATTCCTATTAAAACCAATACCCTCTAAGACACTAATCCATGGAAGGTTCATACTGGAGATATGACCTTTGAAATCACAAAAACAACTTTCTGGGATGTGTTATGAAGCTTCATACCTGTCTAGAAGTTTTGAAACTACTGGTGGAGGATTGTCCGGTTGTGTGACAACATCCGATGGATTGCAAAAGCTCATACCTAACTAATTATTCAAAAGTAAAATCGTTAGGGAAATCATTTTATCCAAAGTCATAATTGGGACGTAACAAACACATTCAGAGGATAGCAGGATTAGTCAAGATCCCCGGATGCCAGATTTCCCCAAAATCTAGAGAGTATTAGAATGATGTGCCAAACTCGGGGCTTACTACTTGCTAAAAAACTGAGAAGTTTTGTCATTGGTATGTGAAGCAGAAAAGATTAAGATAATTATCAAACCTCGTTTGTGCGACTAAGAAGCATATCTACATCATTAGCCAGGAACCATCCGCTCTTACACGCACTCTGAACAAAATGTGAATAAGATATAAGATAAACATGACATTCAAGACAAACATATGTGAACAACTACCATTAGTCCATTACTAAACAAAGAATCTTTCCATGGACCATGGGATCCTGTAACACCTATAATAAGTAAGAAAGTCAGCACTGATAGTATTGATTCACTAAGCACAGTTTCACTTTGTGGAACTACCAATATCAGTAACTACCCCAAGTAAATAAACTGTTACAAGATTATATTCATCCGCGTCAATTTACAAGCACTTGACGCATTCAATTCCCACAGAAAAAATTACCTTGACAGATATCATCACCATCATAATCGCCGCTTGGAGTAACATTTCGCTCTTATGTTGGTAAATCTAGCCGGCACAGCACAAATTCCCAGTCAGTTAATACCACAAATACAATGTGTCTTGCACGAGCTCTAGCCTCAAATACACAATTTACCTGTCTAAAAAGTGCCGGCAACTCATGAGCTCTGGCCGGAATCTCATTATTCGCAATCGCGTAATCGATACCTCTGTGTATATAGCAATTGAAACCAAATCTTAAGCATTATAAACAGTATAATAAAAAAAAATTAAAAAAACAAAAATCAATTTCTCTACATTGAACAAATTTCAGCAAATTGGGGGAAAATATTAGAGGGAGAACCTGGCTAGGGTAACGCAGAGATTGAAGAACTGACGATGATCGAAACGCGGACCAGAACGAACAAGTTTAGCTAATCTTTCAGCAACAGAAGTCACTCTGAATGAATTCATAAACGATGCTGGAATTACATAACCTGGGTCAAAGGTTGGGTTTCCACCACCGCCGCCTCCGCCGTTGCTAACAGTGTGTATTGATCTCATCGGTGGTCGCTGTGGTGGTTGCGCCGCTACCATCTATCTCTCTCTGTGTCTAAATAACTGTGAAAAACAATAAAACCAACTGAAACCCCTGGTGAGGATGGATGAAAGAGTGCTTTACACTCTCTCTCACTGATGCTCTCGAGATGTCTCACGTCTTGTCTTTGGCACGTACTCCCATGCGGTGGTCAAAAATTATTGATGCAGGGTCCGCATTTTTAAAATCTCATCCTTACCGAACCAGATTTCCAGATTTTTTACTTTTTATATGGAGGAATTAAAAGAAAATTGATTCAGTCAAATTCAAATCGAAGCCGGACCATATGATGATGTCTGGGAATCGATCGCTTTTGATGAAGATGAAAAGCTCTAAGTTTAGAAAGTGGAAGATAAAGAAAGTCTTTTAATAATTCAGATCTGGTTTTTCTCTCTAATCTTTAGATATTTCAGATCTACTTTCTCTCTCCAATATAATCAGATACTCAGATCTGTTTTTCTCTTTCTGTCAAAATTGAATGAGATATTTCCAATTAATTGATTATCTATGGGAATATGTAAAGGTAATTATGGGTATAAAAGAGATTATATATGGTGGAAATATGAAAGATTAATATAGGTAAAAAATATTTAATATCCTCTAATCAGCTTTTATGAAGATAAAAACCATTAATTTTCAAATGAGAAAGAAAAAATAAAAAACCTTAAATATCTCTAAAATAGTCAGATCTGTTTTCTCTCTCGCCAGATTGCTTTTTTTTCTCTCACAAAGTTAGATGGTAAAGAATTTGAGTTTTGGTTAAAATCTATGTTGTGTTAACTTTTTCCTAAAGTTTAGGTACTTAAGAGCAAAGTAAGGAAACTTCATAACAATTACTTACTTAAGAGCTAAGTTAAGAAATCTAATAGTATCTTCAATGTTAGGGTCAATGTCATCATATGTGGGGTCTTATTTGCACCTTTTGGTTGAAGGTCATTTATTACATGACAAAAAGATATGAAGATAAGAGTTTTTACCTACAATTTCAAGTCCCCAAAGTCTTACTTAACACTTTTTTGTTTAAATTTAGAGATAAAAAGCTCTAAATTTAGAAAAGATAAAGAAAATCTTTCAATAATTCAGATCTGGTTTCTCTCTCAAATCTTTAGATATTTCAGATCTACTTTCTCTCTCCAATATAATTAGATAGTCAGATCTATTTTTCTCTTTCTACAAAAATTGAATGAGATATTTCCAATTAATTGATTATATATGGGAATATGTAAAGGTAATTATGGGTATAAAAGAGATTATATATGGTGGAAATATGAAAGGTTAATATAGGTAAAAAAGATTTAATATCCTCTAATCAGCTTTGATGAAGATAAAAACCATTAATTTTCAAAAGAGGAAGAAAAATAAAAAACCTTAATGGTGGGTTTGGATGTAGAATTTTAAAGGAGGAATTTATGGGTCCAGGGGATTTGATAGAATTACGTTTCCCTCTGTATGTTTGGTTGCCTGAATCCTTGGAATCACGTTTCCTACGGGGTTCAGTTTTCCAGCAAATCCTCCATATGGAGTCCGGCCCCTCCCCCTAAGATTTGCTGGGAAACTTTTCAAGGGATTTATGGACCCACTTTTTTTAAACTCTAAATCACATATATATGCAATTTTAAGATTTGAGGGTAATGTCAAACGGTACAAAGACTTTAATACAAGAAAACTCTATCAATCCTATGAATTTTAATTGAGTTACCAGACACACAAGGAATTTAAATGAATCCCAGAATTTATGGGATTATAAATTCCTGGAAACGGTGAATCATGCAAACAAACCCACCATAAATATCTCTGAAATAGTCAGATCTGTTTTCTCTCTCCAATATAGCCAGATTGCTTTTTTTTCTCTCACAAAGTTAGATGGTAAAGAATTTGAGCTTCAGTTAAAATCTATGTTGTGTTAATTTTTTCCTAAACTTTAGGTACTTAAGAGCAAAGTAAGGAAACTTCTTAACAATTACTTACTTAAGAGATAAGTTAATAAATCTAAGAGTATCTCCAATGTTATGGTCAATGTCATCATATGTGGGGTCTTATTTGCAACTTTTGGTTGAAGGTCATTTACTGCATCACAAAAGGATATGAAGATAAGAGTTTCTACCTATAATTTTCGGTCCCCAAAGTCTTACTTAACACTTTTTTGTTTAAATTTAGAGATAAAAGATGATATGGATTTAAGACCCAAGGTCATTTATTCCCATTTAACCATGTCATCTTTTCTTATGACCTTCACCCTTGTATAAGAGATGAAAATTGGGTGGAAAAAGTCTCAAATCTTATGTCATCTTTTCTTATGACCCTGAGTCCCTGATCCATACCCCCACCCCACCCCACCCACTTATGTCATCATTCTTTATGACCTTCTCCCTTGTATTGGAGATGAAAATTGGGTGGAAAATGTCTTAAATCCTATGTGTCATGTTATTTTAAGACATTGACCCCGTGCATTGGAGATGCTCTAAGCTTTTATGAGAAGTAGTATGACCAAGGTTTTTTTTTTTTTTTTTTTGTGTACAAACATAAATTTTATATATCAATATTAAAAAAATTCATGTATATTACTCCAGTGCAAGTCGGTGGTGACTTATCCCACTCCTATGTAAGTTTCTCAATCCTAGCTACTTCAGATAAAATATTTTCTACTTTATTTCTTTCTTTAGTACACAATAATAATGCCAAGATCTACATTGGTGAAAATTCAAAATAATGTCTTTTATAAGGTGTTGAATTCTAAGTAACGTTGAAATGGCCTTTGGTGATAGCTTCCACTGTAAGCATAGAGTCAGTATTTGATAAGCGATTAATTCTTACGTATTAACTACTCAAATTTATATTTATTAGTTCTCCATGTTGTACATATTTGATAAGTTTGATTATTTTTGCAGTTTTTAGGAAATAAAGCTCGATGGACTAAAATGTTGAATTACGCTAGAGAAATGAAGTGATTTAATGGACTATGCCCAAAAAGAAACATGAAGAATTACTGGGCCAATTATTTGGATATGGGAGTATGGTAAGCATGCCACCGCGTGTGTAAAAGTGTGTCACGGCATGTGTAGAAGTGTGGAGACCATGTGCAAGATATTAATTATGATAGAGGATATTTGAAGATATTTTATTTAAAAGTGCGTCACGACGTGTGTAGAAGTGTGGAGACCATGTGCAAAATATTAATTATGATTGAGTATATTTGAAGATATTTTGTTTAATGAAGAAAATATTTCTTTACGAATGTGGAGTAATGGAATATATGAAGATTCGTGAAAGAATATAATTAATTAAGGTTGGAAATAATAAAGAAAATTTTGATTGCAGTATCTCACACATGGTACATTTTAACTGGAGGAGTTTTATACTATTTGACATGTGGCATACTTTCATTGGATGATGATGTGGTAGTGGAAAAAAAGCAGATGGAAAAGGGAGAGACGGCCAAGAGCCGAGAGCCAACATTACTTTTTAATTTAGATGCAAAAAGGGGAAACGTCCGGGTCTTATTATCAAAGTCACCTTCTTCAGATTTACTTTATGCCTATTTAGTTGTATACCTACCATATTGTCAATCCCTTCATTTGTCCTGGATTAAATTTCATGGATGTAAAAGCATTTGCAACCCTTATTTTCACTTGCGAACTTTCTAAATATTAGACCACAGCATCGTTATTTTTTACATCATGAAAATAACCATCACTACTCAGGGTTAAGGAGCTTGGTTCAGGAGGCATCCAATTTACCTTATTCATATTCGCTTAGCAACTTTTCTAGAGATGATCATGATTGTTGTAATGTGATTTTCATTTAACATGTGAGAAATTTTACTAATGAGAATTTTGACTTAGGGTTTGTGTTCTGAAAAACTTTCAAACATCTTTCACTCCAGATAGCCCAAGCAATGATGATCTTTTTAACAATTTTGTAATTGCATCTTTTTTGATGACTACACCCAAGTAAATCTAAAGGCTATAAACTACTAAAACATCCAAGATTCAAGACGAAAAAGATGTAAAGAGCATGGAAAATAAAGATTAACACAAGAATATAACGTGGTTCGGCCATGAAGACCTACATCCACGGGATAGAAGATGTTTTCTTATTGATTATCAGGTCTTACCCTTCAAAGAGCTACAAATATCACTTAGATTTCTCACTATCTAGATCTCTCTCAGAAATTCTCTGTAGAAAGACCATCTATTGTTACATAAGTTGTCCATCTCCCTCTACATGGACTGGTATTTATAGGCAGACTGGACTCATGAAGGCATGGTCTCGCCGAGCTGGTGGAGCTATCATGCATCGCCTTCGTTGCTTCGGACGGGTTCTTTATTATCCCTCGTGATGGCTTGCTGGGTTCTCCTTCTGAGTTACCTCGCTCTGCTCGCTATCGTATAGCTCTTCCTTTGAGAACCTCGTGATGTATCACCTCTGGGTTGTAGTATAGATCGCCCCGAGCCTTGGATATGACATAGATTTGCTCTTATCTCCTTCTCATCCTTCATTAAATGCAGTCTTTCTTTTTAGACTTGACCGTCTGAGCAGATTAGACCACTCCTTACACGCGACGTTCATACGACGTTGCTACACGCGTCTCGATTTAGACAAACTCACCTTTTTGGAGTATGATTCGATACTCTTATCTCATCATTTTATCACGGGTTCACCCCTTTGGTTGTTGACACGTGGCCATCGGGTAATTTACCCTCACATTTTGCTCATTTTCTTTGCAACTTGCCAAGGGCATGACGGGAAGAAAACTTTATAACTGTCTCGTCTTTATCGCCACGTTTGCATTTTTAGTGCGTACTTATTTGTTGAGTTTGAGGTGCCCGTTGGCTTCCTCAAGACTTTTTAAGAGAGAGGATGTTTCCCTCTTAATGGTTGTCCTTCGAGATTTACGTCGTCTTGTTTGTCGCGCCTTGACCATCTTGGGTTTGGAAGTGCTAGTTGGTTTTTCGAGGACTTTGTTTCCTATAAGAGTCCTTTTGAGGTGGAGAGTTGAGTTTTGTTCTCATATCCTCTTCTGTAGAGCTTAGGGTCTTTTTCATAAAAAAAATTCTATGTTCAGTAAGCGTTTTCCTCCTCGTCCTCCATGGTGGCGAGGTGTTTATTCATATCTTTTTAAACATGATGGTATGCCCTCTCCTCTGCTTGTCATTTCGTTTTTTTTATCTCGTTTCTAGGCCATCACCGATGTTCTCTAGGAAATACCTATCTGTTCGCATATCGTCTTTAGCCTCATCGGAGGTTTATGGAGTTCGATTTGTCTGCTAGTGGATTGGACTTTTTGCTGGGAGATTTCGTATTCGCCATTGTACTTCTTTTCACGGGCAAGCTTGGAAACACTTCATATAGTGTCTTTCTTCTTGCGATTGGTCTTGGGAACACTTTGTTTCCTGTGTTCTTTTGCCCTTTTTGGCTTAGAAACACTTTCTGCTTTTACGCCAGTTGTTACATAATTTATAACAAATATGTTTTCTGTTCTTCTTTTATGAGTGGTGGATTTTCCAAGTTGCTGAGGATGCTGAGGTATAAAATACTATTTTCATATTTGAACATATATATATATACCTTGCCCATGTTTTATGCCCTAGCATTTGACGTTTTTCGGACAAAGAGTGAGGATGCCTCGGCGAACTGGTGGAACCCGACTATTACTCCTACGCGAGACGTTAAAGAAGTTTGGCTGCTTATTCCGTCTGTGTGATGATTTGACGTTGCCAATGGTGGAATCGCTCGTGCTCCAATCGGATGAGATAGGCGCGTTTTATGCCATTGGGGGCGAGTTTCGAAGGGAATCGAGTGGGCTGCTCCTGGAGAGGCATAGTTAGGATGCTCCTACGATGTATTTTTAGTGTTGAGATTTTTTCGAACTCTTTTAGTGAATATGTCCTCGTGTTGTAACTAAGGTGAAGGATACTTGCAATTTAAAGTACGTGTTGGTAATTAGATTGTTGGATTATTCCATACAATGTGTTTGCAGTAGTGGCTCTGAGGTGTTTTTGACATATACTGTTGGTTCAACCATGGGTGACAAAGCCAAGGAGTGATCAGTTCCTTAATTGGATAGGTCATCTCTTACAGTGTTGGACTTAGAATATAGCTTATTTTCCTTCTCGCCTTTACTCCGATGCCCTCATGGGCTTGGGTTTTTAATACTTGCCCCATGATTAAGTGATCAATTGTATGAATTCACTTGCTTGTTAATCATTATTTTAGAGGGAAATATCTCGATCAAGTGATTCTTACCTTAGCCAAATGTAAGTACCTTGATTCTGGATATTTCCTGTTATGGCAGGACATCATCTGACTCGTGATCGTGATGGCATTACCTTAGGTCTATGTCCTTCTTAGGTAGCTTAGGGTGTCCCCCGCTTTATTTTGCTTTAGTAGGCTAGATGGCATTGCCTTAGGTATGTGTCCGTCTCGGCAACTTAGGTGTTTTACCCGCATCATTCGGTGTTGAATGGAAGGTGTGGCTAGCACCGTGCCATGCTCTGGATGGGCTTTCGTTATAATGCAAATATGATATGATTTAGCTATATGTAAGTGCAAGAAAAGATAAATCAAAAAATTAAAACGAAAAACTAAAACAACAAAAAATAAACTTAAAAAATCACAGTAAATGAAGTGAACACACAAAAGGATTAATTTTATTTTTCTCAAAAGAGGGTTTATGAACCCTTAGTACATTCAGGTAAGGTATCATGACCTTTTACAAGTAGGGATTCGATTTCCGTTGTCATAAGTTATCTTCCTAAGCGATAACTGTTTAAGCATTATCTCGCTTGAGGTATTTGATGTTTCAGGGGCGCTCTAGTTCTTCCCCATTGGCTTTGAGCAATCTGTATGCCCCGTCACCTGCCTTAGCAATGACTGTCAGTGGTTCTTCCCAGATGGGAACAAACTTTCCCGACTCGCGCTGGTATGGCGGGATCTCGCCATAGACTTTATCGCCTGGGCTAAATTGCTTCTGATGAACACGCTTGTTGTATTCTCGGGCTAGTCTTCTGTGATAATTTTCTATCCTCTGAAGGGTTATTTCTCGGTTTTCCTAGAGATCGTCCAGTTTGGAGAGTATCATGTACGAGGTAAGGTTTTTCTCCCAAGCTTCGGTCCTGGTCGTGGGGATCATTACTTCGATCGGGATGATCGCTTCCGTGCCATAGGTGAGAGCGAAAGGTGTCATTACCGTTGCTTCCCTCATGGTGGTTCGATAGGCCCAGAGTACATTGTGTAGCTGTTCACACCAGCTAGCCCCATGTCCGTCTAGCTTCTTTTTAAGCATGTCAGCTATGGTTTTGTTAACGGCCTCTGCCTGGCCATTGCTTTCGGGGTAGATGGGGGTAGATTTGTTCTTCCAGATTTTGAAACAGTTAAAAGAAGGTCAATGTTTTTCCCTCGGAGTTGGTCCCCATTATCTGATACGATGGCGGCTGGGATACCGAAACGACATATGATATGTTCAAAGAGGAACTTAAAGACATCCTGGTCTCTAATATGTTTAAGGGCCGAGGCCTCCACCCATTTGGTGAAGTAATCAGTGGCGACAGTTAAGTACTTTCTGTGCCCTGTTCCTGCTCGCAGGGGTCCGATGATGTCTACTCCCCATTTGGCGAATGGCCAGGGGCTTAGGACAGACTTTAGGTCCATTGACGGGGCGTGCCTTCTTTTGCCAAATTTTTGGCATTCTAAACAGGACTTTGCCATCTGTTTTGAGTCCTCGTTCATCTGAGGCCAGAAGTAACCTTGTAGCCTTGCTTTGTGATCCAGAGATATGCCTTTGCTATGGTTTCCGGCGTAACCATAATGTATTTCTTTCAGTATGTCGTGCCCCTCGGCGAAGGAAAGGCATCTAAACAGAGGTCCGAGGTATGACTGTTTGTATAACACGCCATCCCTGAGATAGTAGTTTCCCGATCGGGATATTATTTTGTGTACGAGCTGTTGGTCGCTTGGGAGATCACCATTAGCTAGGTATTTTATGATCGGGGTTCTCCAATCGTCTTCGGGCAGTGCCTCGTTTGGATCCATTGTGTCCACATTAAGGATTTCCATATCTCCTTCTATGGGTATGGAAGGAAGCATTACTCTCTCAATTCTAATGTGGGTAAACTCCGGATCTTTTGTCATGGAGGCTATAAATGCCAAGGCGTTTGCGTGCCTATTGTTGTTCCTTTTCAGGTGTAAAAACGTGATGTTTGGTATCCGTTCGATATAATGTTTTGCAAGCTGAAGATATCGCTGCAAACATGCATCAGAGGCTTGATACGTCCCATCTATTTGTCGGACAATAAGTTGTGAGTAACTTGTGAGTCTCACCTAGGTAATGCCGTGTGCAATTATTATTCTGAGGGCATGTATGACTGCCTCGTATTCAGTTATGTTATTAGTAGCGGGGAATTCTAGCCTCAGGCTGTAAACGATCCTACGGCCTGTCGGGGTCGTGAAGACCATCCCAATGCCGGACCCCTCTGAGTTACATGACCCGTCTACGAAAACCTCACATCGCCTAGGGTTTTCCGAGCGAAGTAGCTCGGGTGGATCTTCTAACTCGTCCTCCATACCCGAAATTTCTTCAATTTCATCGGTATCGTCTAGAGGAAAATCGTCCAAGAAATCCGCCACTACTTGTGTTTTAATCGCAGTTTGGGCTTGGTATTTGACTCTGAACTGTTTGATTTGGGCTCCCCACTTGGAGATCCTTCCTTCTATGTCCGCATGGCCTAGAACATATTCTATTGGAGCTTTGGTAATGACTGTGGCCGTGTGAGCATTGAAGTACGTTCGCAATTTCTACGTCACGTAAACCAGGGACAACACAATTTTTTCGATTTTAGAGTAGTTCCTCTCTGCAGATGTCAGAGTCTTGCTTATGAAGTAGATAGTTTTTTCTACCTCTTTATCTATACGGGTTAGTACCGTGCTGATCGACGTGTTAGTCTCCGATAGGTAGATGTAAATGTTTTCGCCTGGATCGGGCTTCTGAAGGATCGGCAAAGTGGCCAAATGTTCTTTGATCTTTTGAAAATCTTCTTCGCACTCGTTGCTCCATAACAACTTTTCACCCTTCTTCAAGGTATTGAAGAAATCTTTGCATTTGTCGGATGATCGAGCTATAAACCTTCCCAAGGATGCTAGTCGGCCATTTAATCTCTGCACATCTTTGACTGTGGCAGACGAAGGAATTTCGAGTATGTCTTGCACTTTGGCGGGGTCCACCTCGATGCCTCTCTTGGTTACCAAGTATCCTAAGAACTTCCCTGGGGTAACTCCAAAGGCACATTTTGCCGGGTTTATTTTCATGTTAAATTTCCTCATCTGTTCAAAGATCTCCTTGAGATCATTTGCGTGGTCTTGTGGGAGCTTGCTCTTGACAAGCATGTCGTCCACATATACCTCTAGGCTTTTATGTATCC
The DNA here is from genome assembly GCA_023531295.1 of Papaver armeniacum. NCBI lineage: Eukaryota > Viridiplantae > Streptophyta > Magnoliopsida > Ranunculales > Papaveraceae > Papaver > Papaver armeniacum. The sequence goes on from JAJJWW010007051.1 coordinate 722,391, forward strand.
AGTTGTCAAACATTTTTTCTACCATTCTTTGATAAGTCGCTCCTGCTTTTTTAGTCCAGATGGCATCTTAGTATAACAATATAGGCCTCGGGGAGTAAAGAAGGCAGTGTGCTCTTGATATTTCTCGACGAGGGGGATCTGGTTATAGCCCGAGTATCCGTCTATGAGGGATAGTATAGCCATACCCATAGGTTGCTTCTACCAGCTGATGGATGTTAGGGAGCGGGAAGCTGTCTTTTGGACAAGCTTTATTGAGATTGCTGAAATCAATGCACATTCGTACCCTTCCGTTTTTCTGGGGTACTATCACCATGGTAGAGATCCATTTTGGGTATTGCACCTCTCGGATAACTCCTGATGCTTCCATCTTTTTTAGCTCTTTTTGAATGTCTTCATGATATTCTAGTGCCACCTTTCGCATCTTTTGCCTCATGGGCTTATGCTTTGGGTTAATCTTCAAGTGGTGACAGCAGATATCCGGGTCTATCCCTAGATGGCATATCTTCCATGCGCCATGCGAAGACATCAGAGTATTCTTTTAACACTTTCACTAATTTTTCTTCTTCCAATTTGTCGAGGAGAGTTCCAATTTTAACCATACCCGGGTTTTCGGGTGTTCTGATATTCACTTCTTTGGTAGGTTCCGAAGCTGAAAAGTTCGATTTGATCTCCCCCACATCGGAAAGATTCTGTATAGGACCCATGGTGAGTCCGAGATGGGAACGCTATCCGAGTCCGGTGCCTAATCCGAGCGCCTTGCCTCGTTTGTTTCTGCTATGTAAGCATCGATTTCGGTCTGGCCCTTAGCATTCTTAGACCTTTTCTTCTTCGCTTTTGAAGATTTTACCTTGGTTTCGTCGTTTCGTACGTCCATGTTATAACAGTACTTGGCCTCGCCGGAGTCTCCGACGATCTCTGCGATCCCATCGGGTGTTGGGAACCTTAACCTCTGATGGTAGGTAGAAGCGACTCCCTTGATACCATGGACCCAGGATCGCCCGACAACTGCCGTATAGGGGGAAAGTACATTCACTACACAGAAAGTAGTTAGGGTAAGAATTTTACCTACCCGAATTTCTAGTGTGACCTTTGGGCGGGTCGATGAGCCATTGAAGCCAAATATATTATAGGTTGATGGTATTAGGCATTCGTCTCTAAGACCCATCTGTTTGAATGTTTCGTAAAATAAAATTTTGACGGAGCTTCCGCCATCAATTAAAATCTTAGGCATGGCCCATGGAAGTGCCTTGGGTTTTTCTTCCTCTCCCTCGTGTTCGAGGAGTGCAATAGCCATCGTGACCACTATTTGGTCGTTGTGGTTTCGTCGTCCATCGGGTGCCTCAGAGGCTGAGAAGCTGATAGGTATTTTCATCCACTCCTGCATGGGAGGTTCTATTGCTACGCTGAAAACTTCGTCACCTTCGAAGTTGCGTTTGTGAATTCGTCCTGTGATATTTCCTTAAGGTATGGGAGTTGTGACAACTGAGTGGGAAATCGTATTGCATCCCAGGTACTGTGCTTCGCGAGGAATTTCCACACGATGTACAGGTGCACCTGCGGCTGGTTGAACCGCTGGTTGCGCGATGTACTCCTGAAGTTTGCCTTCATCGATCATATCCTCCACCATCTTTTTTAAGTCCCTGCACGAGTCTTTCGTGTGACTATGGAATTGGTGAAATTCACAAAAATCTGTTCGATTTTTGGCCCGCTCGGGCTGTTGTCCTCTGTTCCATGGATAAGTAATTTTGTATTTTCCGTCGATCTTCTTAAGGATCTCTGATATGGGAGCGTTTAACTTCGTGTAGACAGGGTCTACAAATTTTCATTTCTTTGGTTGGGCTTGGTCTCGCACTTTCCGTCCTCCACTCCGATATTTATCGAACCGGGTGGATCCGTTGTTGGATCTCCGTGCTCCTTGGGCCGGTGCCTGAGGGTTCTATGGCTCCACCATATTTGCTCATCTACTGGTTCCTTTTACCAGTTTGTCATAAGTACCATCTTGGAGTTCTTCGAGGGCTATGTACTCCTCTTGTGTCTCTCTCGATTTTCCCAGGTTGCGTGGCATGGTTTCGTACATGCGGACAAAAATGGGATCTGTCTTTCTCAGACTATTTTTGAACCCCAAGATCGCGTAGGCCTCTGGGACTCTCCCGATCTCGGCGCACAATTTTCTCCAGCGAGCTACCAGTGATCGGAGCGACTCATTTGGTCCCCGACTCATTTGGAACAGCATATCGACCTCTGGTTTGACTCGGCTGTTATGTATGTATGTTTCTAGGAACAATTCGGATAAGTGGTCAAATGACCTATTCGACGCCTTTGGTAAGTTATTGAAACACATTAGGGCTTCATCTTTTAGACTAGTGGGAAAGAACCTACATATTACTACGCCGTACTGGTTCCACTGGGTTAGTGTCATTCGGTATGATCTAAGGTGCTCAATCGCATCGTCCGTACATGTGAAGGGAGCGGTGAATGTTGGGAGCGAGCATTTCTTTGGAAATGGTAGGGCCAATAGATTCTCCTACAGGGGAGATTGTCCAGCCTCTTGTACTACTTCCGCCAACTTCTTACTTTTTTGCTTTCTTGTGGCCTCTCTGCACATTACTTCGAGCTAGCAGAGTCGGGCTTGTAATTGATCATCGTTATGCCTTGTTTCAGACTTTTTCCTTCTTCCATGTGCCCTCTCGGGTGAGAAAGAAATTTCGTGTCGGCGATATCTTGATCGCCCGAACAGTATATGATACAATCTTGGAACGAGTTGACTTCGAGGTCTCCCATCGTTTGGGATTCACGGCTGCGAGGTTCTCGGCCTCGTAGTTGGTTTTAATTTCATCGCTTCTATTCTTCTCTCGTCTGTGCTTGGGATCAACGTCTGACGATCCCTTGGATGGGCTATCCTCCTGGTTTAGAACGCATCGGCTTCCCCTGGGAAAGCGATCCGTTGTTTCCTCGTTTGAGGTGTCAGGGATAAGGACTCGCTCGTCGTCCTGCAAGTTCTCAAAAGGATTCTCCTCCTCGGGGATCTCCTCAATGGTTGCGAGTGGCACCTTTTTCTTTGCTTTACATTTGAGCTTGCGGTTTCCCCGTTCTAGCCTCTTGTTACGTCTTTATAATTTCTTCATTCTCTCATCCTGAGCATTTTGTGCCTTCAGGATGGCTGCGATAGTAGCATTGGCATCACCGAGGATGGAAGGGTTGTCATTCTTGGCCTCACTGTTCACTGTTTGTCTTGGCAAACGGTTCAACCCTCCTGGTTGAGTTAGATGGACATCATCCTGTCTCTCGAAGGGGTTTCCCTCATCTTCGGAGATAGAATTGTCAGTTAATCCTTCCCGATACTGGTCATCAGGTTGTCCCTCTCCTGGGATCACATCGCTTTGCATGGTTTCGCCTGGCTCCATGTCATCTAGTCCCTCTGTCTGGGCTCCACCATTTTCACCTTGGCTCGTGCGAGCGGATCGCCTTGTCACCATCGCCTTACCTGCGATATATGCAATAATACTTAATTTGTCACTTCTATCAGAAAAGTGGTACCCTAGATTTGCAGGTCATGTGCATTTGCTAAGTCATAGTTCAGACTGGACAGTTTAGTACAAGAAGACTTTGCAGTAAATTTTGGAGACATGTGAAGATGTTAAAACATTCCATACTTGCATAAAATTTTAGTGATGGAAAAAGGTGTTTCAGTTGTCTCTCTTTTCGAGAAAAATACCTCCTTCAACACGTCATACCTTTACTGGGGAAAAATCAAGTTATGATGATTGAGCACATCTTCTCATTTTAGGAAATATTTCTCATCATCTTTAAACTTTTGATTTTTGACAAACTTTGAGTTTGATGAATGGTTATGTACTCATTAACCCTTCTTCTTGACTTATAGTTAGATTTCTAAGAAGAAGTTTGTGGATTACCTTGATTTCCTTTGAGGATGAAGAACATTATGAACAACTTGTCTTTTCAACTTTCGAGACTAAGATATCTTCTCCTATGAAGTTTCTTGACTAACTTTTCTTCCTACCTTTCAAGGAGAAGATCGTTTGAGTGCCGAAGTGTTAAAAACTCCATTTTCACTCCGATCTTCAACTCTCCTGAGCTCCTTGAGAAAGATATAGGAAATCGCTAAAGAACAAAAAATCTAAAAGAAAACTAGTGAAAAACATGTAGATTTGTTGATTTTGAGGGTCTTCTAGACTTCACAGATCGTGTAGATCGTATTTGAGTCCGCGATCTACTCATAAATCCTAACAGAGTTCTACTCAGCAGTATGAAAAACACTTCTCTCATGGAGATTATGAAAACAATATAGAGTTGTTACTAGGGAGGTAGAATAAATCTTCATACCTCCATGTTTCTAGCGCCAAAATATAGTCGCATCTTTTTTGATGACTACGCCCAAGTAAATCTAAAGGCTATAAAATACTAAAACATTCAAGATTCAAGACGAACAAGATGTAAAGAGTATGGAAAATAAAGATTAACACAAGCATATAATGTGTTCGGCCATTAAGACCCACATCCACGGGAAAGAAGATGTTTTCTTATTGATTATCAGGTCTTACCCTTGAAAGAGCTAAAAATATCACTTAGATTTCTCACTCTCCCACTATCTAGATCTCTCTCAGGAATTCTCTGTAGAAAGACCATCTATTGTTACATAAGTTGTCCATCTCCCTATACATGGATTGGTATTTAAAAGCAGACTGGACTCGTGAAGGCCTGGTCTCGCCGAGCTAGTGGAGCTATCATGCATCGCCTTCGTTGCTTCAGCCGGGTTCTATATTATCCCTCGTGATGGCTTGCTGGGTTCTCCTTCTGATTTACCTCGCTCTGCTCGCTATCGTATAGCTCTTCCTTTGAGAACCTCGTGCTGTGTCATCTCTGGGTTGTAGTATAGATCGCCCGAGCCTTCTGATATGACATAGATTTGCTCTTATATCCTTTTCAGCCTTCATTAAATGCAGTCCTTCTTTTTAGACTTGACCGTCTGAGTAGATTATACCACTCCTTACACGCGTCGTTCATGCGACGTTGTTGCAGGCGTCTCGATTTAGACAAACTCACCTTTTTGGAGTATGATTCGATACTCCTATCTCATCATTTTATCATGGGTTCACTCCTTAGGATGTTGACACGTGGCCATCGGGTAATTTACCCTCACAATTTCCTCAGCAGAACAAGCTCATTGTTGTGCATTATCAATCTAGTTAATGGTACGCTACTGCAGAGTCATTTGATCGGAAATCTAAAAAAATTATTGCTAGGAGGCTAAAACTTGGAATCAAGTTTATAACTCTCATATAAGGTTGTCGAGACTATGAGTTTATCCATGGAATTATCAACAGCGATATGAGGTATTCATCCAACCTATTGGAGTGGTCATGTGAGATGTTTAGAAGTGCTCATGGTATAGGTAAAACTACCGTATTCGAGTTTCTGAATGTAAATTTGACATTGGTAAGATATCGTCTGTAAGGAGTTTTTGATGGTACTGGAATAAGTTATAAATGACACCAAATAACGTCCATCATATTAGAGTTTGCGAAGGAGACCCTCTCTTTGAGATAAATTGTGGTAAACGTTATCTCGTTTGAGTAAAGAAACTATTTTAAAGTTATATAGCGTTTTGTAAAAAAAAAAAATTGTTAGTCACATTGTGATGAGAGACGATGGTTGTGTTAGTTAACCATATATATAATTGTCTGCTAGTTTTTATGTTAACTATGTGGGTGCGTTTTTTTTTAATTGATCAGTAGCTGAAATTAAACCCGCAACCTATAACTTGGGAGTCCAACCCCCGTCAACCTGGTCTAATGCCAGTTGGTTCTCTGTGGGTATTTTACTTGTTGCTTTTTGTATATGATTTACACCTATGTGTATCTCTTGTTCTCTTTTCTTATTCTTGATCGCAGTAGACAAATTCATGGTGCAACCCGAAAATCTTAGTTTTTCATTGGTTAGTTTGCTTCGCCCGAATCCAACAGTTTACTGGAAAACTTCCAACTGAGAATCCCTCTTGGTTGATAATTTTTGCAAGTGGACACTCTCTTATGATCATTTTTAACTTAGACAAACTGTAAAAAAGTTCATTAATTGTACAATTCGAGAAATTCAGGGTTCCTCGTTGGATTCTTCCCAACAACTTGTTGATTCCAAACTGAGAACCTAGTTGGCTAAAAAAGTTTGCAAGTGGATATATGTGTATATCATGTGTACAGATTCTTACAATCGGGATGTGTAGTAAGTAATATTGTTAGAGCATAGCTCGGTTGAACCCACCCAGCGTTGGTATGTCAAGTTTGGTTGTCATATTTTAGTGAACCAAAACTCATTTAAAGAGTCGCTTGATTATGTACTAGAGTTAACTTCGTATAGGTTAGCTTGAAAGTATTAGGATATGAGACATTACAAGTATTGCGAAGACTCACTACACCAAATATGGGGTTTAGCAACAGTGCCTGAGCGTTTCAAATCGGGGTTGTAACAGGTTTAAGCCGTTACAAAAGGGGGTGTAACAAATTTTAGTAACGAGCATGTCGCCGTTACTAATCTTGGGTTGTAACATATTTTGTAACGGCTATTTAGCCGTTACTAATTTTGAATTAGTAACGGCTGTATAGCAGTTCCTAAATTTTTACATATGTTGCTAATATCTTGACTTAGTCAACGTTGACAGACTGCGCTTTTCTGGTAAAAAATAGTAATAGTGAATTCGCCGTTACTAAATTTTTACTGAGTTGCAAAAAAAGTTGACTAGGTCAATGTTGACCGAATCTCATTTTTCGGTAACAAGTTTAGTAACAGGTATTCCATGTTGCTAAATTTTTGCAACAACAAAAAAAAAAAAAAAAAAGTCGATCTTTGTTGACCTAGTCAAAGTCAGAATCCCTCCCATTTCAAAATATCCCGCAAACCTCATTTTTTCTTGAATAATTCCATTCAATACAATTCATTCTAAAAACATGTTATCTTTCAACCATCAAAGTAATTACACAAGAAGTGGAAGAAAACATTGTTCTAATCACTATGTTTATCATACTTTTGAATGATACTTGGGTCGTATGATATTTAAGTTATTGCCAAACATTCTAACTTTAAGGTTTTGAAGTAGTTCTACAACATATAGACCAAGTATAAAAAGAACTCTCACTTGTTCATCTTCATGTTCACCAAACATGGTTGGACATCAACTGAGTTCAACTCCTCTGGCTATATGTCAACCTGCAACATAGAACAATATTTATGGTGATTTCATCAGTCATATGCAACAAAGATATATATCTCTGAATTGACAAACTAGAAAAGAGGAAGTCTATAAGTATTAAGTGCCCACCTATGAGTTTGAAAAAGTCGAATTTGACTGCATCAGTGGAATACTTTCAGTAACAGCCTGCAATTACCAGCAAGCCAGAGATCAAACATTTTACCAGCCTGGGGGAGAAAATGTGAAACAAAGAAAGAGAGACAAGTCTCACCTGGTATACTCCTCATTATCTTCAAGAAACATTAATTATTTTACCAGCCTGTTCATTCAAAGCTGATTCTGGAAATGGTTATATCAGTAAGCATCTGTTCAACCATATAACTTTATTATTTAGGAGAAATTTCTTCGAGCTTAATAATGTAACAGACTACAAGCCTCATAACTCTTCGAGCTCTTCAACAAACAAATAGTGCACAGACAGTAGTAGAGAATTGAAAAATACTCACCATAGATGTAGAATCCAGACAGAAGGAAGTCACCAAACTCCTGCAGATAAAATGCTAAGGTCAGCGACACCATAATCCCACAACAATTTGATCATTAAGCATTGTACCTCGCAAGAAAGTGTCAACTGAAAGTTAATATCCCTAAATTTTAAATCAATAAAACAAGAACAAACAAATTCAATATTTACCAGGGATTGACATTCCCCGGGTGGCTACATTCGTTTTCAGCAGACCCTAATTGCATTTACCTACACAACTGCAAACATATACACCAACAAAAACCACATACAAAAAATAAAACTTCATCATTATGATAAGTAGCACAATTGCATCCACAGTCAATTTTTTTTCAGCTTGCATAATTAAGAGTCTTCCTTGAACACAATTGCATCAGAGTTTTTACATATGCAGAAAAGCATATGGGTACATGCCAGCATGTTCAAGTGTGAATCTTAGCAAAAAAAAAAAAGATAAAAGACAAAGGATGATGTCTGAGATATCCATGAAAAACTTCATAGCTTCTCCAAAAAGATAGATAGACAATTCTAATCATAAAAGACAAAGGAAAATGTCTGAGATATCCATGAAAAACTTCATAGCCTCTCCAAAAAGATAGATAGACACTTCTAATCATGTTGGATGCAGAATTTTGGATGAACCACGTAGCCTCCAATTCCAACTTCTTTAAAGGTCCTCACGAACTGGTTAGCTTTTATGGTCGCTTCATCTGGCATGAGAATCTGGTCCACCAAGACCTTCGCATGAGAATCAGATACAGATGAGCCATGACACATACGTCCAAAATCACCTGTACAAACTCTACCAACAGCAATAGTTTCAGAATTCAAGTTCAGCAATGAACATCGCGGCATATCGTAACCCTCTTTGCAGATCGAGTGGTGATATGGTGGCATCAGGTGGATTTTCATAAGCAGGTGAGCTAGTATGGGTAGCTGAAGTAGTGTGAGCAGGTGAACACGCATGACCAGTAAAACTGCCAATTTGGTTCGAGTTCGAGGCAATAAACGATGCTTGTCCAGATTGCATATCCTTCACAATGTTACATAAGGATCCAAAACCTGTGAGCAGAACCTCTATCTTGCCACCTAAATCCTGCATCTGATGCTTAAGATCTCCATCCTTACACTTTAATTCAGCAACCTTGGCACGCGCAGGAGCAGAATAATCATATTGCGTACGAGAAATAGGACCAACAGCACGAACCCGTCCCCTAGAATCCTTTCCAAAAGCTTTAATCAATGCATCCACTTCGTCTACAGGTTCACCCGCTTCTAGTTTTTCCTTGATCTCTTCTTGTGCCTTCTTAAGTTTATCCTGTAACGCCGAAAATAACATTCTGTAATTACACAATTTACTAGCTGGCTAGTATGAATTTCATCAACCTGTCATAATATCTATGAAATTCAATCAAACTCACATGGTATGGTTGCGCACTAGGTAAGATGTTACCACCCTCTTGTGTATGTGCTTTAATCCACACATCAGAGGTAGTGATCTCCACTCCAGGATTCTGTCTCTCCTAAATCCACAAATACGAACAGTCGATTAGAATTAATCAATCAATACATTTACACCTTCTTGTCCATAAGTTATGAGATCCATAAATGACAGAACATTGTTGAAATATACATACCAGTTCAGCTTTCACCAAACTGTGAGGTTTGCGACCAGAGGTATGAGTGTAATCATATCTATCCCTTTTCCTCTTATGATCGATTCTGCTTTGTTGTTGGCGTTCAGCTCTTTCATTTTCGCAGAACTTTATCCAGTCCTCTTCTTTCACATTTGGAGGGATATGTGCAATCCTCTCTTCATGGGTAGGACGTGGATCATAATAGTCTTTGCGTAGCTCATACTTGCGCCTTCTCCATATAGCAGACATCCCGCTTATCATAACATCCTTGGAGGTTTCAGGTAATAGATATGATAGCTGAAAAACGGAATCAAATCCACTAACTCAGGAAAATATAACAAATTATAAGTATGTATATAAATTAGATTGGGGTTAGTTTATACCAGCAGACCCTTCCAGACATCATCTTTATAGTTGTCCGGAACTTCCTTCCAATTTTGGTATGAGATAGGGATGTGAGTACGAATCAAGGACCCCTTTAGGTGGCCAAGTTGACCAGCATTGGAAGAAATGGGAAGTCCATTTTCATCAACCTCGATGACTTCCATAATAACTTTGTAGAATATTGTTTAGCAAACATATATCGGTCCCTAACAAAACCTACTAAGATTGCACAGGTGATAGAAAAAACAGAGCAATCAAACTTTTCGAACAAAAAGAACATATTAAATCAAAATCCTTTAAGAATTAGACACACATCACACGTCACAATGATACCAGCCATCATTCTAAACTACAGAATCAACACAGATAATATTTTCTAAGCTCTCATTGTCAGTAAGAGCTGACTGATAACTGACAGGAAATTCAATATTGTCTACTAGGGAAGTTAATCCTTGCTGCGAGTGCAAGACCAAAGACCAACCCACTTCAGAAAGATCCTGTGAGTAAAATACTTGGGTTGCTTCAGCTGCACGAATAAACGGCTCATCCACCACTCTATTAGTGCTTTGCATCTTAGAAAAATTAACCTTGATCAAATTTGAGACTGGATCAACTTTGCACGCGGTCTTATCTGCAACTCTAACCCAATCACAGTAGAATACAACTTCCTCAAATTCCATATAATTCAACTTGATAATCTTTTTAATGACACCATAATATGTAATTTCTGATTCCACCAAAGTTCTGTCATTGGTTGTTGCTCTATGTCTCGTAATGGCTTTCATAGACACGCCACTTTTTTGTGACACATGCTTCCCCTCATAATCATGAGAGCTAAAACCAAAGCCGTTGGCTTGGTATTTCTTATACGACTGCGCCTTGAAGAGTGGTCCCTGAACTAGTCTCCAAAGTACTGAATTTATATCTTTGGCTTCTAACAACTGTAAGAGAACATGTGTCAGTCAGTTGCACAACCAAAATCAAGATTGTTTGTCTACAAACCAATTCTGAAGCTAAAATATAATACCTCTTCGCGTAACCATAAAAGAAAGCACTTTGGCCTATTCTGACTATTGAACATGTCGTTGTTAACATATGATTCGTACTTCCTAATTAAGATCAGACAACAATCCAAGAACAATTAGAACAATAAGCTAATAATCAATCAACAACTAATAGGTGTGAAAGTAACAAGTCTACCTTTGCCATTCATCTATTCCAACATATTTAGAGAGAAGCCACTTGCGAGCTTGTTCAAAAGCGTACTTGAGTTAAAATAATATTCTTCAAAAAGCACTCAAAGGCATCTCATCAGCAAACTCATCATCATCATCTAGGAAGGCCTGTCGAGTGTGTTTATGAGTACCATCACCATCATTTGACACATCTTCCATACAGTATAAACTGGCTTCTCGCAACACATAGCCTCTTGCAATGCAGCCAACAATATACCTTTTATTGCGCACCATTCCCTTAAACCCTTTCATTAACCTGCAAACACCAGTAAGAAAATTTTTAAATTCAGTAATGACAACAACTAAATTACACATTAAACAGCAAGGTAAGTTTTGGTAATTACCTCTCGAAAGGATACATCCACCTAAATCTAACCGGACCAGATTAAAGCTTCATCTGCTAGATGCACCATCAAGTGAATGCTGATAACGAAGAAGGAAGGAGGAAAATGCTTTTCCAAGACACACATTGCTTCCACTAGGCTAACTTTAGCTTTTAAGAGTTGATCTCTGTTGATAACTTTCGCGCACAATATCTTGAAAAACAGACTTATCCTATGAAGAGAAAGACGTATATCTTTAGGCAGTGAAGGCGCCGCATGAACCAGTAATGGAAACAAGTGTTGCATGATTACATGGTAATCATGAGACTTGAAATTTTTCAACTCTGGAGGATCGATCACGTGTTGCGAAGATTGGAAGAGAAACCGGAAGGCACCTTTAAGTTCTTCAAAATAGTACAAAAGGCAACTTTCTCTTTCTTTGTTATGGAAAAGGGAGCGGCAACCATTGTTGTTTTACCAGTCAATTCATCCACTTTCAACCACAACTTCTTATTAATCCCCATTGCTTGCATATCTTTACGTGCACAAGGACCATCCTTTGACTTGTTATTTCCCATAATAGTGTGAAGAAGATGCTCAGTTATATTCTTTTCTGTGTGCATGACATCTATAACATGTCGGACCGGATTTGAACCCCAATTTGGAAGATCATGAAGAATTGACCTTCGTGAAAACAGTGAGTGGTCATGAACTTGATCTTCTACGTCGGCATCATCTTCATCTTCTAGTTCAGGCCTTCTTTTGCGCTTCCCTCGACTTGCTATTGCTGGTTGTTTCCCCTTCCCCTTCTTGGTTCTCATATTAGCAACAATCTCTTGAACTTGCTCTCCTGTCAGTGGCCATGGAGCTGAACCGTGCTCAACGCCTCCATGGAAATTGATTTTATCATCTCGATACTTATGTCTCGCTGGCAGCCATCTACGGTGTCCCATGTAACAAATCTTCTTGCTAAATGGAAGATATTCAGAAACTGTTCCTTCTCCACAAATTGGACAAGCATTGTAACCATGAGTTACACATCCAGCTAAAGTCCCTAATGCCGGGAAATCATGAATAGCCCATATTAATCTTGCTTTCATCAGAAATTCAGTTTTAGTGAAAGAATCGTATGTGATGACACCTTCATTCCATAACTGAATCAACTCCTCTATCAATGGTTGCAAGTAAACATCTATGTCTTTGCCTAGTGCTCTTGGACCCGATATCAGCAAACATAACATTGAAAACTCCCGCTTCATGCACATCGAAGGAGGTAAGTTGTAAGGCTGGAGAATTACTGGCCAACAACTGTGACTTGGACCGAAACATCCATTCGGGTTGAAGCCGTCAATTGATATCCCGAGCGTAACGTTCCTTGGTTCCTTGGCAAACTCCGGTGAAAAATTATCCGCACATCTCCAAGCTGAAGAATCAACTGGATGGTGCATAACATTTATATCGGATTGTGCTTTAGAATGCCAATACATTGCCTCAGCTATCCACGGTATACTATAGAACCTTTGCAGTCTATTTATCAAAGGAAAATGTCTTAAAGTCTTTCGAGCTACTTGTGTAAGTCTCCTTTCATCATTAAAGACCTTCTCATACCTAGGTTCTTGACAAACTGGACACTTAACCAGTGATGCATGATCCTTCCAGTATAAAACACAATCATTTATGCATGCATCATAGGTTATGTAATCCATTCCCATTTCTTGAATCAACTTTTTTACTTCGGAGAACTTAGCTGGAAGTGTGTTTCCATCAGGAAGCAACTCCTTAAACAATTCTAAGAGTGCAGTGACACCATTGTCTGAAAATCCATATTGTGTCTTTATGTTATTCAATTTTATAGCCGCGTATAATGGTGTTTTTCCTTTGTCACATGAAGGGTATAATGGTTCTCTTGCACGCTCATAGAAATATCTTTTTTTCTTGCTGCTGCTGGTTCCGGCATCATTGGGAACCCTACTATGTAACCCATCATTCTCATCTACACAACAAGTATGATCGTCGTTCTCAGCAGCAACTCCTATATCCCCAGCTAAATTTCCTACATTGTCAACTGCAATTCCTACATTGTCACTAGTACTATTATCCTTCTGTCCTTTACCTACTAAATTTTCTCCGTGAAACCTCCACGTTGTATACGTTAATAAAATACCATGTTTGAGCAAATGATAATCTATTTCACTCAGCGATTTCAATCCTTTACCATTCTTACAGCGTGTACAAGGACATGAGAACGATGTATTCCCACTACCATTTTCACGGACAAACTCTATGAATGAATGTACACCATCTATGTATTCATCGGAGTTACGGGCACAGCTCATCCATCGCTTATCAACCATGGATGACATTTCATTACCCTACAATGTGATAACTAAGAAAACGATACCTATGTTAATACTAGAACATACAGATATCAACAATAATATCTATCAGTACACATAATCAATTGTTTTATAGCCATATATCTATTTCAGTTATAACCATACAAATTATGATTGTTCAATTGTTTTTAGTACTGGATTATGTATAGAAAAAAGGATTTAGAGAATTCAGAGACAGGGGAGATTTAAAATAGAGAGGATTTAGAGAACTCAGAGAAGTGGGGTAACTTCAAGTAAACCAGATGAGCTATAGCCATATATCTATTTCAGTTATAACCATACAAATTATGATTGTTCAATTGCTTGACCTCTCAAAGTTATTGATTTTGGGTAAAAAAATCACGACAAAGTAAATCGAGAAACCCTAATTTCTCTATTAGGTTAAAAAGACTAGGTTGAGAGAACTCAAGTTTATATTGATTTCTTAGTTCCATACGAAAACCATTCAAAATCGAAAATAATTGAAAACCCCTATCTCTATTATACCTAAATGACCTAAAATTAAACACGTGAGATAAATCTAGAGAAAAAAGATGACCATACCTTAATGGGATTAACAGTAGCGACTTGGTAATATCCAAGAAATAAAACCTAAAATACCGGATGAGTGCTTCTATCTGTAGTAATATCAACGAAAGGCATTAACAAACATATAATCAAAACCAACTATATATCAATCTTATACGAAATTACAAAATCAATCTTTACTGTTTGGGTTTTGGGTTTTAATGGCGGGAAACGCAACGAACCTAACTCTCGGTTTACGGATCTAAGTTACAGAGAGAGTAAAAACGAGTACAGGGAAGAGAGTGAAAAAGAGTAAAGGGAGGAGAGTGAAATAAGAGTAAAGGAAGATAAGATGTATGTGGCTTAGATTGATGTTGTACGGGTTGGCTCAGAAAGATCCCGCCCGAGTCAAGGGTGGAAAGAGTAGGGAAGGTTTCTCGGCGATTTACAAATACGGGCGTAAAAATCATAATGACTATTACCTGTCACACACACGACTCGCACGATTTGATATATGCGAGTTACTAATTGTAATCTGGGCTTTAGCCGTTTCAAGATTAGTGTGACCCTAATTTGTTACTAAATATTAGTAACTGGAATTTTAGGTTGCTAATTAGTAACGGCTACATGTCGGTTACTAATCTGGGTTACTAATCTGCATATTTGGTGTAGTGACTTGAAGAAGTAAGGAGCTACAACAACAACATCATCCTTCCACTTGAGGTTAGTGATATTTGACTTGAACTGTTTCATTCCCTAACGTATGTTTCAAGTCGTGCATATTGAAAACATAACTGCAAAGCATGAATGATTACACTCTATAGTTAGACGTAGTATTAAGGAATACAATACGAAGTATAACGCTTATCTTTTGAACTTCGTATATAAGACATCGACATAACGTTTGAATGCTATTGTGATTATGTATGGGTATGAGGTAAAGATTTCATCCTAGGAAATAATGTTTTACAGTCTTTTAAAGGAAGTAAATTCATGAACTTGTTTTATGAATCGAAAGGGAAATCTCTAGGCTTATTGGTATTGTTATTCATTGCATATCTTTTGAACTACCAATATGTGTGATTAGTATAACCGCTCATGACTTGTTTATGTTCGTGGTAAAACTATTCACAAGGCCTGACTTTTTTATTGGTATGAATTTTATTAGTGAAATCGATCTTAAGTAATCACCTGAGATGGTATGATCGATTTAGTGTTATTGGTATGACCAACTCTAGGTAAAGGGGAACCGATCCTATGAAGAGGTGCAACCGATCACAAGAGGGGAATCTATCCTTGTAAGAGGTGCAACACCTTTTTAGTAGATGGGGGAACCCATCCTATGAACATGTGCAAAAAAAATTTAGTGAAAGGGGAACCGATCCTATGGACATGTGCAGCAAATACAAGTAGTTACCATAAGTATGTGAGGAACTGATCCTAGTACCTAGTCAATTGGATTTTTGGAAAGCTAGTGTGACTATTAACAGTACTCACATGGAGGTAGAACCGAAACTTGTTTTCGTAGAACCGTGAAACCCATGATTTGTGATTGAGTATTCTTAATCAATCACATAGTTCTTGAAAGTCAGATGAACCAATTCTAAACTCGTTTGGAAGTGTGGCAAATCGGTTTCAAGATTGTAAGTATGAAAGAGGACTTACAAAGTAAAGATGTCGACATACTTTGAACATGTGCGGTAATGCTTATCTTTTATTGTTCAAAGATATTCCTTAATATCTAAAGAAAAATCCCGGATCGAAAAAAATAAATTGAGAATCTTTTATTTAAGGTTTTTAATTTTATTTTTGGAAAATGAAAATTGGTAATGTGCATTTACTAATTGGAGATTTTCTAAGAGATTTTCGGTCAATGTTTGGACAAAGCTTTTCCAGGAATTATGGAAACCGCATCTGGAATATATGGCATATCTTGAGAATATTTTCGGTTTTGGAAATTCCTTGGTGTCCAAACTTCCTTGGTCTATAAATACCAAAGTTTGCATTTCTAGCAAACTAATTCTCAGAGCCAGCAAAACTACCTAGTTGTGTTGTTACTGGTGGAGCCGCCTATTCGGAGAGGAAATTAACCTAATTAGGCGAAATCTCTTACGGCCGCTCGGTTAAAGAATTCTTTGGGATTGAGAAGCTCTATTAGTACCGTTGGTGGGAAGCTAGATAATTGCGGTTTATTATTATTTTTCGATTGATTTGCTTGACTAACGGTTATTGAACTTTGATTGCACCTAGTTTGTTTATGCTTGAGAATCTTCTTTTCTGATATAAGATTCACTCAAACTAGATCGAAGTTTCGACGGGGATCTTTAGACTGTTTGTAATTCTAAAGACGTCTTGTGATAATCCATTATTAACAGACTCTGTTTGTGTGTGATTGATCACAAGAGATTCAAGTTGATTGTGTGCATGTGTTTATTGAAGATCTAAGAAGATTTGAAGACAAAGAAGACTTTAAAGATTTCTGATTTGGGTTCATAATCTTTGGTGTGCACAATACTTGTTTCGATTAAAGAAGATCCAACTATAATCGGTTTATCCTTGTGGTAGAATTGATTGATTAGTTGAGTAGATCGGCATCAATACGTTTGTTTGTGATTCAAAGTATTGATTGCAAAATCTTAAGCAATTACTTTGGTAGTTATTGTTAGATAGATCGAAGGACCTAACAAAGGAGTTTATTGGGATAAACGGAAGAGCCTTTTGTCGAACTCACATCACTTGGTTGAAAAGAGTTGATACCAAACAAATTTTTTGTTCCTTTACTGTTTGGAATATGAACCAAAGGAATTGTTCCAAGTACGTGACTTATTACAAGTTGGATACGTGGGAATACAGACGGAACTAGGTGAACTATAGGTTTAGTTGCTTGGTATCAACTATACGAAGTTGGTTTGATTTCGTATAGTGGCTTAATCCTGAGAGTATTCAATTCGGACAAGGTCCCGGGTTTTTCTGCATTTGCGGTTTCCTCGTTAACAAAATCTTCTTTGTGTCTTTTACTTTTCTATTTCATGATTATAATTGTTTTTATTATAATTAGAAGTAAAATACACAAATGTTAATTCCTATTTACTTGATAGTAATCCTATTATGTTTGGTTAAGTCTGAACCTCTTATCAAGTAACATACTTTGTTGTTGTATTGTCTCGATCTCGTATCCATAGACGATCACACGAAGTATGAACCGATTAGTTGTATTGTCTCGACTCAGCCCATAGACAATCACTTTCGGAGAAAGGACTTATAGGTGGAAAAGTTTTAGATTGAGCTATATTTTGGTACCCTCGTCTTTCAAATATGCACCGATTTATGGTGTTTTTCGTGGATTAAAACATCACCCAAGGATCGGTCTACAAGAACATGACCATCTACTGATTCTGGATTTATTATTTTCAAAAAAATTAAAAAAATTCAAGCTTTAATGATGAATTAACATTAGTTGATTTAAGGATTAACTTGATTAAATATCTAATAGTCGCCCAAAGTAACACCATTAATCAAGGGTAAATTACCCATTAATGAAAATAATTGGCTACCGAGTTTTTCGTTTTACTTCAAAATGTTTTATTTATTTTTTTGACTTAAAAAGGGCAAATTTTATAAAAGAGAACTTGGCATCACCAAAGTAGTGACACCAAGGTAAACAAAAGTTACAAGGATGAATGCATCACTGCATTCCAATTACATAGCAAAGTAGACAAATCAAAACCAGCGAACAAATCAGTCTTCATACCCCCAATTAAACATCAAACATTTGATATCCGCTATCAGTTGGTTCAAGTCCTTAGTAACATGATTATAAACTCTCGCATTTATTTCGTTCCAAACACACCACCAGTTGCGAAATGCAAAATACTCCAAATCTTCTTTATTCGCATTTAGCATTTTTTAAAGCTCTTATCACCCTATTACCATAAATTTGATGTAACATTTTTAGCTAAAACCCAATTAATCCCAAAAATATCAAGAAAGTAAGACCAAATAGCAAAAACTAACTTGCAGTGTAGAAATAAACGGTCATTTGTCTCCAAAAAATCACCACAGAAAACACATTTCGAATCTTGAATCATACATGCGTTATAAAGAACATCAAGAGTTGGAGCGTCATTGAAGCACAGAGTCCAAACCAAAAAGGATACTTTTAATGGTACCTTGGAACTCCACAACTCTTTATCCGGGAAAGCTAATAGACCACCTGTTTTTTAGCGCCTTATATACATTGGCCACCGAAAAATCATCTTCATATCTCCACTGTCTAGTATCTTCACTGGAAAACAAAGAGGGATCACAAATAACTTGTAGCGAATTAGCAACCTCCAACATTTCTTGTTCATTGAGATGCCTAGAAAAACTGAAGTTCCAAGCACCCTCAAGAGAAATCAAGTCACCTACCATAGCATTTTTCTGTTTAGTGAGTTGATAAAGATTATGAAAAAGATGCTTGAGAGGATACTCACCAGTCCACACATCATCCCGGAAGTTAATACATAAACCAGAGCCAAGAGATAAAACAGTACCAGATTTCACAAAGTCTCCTGACTTCAATATTCCAAACCATAAACTATGACAGACTGAACTTCTTGATAAAGAACGAATAAAAGCTTCTGTCGAACCACTAAATTTCTGATTTATAATCTTTCTCCAAAGAGCATACTTCTCAACACCATATCTCCATATCCATTTTGCATATTGCGAGGCTTTGTTGACCAACTGTGATTTCTTGATACCAATACCCCTCTAGCTTTAGGAAAATTAACTCTAGACCAATTTACCCAACTTCTCTTCTTAATAGAATTACTTGAACCCCAAAGAAAATTCCTCGAGATCTTCTCTAGCTCCTTAGCCACAGCCACTGGCATTTGGAACGTAGATAAATAGTATATTGGCAGGCTAGACAACACACACTGAATCATAATAAGTCTCTTCCCTTTAGACAAATAGGTTCTCTTCCAGCTAGCTAGCTTTTGTTGAAGTCTCTGAATGATATCATTCCAAATGAGCCTACACTTCGATTTACTACCCAGAGGAATGCCCAAATAATTCATAGCAATTGAGACATTGAACAACCAAAAATATCTGCACAAGATTCAACATTATGCATTTGACCTAACTCTACTACAATACTCTTCCTATAGTTTACTCTAAGGCCAGTCACAATTTAAAATCCCAACAAAATACTTCTAAGATTCTGAATTTGATATTCCTCATCATTAAGAAATACAATCAAATCATCAGCAAATTGAAGATGAGTTACGACCGTACCTTGATGAGCCACCGAAAAGCCAAAAATAAGACCATCATTCACCGCTTTGTTGAGCATTAGTGATAGAACTCAGCTACGAGAATGAATAAAAAAGGTGAAATAGAATCACCTTGCCTAATTCCTTTCTGACTCTTGAACATTTCAGTTGCTTCCCCCTTTAGGCTAACCCCTATAGGCTAGATTGAGCTGCTAGATTGGCAAAAAAGTGTTGCAAATCAAGAAAAAAGTGTGGGAAAAAAGTCTACTTCTGTCTACTTCTCTCTCCTAGCATTTGCTCGCAGTTCAACTAGCAGCGAGATTGAAACGCTGAATCATTCAGCGCTCAAAAAGTGATACTAACGTTGAACCATTCAGCGCTATATAATTTTTTCTCATGGAGAGAGAGGAAAAGAATGAGAGAGAAGGAAAAAAGGGAGAGAGAAACGTAGAGAGAGAGGAAAAGAAGGAGAGAGAAAAGAAAAAGAGGGAGAGAGAAGCGTGGAGAGAGAGGAAAAGAAGGAGAGAGAGAAGAAAAAGAGGGAGACAAACGTGGAGAGAGAGGAAAAGAAGGAGAGACAAATAAAATAAAATTATGTGCGTTGTTTGGTTCAGCCTTCAGCGCTGATTTATTTAGTGTTTCGCTGCTAGATTAGAAATACCATAAGATTTAGGAGGTTTGCCCTAGCTGACGTGAATGACCAATCTAGCAGCTAGATTTCTAGCCCATAGGGGCTAGCCTTAGCAAGACAGCAAATCTAGGAATACAAATACACCAAATAATATATATGCCCCAAATAATTCACCCAGGCCCCACTCTAGCTAAAAAGCAAAAAGAGAGATCCCAAACTTGCAACTTCATTATTATACCCCACTCTAGCTAAAAGGCAAAAAAGAGATCCCAAACTTGCAACTTCATTATTATACGAAGAGGATTCTGATGCTTTTGTGATACTGGTTTATACGCATTTTGAAAGCTAAGTTGGTGGTGGAGGATTTGGTACTCTACAGGCTGTTTTCGATCTGTCATTTAAAGTTACTTGGCCTCGACTTGGAACCTTTTAATTACTCACTCCATTTCAGAATAATAGGCTGGTTTCATGTGTAATTTGTATACATGAAACCAGCCTGAAACGAAGGTAGTATTACATTTCCCCGAATGAATTTGAATATTCTTATGAATTTTTTATTTTTAATGACTTAAACGGAAATCCCGGTCTTGTGTACAGGAAACTGATAAAAAGGTGTGCAATCTCAAGAAACAATCAGGACATATGGAAAAAACAAAGGGGTTCTTGACCTTGGTGCTCTGATACCATGGGAACATGTCTTTATTCATCAACATTTCTACTTGCATTAAACTGTCTTCTTCCATTCATGTATCTTTTTACAATTTCTTGCATATCTTTTATACAATTTACACTCAGATTTCTCTTTACTGGGGCAGTGGAACTGCGATGCTTACGTTTCCCGGATATCCTTTCCGTACCAGAGCTTTCAACCTGTGCATCTGCATCTTTCCCATACCTAGGACAGTTCTTGCTGGACTTCATGTGACCCACCTAGTCCAAGTAAGTTGAGATGTCAAATACATGACTGGCAAACTATGTATTTTCGTAAACAAGAGAGCTTCGAGCTGAATGCACAAACCTCACCACATGCGCTGCATACAAAATCTTCTCCGTACCTAGGACAGTTCCTGCTGGTCTTCATGTGTCCCTCCTAATACGAGAAGAAGCTGAGATGTCAAATACAGAACGGACACATTGTCTAATTTTACTGAACGGTTAAAATGTTGGCAAGATGACAAACCTGACCACATGTCCCACATACGAAATCTTGTCCAAACTTAGGACAATTCATGTTGGTCTTCATGTGTCCCTCCTAGTCAGAGAAGAAGTTGAGATGTCAAATACAGAACGATGAATTACGTTACTTTCCTGAACAAGCAAACTGGTGGGAAAACCCACAAACCTGACCACAAGCCCCACATACAAAACGTTCCCGCACATTTTTTGTTGCAGAGTGCGTTACCTGCAAAAAGATTTCAAAAAGTAAGGTAACTTGATCAGTTTAGGAGAGAATCTCATACTGTCATTTCCACAAAGTAATGATGGATGCAATTTGGTCTCTTCCAATTTAGGGATCAATGGGCTGTCGTTAGATACTTACGCCATCAAACACTATGAAAACTGATAACAACAAACAAATGAACTACCTTAACATCACTCTTTGAATTGAAGTTGCCAGAGAAGGTTCTTTCAGCAAGTACACTTTCCACCTGCACCCAGAAAAAAAGAGGATAACATGATGACTATATCAAAAGTTTGTCAAGACATTCACTTGCAGGGTGAAACCTTCCAATAAACAGGTAAACCCAGGAGCATTATCAAGCAGGTGCAAAAGTGTAACTGGATATACAAACCTCCTTTGGATCACGACTAATGTTCTCCAGTGACGTGACTGAACTATCGGGCTGGGCTGTAGGAATGACTTGTTCGATATTGCCATTAGTTTTATTGAGCTTTTCAGCACTTGAGCCTGACAGCCAACTCGATTCTGACTCAACCTGCCCTTCAGCTATTGTCTTTTTCCTCTTTTTCTGCTCAGCTTCATCATCTGAAGAACAAAGAGGAAAAAGAGGTGGGCTCATTTATCTTTGGAAATATGAAAAATTAGTGAATCAACATCCACATACAAATGAGAGAAATCAATGACATTTGACTAAATTGTAGATTGTAGTTTATATATCCGAGAACTTTCTTTCATGCCAACAACATGAAAGAGTCAAAAACAGATACGCCTCTGGCTGAATAACAATGTTTGGTGTGTGACTAAGACTCATGAGACGATAACGAATGCAACGTTAGATCAAAAATACCTAGTTGCTAATCCAAATAATAATCTTCAAAGACTTAATATCCGTAGCATGCATCACTGTTGAAATATTTAGATAGGATCAAATAAAATAGCAAAAAACATTAGACAAAATAACCTTTCCCCATGCTTACCATCCATGAGCATCCTGCATGGTTCTGCAGTTTCATTTTCAACTTCCTCATCTGCTTGGACTTGGGTTAGATGCTTCTGCAATTGAAGTTCTCCAAGCGCATCAGTTTTGCCTTGTTTAGATTCATTGTTGTCAACACCATCGATTTTGCCTAGTTTAGATTCACTGTTGCCAACCCCATCAGTTTTTCCTTGTTTAGATTCATTGTTTCCCTTCTCAGCTTTCCCACATCCTTCTGCATCTACTTGCATCGGTTGATCGGCCACAGTAGGTGAAGGCATGCTAGAATTGTTGGTAGGCTTTAATTTTGGGTCTAAATCTTTGCCATACATAGGACAGTCCTTGTTGGTCCTCATGTGTCCCTCCTAGTTTGATAAGAAGTTGAGATCTCAAATACAGAACAAATAAATTACGTAATTTTCCTAAACAAGCCTACAGTTGGAAAATGCACAAACCTGATTACATGCCCTACATATAAAACGCTCTCGTACAATTTTAACTGATTGGTGCTTTTCCTGGTTAAGGATTTCAAAAAGTAAGTTGATTATACCGGGGAAAAAAAGATTATACCGGGGAAAGGAGGGAAAGTAATAATACTGGAATCATCCTCTAGTAAAAGCTATAGATAAACTAATAAACGTGTTTGCCTTTTACTTCAAAGGTGCATAAGAATCTAATATAATTTAGCCAACTGGTCCACAATGGGAGGCAGAGTATCTCATACTTTCCAACGTCAGGCCACATAAGTAGCAGGGATTCATTTCGGTTCTCTAATCTTGTAAATGCCCTTCCCACGAGATAAATAGGCTATTTCTATTATACCGTGGAAGTGAAAACAGCAAAAATAAAATAAAATATGAGCTACCTTAACATCATTCTTCGCATTCAGCTTCTTTGATTTGAAGAGGGCAGAGAGGGTCCTTTTACCAAGAATTCTTTCCACCTACATCCAAAAAATAAAGGATAATTCTGTTAAAAGTTTCTCAAGGACATCCCAAACGGGTGAAACTATGCAAAATAAAGGTCAATCCAGGAGCATAAACATCCAGAGGCAGAGCTTATAAGCTCAATAGCTAATCGGAAATACAAACCTCCTTCGGAGCATGATTAATGTTCTCCATAGACATGATTGATCCATCACGATTGGCTATAAAAATGACTTGCTCAACGTTGTCATTAGTTTTATTGAGATGTTCAGTACTTAAGCCTGACTGGCAATTCAATCCTAACTCTTCCCTAGCAACCGCCTTTTTCTCCTTTTTCCGCTCAGCCTCGTCACCTGAAGCACAAGTAAAAAATCCTCATTTGTCACTAGAATTATAAAATCAGTGAATCGACAATGTGACATCCACATGCAAACGAGAGATAACAAAGCCATTAAACAAGATTCTAGAATTTCTTCACTGCTAACTCCTTAGTTGACAGATTCCACATTTCCAGATAACTTTTGTTCATACCAAACAACATGAGAAAACAGATATGCCCCTGCAGGTTCTATTCTCTTTTATAATCTATATTTGGTGAGTTGGAATATTCAAGTATCAAGTAAGTTAACAAGCACTGCCATCAAATGAAAAACGCTAATCTGAAAGAAATAACAAATACGCAAACATAAATTTTATATATGCTCACCGTCCCCAATTATCCTGCATAATCCTGCTTTGGCTGCTTCATCTTCTATTTTTTCCTCTGCTTGGACTTGGGTTGGATGGTTTTGCATTTTAATACCTCGAACACCATCAGTATTTTCTTGCGTAGATTCACTGCTACCCACCTCCGGTTCAACACATACTTCTGCATCTACTTGCGTCGGTTGGTTTACCAAAGTAGGTGCATGCCTGTCAGGATTGTCGCCGATGTGCGAGGGTATTTTATCCCCACCAGTACTGCAACTAGGAGTTGAGAATGGATTTACTGGTGGATCTCTGATGGCGGATGGAGATGTTACTTGAGTTGGTTGAATTATGTACTGGCTAAGAGCACCAGAATATGCCCGGCCTGATAAGCTGCCTCGCATTCTTCCCGACGACTGCCAGTTTTGACCTGGAGTCACTTCTGATGACTTACCAACTCTAGTAAAATCTGGATTTTTTGCCTCCATATTTCGTTCTCTTTGTTCTCCAATTAAGGATTTATGTCCACCACCAACCATTAGGGAAGACGATCCTTTCCTAGGCTGAAGCTGAACTGGTACAACAGGAAGAAATCTTTCACTCTGGGCAGGCTGCTGAGACAGTGAATGTTGGCCTCTTGGTTGTGAAGCCACATTAGAGGGTGATCCTCCCTGCCGACGCTTCATACGGGATAAATGAGGGGGTGATTTAGCCATTATAGGTTGGCTCGCCATTTGGGGGACTCTTGTGCGTGGAGATGGCTGAATGTTTTGGAGGTCTTCACTTGTCTGACTCGATGATATCCCGACAATACTTTGGTAGGAACCTAGAAATCGGCTTGGTGCAGCAAGACCAACAGTCTGTTGAACTGGTGGCTGACCAGGAAAGTGTGACCGGGGAACCCATTTCTGAAAAGTAAGGAATTTAGAAGAAGAGAAATATATCAAGAAGCGGCAAGGAAATGATATAATCACATGAGAGAAATATATCAAGAAGCAGCGAGGAAATGATAAAATATGTCAACAGTTTCCCTCCCTCATGTGAAGGGGAACACTACCACCTTCCTATAGCTTCCCAATTTACTTCAATAGAATATAAATCACACTGCGTTGACGGAATTTACCCATACTATTCTAACATGTTACTATTGACTGGAACAGGGCAACTAAATTCTCATAATAGGTAGATCTCAAACCTCTGTCATCCGCGGAAAGCCAGGTGGAGTTGGAGACATCTCTGAAGCAGAATTCACATCCATATTTGAACTTGAAAACCGTTGCTGCAGAGTTTCCATTGCACCACCAGCGTCCGCACTACTTGGTCGTGCTCGTTGGCGAGAATGCATCAATAGAGACTGGTCCGGGAGTGCCTGAACAGCTATCTGGGTTCTGGTAAGATTCCTAGGTATCTGTCTTCCTGTCTCACCGTTCATGACCAAATCCCAAAATCCTGATGAGCCTAATGACTGCAGTGATAAATTATCAGAAATTAGGTGGTTGCGGCTTAAAGAAGTTGAAGATTGAGAGGTCCCACACACATCCCATGGATCTCGATTGTCTGTAGGGATAACAGCATCATCTGGCATTCGAATCAGCGTAAAACTTGTCGAAGATGACTCTAAAATAGGATCCATCGTACAGGGATTTAATCTTGTACTCGGTGTCACTGTATTGCTAGTGACAGAAGAATTGGAGAAGAGAAGTCCTAAAGGAAATGTATCTTCATTTAGGATCCCAGTAATATCAACTTCCATTGACTCATTCGAATGCACAGTATTTTCCAAGGGATTTATATCTTCGGCTTCACTAGCATCCATTGCAATACTCTTGTCGATTCCTTCCACAACATTTGCGGCAGATTCTGATAATCTTTCAGGTATGCATTGGTTGGGCTCATCTCCTTCTTTCCCCAGGGTTTTATCTTGTTTATGTGCAGGATCATCAGTTTCCCTGACAGGTTTCCAGGATCCGTCTGCTGAGATAATAACATCTACAACATTCTCTCCTACTCCTTTCAATACCTACATACAAAGGGACGCCGCCAAATGTGGTTATCCAAAGGTAATAATCATTTCAATGTAAAGGTAAAGAAGAAAAGCTTACTTCAACCATATGTTGATCGATGTATATGTCCGTGTAGCAGACTGACTGACTGCACTGAGGGCAGCGCCAGGAGGGTCTTCTTGAGTTGATCTTAATATAATTTGCATAATCGAAGCACTGGTGCAGTATAATCTATGAGTTAAAATATAGATACAACATGAAAGAGACGAATAAATTAAGAGTATTACGCAATGATTCACCTGCTGGTGCTTGCAGAGTCGCCCCTTTGCTGGAACAGATATTCGTCGGGAGCTGTTAAAACCGTGAAGAACGATAAATAGATTATTCAGATGTAAATGGATGGGGAAATTGAGTGCATGAAAAATTCATTTGATCCATAAAACAGTATGAAAAATGAAATCCCAAATGCCGTAAAAAGTGAATGCGGAAGGATCTCCTAGCAAACCTTATTGGACAATTAAGTGATATACGCGACACCCCTTTGACTGTCCCGGAATCTGATAAACGTAAAATTAACAATTCAATTGTTCATTTAGAGCTTCATAAAATGACAAATTAATTGCAAATAAAGCTATAGCAGCAACCAAAATTTGGATACCTAAACTGTTCACAGCAGAAAGCGGGCGTGCATAATGTTGTAGATCTGGAGTATCTATAGAAGCCTCACTCGTAAAAGCAACGATTATGGTATAGTTACCTGTAAAAAACAGATCAAACAGTCACTGATCTGCCATCTGTAGTAACCAGCAAAACTGTATCCGAGTGTCTGAAAAATTATTTTCAGAGAGAGAAACACCATTAAAGTGTCCAACAGCCTGTAGGAGATTTGTTCCATATTTAACCATTGCAGTCACATTTGTCGGGATCTGCGGCCGATTATCCTGATCAAAGATTTAACAAGTAAATCTCTGGTTCTGTTTCCATCCACTGTTACACTGAAAGCATAGCTGACACAAATTCATGCAGTAAGAATATTATCATGTATATTACGAACCAATGAATTAATAATCCTTCTTCGTATTCCCTTGCCATTTAGCAAGAAACTGCAGAGGCAAAAAAAAAAGAGATATCAGGAGAGGAGGACCGAGGATGATCAGAGAAGTTTTGAAAATATCAAACAAATTGAAAGAGCTGAGGACTAAGTGGCTAGTACTTCGCTTGCTGCGGGGTTATAAGGCAAGAAGATGTATCTACGTTACCCGTTTGAGCAACAAATAACCGCTACACAACGAGCATTCGATGAGCTATTTAACAACAAAGAAGTCTTATACAGTAAATAGTGGGTAAGGTACGGAAGCAAAGACAATCTGGCACTGTTCTGTGAACTGTACAGACCAATTCTTCAGAGGATTGTCAGGCAGTTTGATAGATGAACAAATCTGCTCAGTAAATAACTTCTGTCTACCAACTACATAGTGAAATACTTACAATCTTTTCGCGTATGGTAGCCTCATTCTTCAAGACATGGAAATCAAGCAAATAAGCCCCATATCCGGGCTACAGGCACACAAAATACAGAAAATGAGGTTTGCAGAACACCATATAAGAATCTATATAGGAGAAAAGGGGAACGAAACATGTCTAAACCAAAACCTTTTTGGTAATTCACCTTCAAAGCAGAAATACCTTTTTGGTCAGCAAAAATAATACCGTAATAGTAATTGTTAAATCATCGAGAAAGTATCTACAGACCTTGACTTCAAGGGAAGCGAAGATGCGCGTCATCTTAATCCAAGGATAGAATCTGCACACAAAAAATGAAGCCTGCAATCAGTATGCTGGCCAACAATAAAATACCTAATAAATCAATAACGCCTATGATACAATTTTGAGGAAAGTTCACAACACTAGAGAATGAATTTCAAGTTACAAAAAAACTATCTGGGACCTGCTAAACTGACATAACTAATGACAATGAGACAGCGTAGTTTAAGAGCTGCTACCAGCACAATTCGGAGGAATATGAAAAAAAAGCTACACTAGTACTGTAGCTAAAATGTTAGGGTGTTTTCTGAAGCTTCATACCTGTTTATAATGTTTGAGATTACTGGTGGAGGATTACTTGGTTCTATGACAATATCCGGCGGATTGCAAAAGCTTACACTTACCTAATTATTCAAAAGTTACATTGTTAGGCAATCTTTTGATACTGAGTTATGATATGATATACAAATAGCAAACACGTAGCGGATATAAAGGTGGGTCAAAATCCCCCCGACGCCAAAAAAATAAATAATGAAGATGATACACAACAAACAACAAATCTGGAGATTTTCAACTTGCAACAAAATGAAAGTTTCGTCTAAATGGTTGGAAATTTGCGACCACAGGTCAGATATCTTCTTTTAAAAGGAAAACTTCATGCGGACTCAATATTGATTAAGAAAATTCACAAACCTCGTTCGAGAAATTAAGAAGCTCATCAGCGTCTTTAGCCAGAAACCATCCACTCCGACAAGCACTCTGAACAAAATGCAAATACCATATAAGATAAACAGGTTGAACAGCTACCGTGGAAATTCAAAGAAATATTTTCAGTTTTCATGAAACATGAAATGCTTGGCACTGAAAATGACAGCATATAGGTAAGACGGTTTTTAGTTAACTAACTTCCCCAAATCAGGACAAGAAGAGTTATCATTTTTATCCAAGATTATCATCTTGCCTGCATCATTCTGTACCCTATAGAGCTTCTAAATGCATATCATATACCATCTTAGTACATAAAAAGAAACAAATGCAATGATCAAACTAATATCAAAAGAGCATAACATGTCAAACGAGCATAACATGTCAAACTATGGAGAAAAATCATGGTCCACGAAGTCTAGATTACCCTATTGCAACAAAATGCACAAGCAGGTTCCATAAAAAGAAGAGTAGCGGTACCCAAAATTGATCAAAATGGCATTGCATGATACTTCCATCAGTGCTTGGCAGTTTAATGCCACACATCATTATGTTCAGCACTTCCCTTTTTATCTGATAATTAACTCCATTCAAGAGATCCCACACAATTAAACTCACCTTCAATGAAGCCATCAGCATCATACTAGTTGCTTGAAGTAAGACCCCATCCTTATTACGTCCATAAACCTAGACATAAACACGGCGGTAAGACAGATAACTCCCTTTACCAAATACATTTCTAAATTAAGAACTTGAAGACTAATTACCTGTTTAAAAAGTGATGGTAACTCATGAACTCCATCTGGAATCTCATTATTCACAATTGCATAATCAATACCTCTGCATTTCAAAAAAACATAATCATGGGTCAAATCATAAGTTCTAAGAGTAAGAGGAAATAAACCAAACAGGTAGTGGACAAAGTAGGAAAAAAAAAAATCCAACCTGGCTAAGGAAACACATAGATTGAACTGACGAGAATCGAAACGGTGACCGTTACTAATAAGTGTGGATAATTGTTTAGCAACAGAAGTAACTTTTGATGAATCCATAGATGATGATAAAATTTCAGGATTAGTTTTGTTTCCTCCGCCATCGCCACCGCCGCTGTGTGTTGATCCTCCGCCCATTGGTGGTCTTTCTTTTCACTTGTGAGTCCGAGGGGGAGGACTAACATTTCTCGGGTCTCTTGACTCTTGGGTGGCGCACGACCTTGTCCATTTGTCCCACAAAGAGTGAGATGTGTCATATTTCCATGGTGGCGCTGTCCCCGATGTGGTGGTACAACATCAAATTCATTAGTATTGGCGTATTCAGCAAATGCAACAACTAAGTCAATATGTCCGAGTGGTTAAGGAGACAGACTTGAAATCTGTTGGGCTTCGCCCGCGCAGGTTCGATCCCTGCTGTTGACGTTCAATTTTTCTTGTTTTGTTTGCCCGTTTTATTAGTCAAAACTTGGAGAGGAGGGAGGGACCTATCCTCGTATTCTGGACATTATTTTTGTGAATAAAAATCGAGGGAGGGACGTATCCTCATATTCTGGACTTTCTTTTTTTCTGTACGTTACTTTTGTGAATAAAAACCGAGCCACAACAACTTTCTTTTTTCTTTTGAAGGAAAGCAGTAACCGATTTTCTTTTGAAGGAAAACAATAACCGATTTGAAATAAATATTGTGGGACGTGTTTCTTTTACAAAGCTTTACTTTCATACGGAAAGTGAGAGTATTCTGAAATTGTAGCATCACTATATACTACTTTGATAATGAGTCGTTAAAAATCGACGTTCAAATTAAGATTGGTAGATTTTGAGTTTAATATATCAAAACGCTCTCATTTTTTATAAGTATATAGAGCTTTGTTAGAGGAATGTATCCTCAAAATGTTAGCTTCTAATATGATATGAGTGCTTTAAACTCATATCCGATGGTAAACTGTCATATTTACTCTAAATTTATAGAGGGAAAATCAACTCACATCTCTATTTCTACAATATCTCACGCTTTGAATGACTTTGTTCTTTTGAGTAGAATGTTCCTCTTACAAAGCTTTATATACATTTTGAAAATGAAGGCGTTCTGAAGCTTTGTTATTATGTGCTTCGGAACGTGCTCATTTTTTGTAGGAATATAGAGATTTATTAAGGAACATATCCCCGAGATATTGGCTTCAAATCTGTTACCATTTAGGTTTTATTCAAATAAAGGGTCGTCCTAATGTACGATAGCGCGAGAATAAAAGAATAAGTGGATCCGCCCTCAAATTTATAATACTAAACATTCATTGTGGGCTACATTGACATTATTTCGGGTATACGTACTAATCACTCATTTTGGGATACATTAACAATGTTTTGGGTCATTAGGCAGATCTTGGTTACATGGAAGGTAATATGCTAGATTTTTCTTTTTATTTTTTGAGATAATTTTTCTCAGAGTATATCATAAGATTTCTAAAGATCGTCACTTACCCAATATTGATTTAAAACAAAGAATTCATGAAAAACTATGAGTGTTCAATAATTGCAACCATTTTTCATCATGGCTTAGGAATATAAATATTAAGCTTGTGAGAAATGTACCAGTGAATTGTCAACCCAAAACATTCCCTATCAAATTCCAATGAATTCCTAAGAAATTTATAATTATTTCTACAAGTTTTGGATTCCCTAATGAGATTTACGGAAAAGTTCAAAAAAAAACTATGTTACCGTGGAAGCATAGCCTTTAGTTGATGTTAATGAGGTTTGTATCACATGAGTTGATGTTAATGAGGTTTGTATCATATTTTGTTAATCATCAGTTTTTATATTCTATGTCACTTGATGAAAGAAGAATCATGAGCAAGGGACTCGTAATTCTTAAGATACACATTTAAACTTTGTGAAATTTTTAATAATATAAGGTTGTTAATTAAGTATCTGATGCACCGACTTGTAAATTAGGGTTAAGAATGTTCTTGACAATCAAATTTGAAGATATCTTCAAACAATTGAATTTTCAAACAAATCACGGCACATGCGTTAAACCTATAATTCATTAAGTTGGAAGTTTGTTAACATAAGCTTAGACACCTCAGCACCCCCGTAAATATCTATAAGGCTTTTTTGTTTGTATTTCTTCTACTGGCCTAAATAAATAAATCAATTCAAAGAATGCTAATTAAGCTAAAATTATACTCAATCTGATATAACAAAAATGAAATATATATCAAAGATAAGAAACTCAATTTTGCTTCATAATTCTTATTTTTTTTTTTGCATATTTTTTTTTTTGTATCTTTTATTAGTCTTCGAGGTTAAAGTTTTATTAGTCTTATTTGAAGTAACACATCTTGTTTTTAAAGGGGAGAGTATCCTAAGAGAAACCATACTCCGCACAAAAATACATTTATTAGACAATGGAAGCGACAAAGTCAATATTAATGTTAACCATAATTATTAAAGAAATTTGTTTCTCCTTAGAGACACAAATTCACCAGAAGGTTCAAGTTCAGAAGCTAAGTTTTTCATCGAGACATGTGAGTCTCAAAAATATGTGAATCCTCTACTTCTTGAATTGACTAATTTCACCATGGTTTAGGCTCAACACGAGATGGAACTTAGGCATGATGACTGTCGACTATTACGTACAATTTTAAGTGCATGTGGTCCACTATTTGCAGTGTCTTAATGTACTACTTGTACAACTGTCATTCTCGTTCAAGTGGTGGAACAACTTGAGTATTATAAAGAAATTGAATTTCGCTAGAGACCGAGTAGTTAAGTGCTTCCTTGCCGTGAGCCACCTAGAGCAGAAGATGTTTAAAAATGGAGCTGAAGACGATAGGTTTATCTGAGAGGAGAAATCATTGTGATAGGAAAGTTACTTTTGATGTTTTTGTTTCCATCGATGATGAATCATGATGAAGAAGAACATGAGAGAGGTCGATCTGTTTGCTCTGTTGAATTTTAAGATTAGGGTTTGGATTATGTTTCTTTCTTTCAGTATGTACTCAGATTAGATGAAGTAGGCGGAAGAAAATTGAGGAAAACTCAATCAAACTTTTCTGAAAGGAAAAATCATCGTGCTGCAAATATGTTGTTGAAGATGTTGAAATCGGCCGCCGTGACTTTGTTGTGTTGATAATCAAAGAGAGAGATCTTATGTATTTGAACTTTAGGTTTAGTGTTTGCTTTGCTCTGATAATTAACCTCATCAGTAACCTTTAAAGACCTCGACAAACATATAACCAAAAATTTTTGTTACCATTCTTCTTTAGTACTAGCTAAAACTATTTTTGCTTAATTATCACTATTATAAGCAGAGATAAAAAGAGGTAAATTTTCATGATGCATATAAATTTATATGCAAGTAAGAAGCATTCGCGTAAAGGATTCCCATACGGCATGTTCCTGGAAACGTGAAAAGAGATGAACTAGTTCTTGTTTGATTCTTCTCCATTTAATCAATGTACTAAGTTTTGCAAAAACATCTTTATTTGTATACGAATACGAAGTTAGAATTGGAGCATAACATCCTGCATATAACATGTCTTGTGTTGATACTAAACCCAGTTCACAATGGATTATTCTCTCAAAGAGAGTGTAATTGTAAAATCCAAATTTCTCCATTGGTTTTCTGGTCATCATATTATTTTTATATTGAGAAAAATAACCAAAATGTCATGGACATGAGAATGGTCCCACCAAAAATTCGAAAGACATAATTTTATTTTGTTATATATATAAAATCTACCCAAAAAAGGGAAAAGAAAGCAAAGAGAAACGATTTTAGACACTATGTCCGTGGTTTCACACCGATAGAATCATTTGGGGAAAAAAAAAATCAAATCTTACTCAATTCAATTTAAAAAATTGAAGTGGAAATCTTGTGACATGTATTTTTCACGTTTTCTTTTTTAGTCTTTTACTTTGTTTATCTTTTAATCCGTTTCTTTGAGATTAAAGTTTTTTTTTTCCCACCGTGTTTTAGTAATTTTTATTTTCAATCAATAAATTCTATTAGTGAAGTTTCCAAAAAGAAAAGAAAAATTATTTCGTTATTTCGTTAATCTTGTATAGTTTTGACAAAAAAAATTGTTTGGACAAATAATGCTTATAATGTATATACAACCACAGTTTCTTTCATTATTTTGGATAAATTCCAGTTAGTTAAACATGATCAACTTCTTTAATTATATTAATATCCCCAAACAATAGCCATATATCACTGTGGCCTACGGAAGGCCGAACAAAGTAAGGAATCTAAGGATAACCAGGCCAAGGTAATTGTCCCCCTATTTTTTTTACTTCATCTTTAATATTTATACTCCTTAATTATAGACTCTACAATCTACATAGTACTTAATTTTGAAGTGTTTAATTTTCAATTATTGGCAAGTAACTGTTAATAAATATTTTTTTTAATTGTGCTACATTAATGGTGGAAAAGACAATGAAAGCCTAATCTTAAAGATTCGGAAAATTTTACTTCACCGTAATTGCCAAGCAACTGACATACAAAAATATCGGGTGTTCTTGGGAGCCACGGTATTATCGTAACAGAGAGTGTCTCACCAAAATCCTAAGCTTTGCTATAGTAATTGATGACATCTATGATGTCGATGGATCATTGGAAGAACTTGAATTATTTACCAATACTATTGAGGGGTAAAACCGTATGTACTCAATTTTCGATTGCGTACATACCTTAGCCAAAACTACTATGATTTTAAAATAAAAAAATTATTTGAAGGTGGGATTGCAAAGCAGTGGATAAATTGCCATATTACATGAAGATATATTTTGTATCCTTCTACAACACCGTCAATGAAATGGCTTTCGAGATACTAATTAGTGAGCAACAATTTGACAGCTTACCACACTTAACCAAATCGGCAAATGTGCATATATGTTGATTTTTTCTTTGCCCTTTTTCATACTATTTAACTCTTTTATATAGTTGTCCAATTCCGTGAAGGCGATGTCAACGGAAGCGAAATGGTGTCACAATGGGTACATACCAACTTTCGTGGAATATCATCACAATGGCTCGGTTTCATCTGTGGGATATGTGTTTCTAATGGATGCATATTTCACGATGAATCAAAATATCAACGATGGTGTGTTACATTCCTTCGAAAACAATCATATTATTCTCTACTCGTCATGTTTACATACTAACTTGTACCTACAGAGTAGTACGGTGAACCTGAGTGGTAATCATTCAATTACTTCTTGCATGTACCTAGCATGAGGAGTTGGTCTTTGCAAAAACTGAGTAGTAATCTCCTACATTAGCAACGAAGAGAGGGTCTCTTTCTTCCTCTTTGACTTCGATATGTTTATCGTTGTTTTTTGTGTCATATCTTCAATGGTCTTCTTCAAACTTGATCTACTCACTTTCCATGTTTCGCCAGTGGAGATACCGAACATTGTAATCTTTGGGAGAAGAGGATTTGTATTATGTGTCCAGTTATAATATTTTTATTACCAAAAAATATTATAATCAAAACAACTTAGCTCTATAGGGCAACTAACATATGTTTAAATAACTAGATATTACTGCTCTCACGATGTGGGATGATGAAGAAAGACCTGGCCAAATAGCAAATATGTGAAAACAAAAGTATAATTCAACATTTAAATAATATTAACCAAAAAAATAAAATCAAAATATCACTGAACAAGAAAGAAAAAAAATATTTATATATTTTGGACATTATGTAACTTTTTTTCACAAGAAACGCCACTCGAAAAACAAACTTTAGTAATACTCGTGTATTAGGAAATCGTAACTTAGAGAATACTCTTGTCTTGATGACCAATGTATTTATATAATGTCTCTTTTGTGTTTAACAGTGAGAAATTTTGATCAATAATAAAACTATGTTTGAAGTTAATTCTCTTATTCTCTTCCTACACTAGAATTGTATACCCAAGTAAACTTATCTTGGTATCATCTTCTTCGATCTTCTCATATGGCTACTAATTCGTCTTTGATTTCTTCGTTTTCATCATCTTATTTTTCTTTTGGTTTACCTAATATGTCTTCCCCATTCTCGCAACCTCACCATATCGATACTTTAAAGTTAGATAACACAAATTACTCTTTGTAACGTACATAATTTTTACCTTATCTCCATGGTTACGATCTAGATGGTTTATCTTACTGGTGAAAACCCTTGTCCCCAACCCACTCTTGAAAATACTCCCACCCCACGACCAACTCCTCGGACAACTTCCACCCCACGACCAACTCCAAGACCAACTCCAGGACCAATTCCTCAGCCAGCTCCCACCCCACGACCAACTCCAAGACCAACAACAACTCAAGGAACAACTCAACTACTCCACGACCTCAGAAGTGCTAGCTTCTTTAGTGCCTTCTGGTACTGCTTGATAAAGAATCTAAAGAGTTGAAGGATGGCACTAGGTAAATGATCATTTGCACCAGGTGCGCTTGCTGCTTGTTTGATCGTTTTTCGCAATGACTTAGCAGTCTGAGCACGCTGCCTTGGACAAAATAAGAGAATATCCTTCTTAGTTGGTTATTACCATCCCTTACTCCTAGTGTTCTATGTCAAGTTCATTGTTTTACCACCTCTAAAGAAGTTTGGTTTTCACTTGAATCTCGGTTTGTTTTAAATTTGATGTGCATATTCATCATCTTCAATGCGAGCTTCGTGCTTTGAAGGAAGGTTGTCTTACTATGTGAGCATATATTGATCATGCTCGTGATATTATTGATAGTCTTGCTGCTACAAATACAATTGTTACCGATACAAAATTTCATTATTGTATTCTTGCTAGGTTAGGCACTTCATATATTTGATGCCATCGTTACTTCTAACTACGTACAACGATGAGTTTTATGAAAATTGAAGATTTATTATATACCTGCTTACATTTGAGTTATGTATGGATCAATAAACAAAAATTATTTCCTCTTAATTGACGGTTATTGTTACATCACAAACTGAATGTTGCCAACCCGCCTTATCTTTTTCGTTTGAACCAAGGAATGATAATGGTAATGGAATATCACAATATATCAATGTAGTTCTAATCATGCAAATATAATAAGTAGTTATGTGGTCGTACGAATCACGAAGCTTCCAAATGCTGGAAATGTAACAATCGTATTTTTTTGTCCGCCTCGTCGCCAACCACCTTCAACCACTATCCACGACTATGTTTTTCAAGCCTTTGGTTTGTATTCTCTTACTTGGGTTCCGAATAATGGTGCTACTGATCATATTACTAATGATCTCTCTAGTCTTCGCTTTCACTCCGAGTATATCGTTCCTGATTAAGTCAAAATGGGTGACAATATTTTATTCTGATTTTTATTGTTGGATTTATTATCTTAGGAACTCCTAACCGTAAGTTTCCTATTCGTAATATTCTTTTTTTCCTTCATATTTCTCACAATATCTTATCGGTTTCTCGCCTCACTACTGATAATAATGGGTTGTTTGACTTTCAACCTGATTGTCTTTTGAAGGATCGTTGTACAAGGAAGGTTCTTCTTCGTGGTCATAGGGAGGGTGGTCTCTATCAACTTGATGCTTTGTTTACTTCTCTTAAAGTTTATGTTGTGAACATGCGAGTTTACAAGATATCCCATGATGCATACAGTCCTCCAAGTTGTTTTTGAATTTTCTTTTCCTGTTTCAAGTTAGACTATCAATTTTTGCCTTTCATGTCCCGAGAATATGAGTCATAAGCTGCCATTTCCTACTAGTAAAACCATTTATTCAGTTCCATTAGATTTAATTATATCTGATATGTTTGGGGACCTTCTCATATTTATCTAGTGAAGGTTACATCTACAGTCGTCATCGTATAGGTGTGAATACCACGCCGACTCTACCAATGTTACTTTCGGAAGAAAAAAGGTCGTCGCAATATTCATATTACAAATATGGCGACTATAAATAAACATGAAAAGTTGTCAAGGTAGATAAAGAGATACCCTAGCGACCATAGAGAATCAATTCAACAATTTCGATTTTTCAGACCTAATTTGACATTCAAAATCCACACTTCGGGTTGCATAAGTCTGGATTTTGAGGTTAGCTATACTTAGTCTATTGCTATCGATTTCCACACCTTTGATCAAACTATTTCATTATAAAAGAAAATCATATATAGGCTTAATCCGTGGTAGGAAGATTTGGTTTAAAGTCTTCAATTTAGTTGAAGCAACTCTTAGTTGGTGTGATGTCACCTAAGGGAATCAATTGCGCGGAGTCCTGTTGGGATTCAAGAGGCGTAAGGAGCGCGAGTGTACCTTAATCGGTGGGATATCTTTTAGGGCTCAACTACATTCCAGTCCGAAGTTAATTGGTAGTAGGATATAATGTCTGTAGCGGCTTAATACAGTTTGGATTTCAATCTGGACTAGGTCCCAGGGTTTTTATGCATTTGCGATTTCCTCGTTAACAAAACTTCTAGTGTCTGTGTTATTTATTTTTCCGTATTATATTGTTTATCTTTATAATTGAAATATAACAACTTGTGCGTTGATCAATCATAGTAGATACATCCGACCTAGTTTTTTGGATACGACTTGATTGACATTGGTCATTGGTACCGTCCAAGTTATATGTTTGTTAGTAGATTCACGGATCTGTTTCTGTAAACATCCTAATCGCAAGAGAGAGAGAGAGATATATATAATTCTAGATACTATTCCTTGATTGATTTTAACTCTCGGAGTTATATTGACTTTGTCCATACAGATTTTCTAAGAAAAAAAGTGGTGGTATTTGGTACCCCCGTTTTTTCAGCTTCTTTTGTTTCTCTCCAGCTACTACTGATGTCATGTGTTTCCTTTGTCTGACAAGACTTGCTTTTGGATATTGCCAAATATTGGGCTGATTGGTAAATTTACGAATCCAAGTATCACATATATATACGTTTACGCGCTTCATAAAAATAAGGCCTAACTTCAATCAACAAATTCAATAAAGTTTCTTAGTGAATTTTTCAGAAAGAAGAGAAAAATTATTTTGTTAATCTTGTATAGTTTTGACATAGAAAAGATAGGTTGGACAAATAATGCATACAACCGACAATTGCTTTCATTGTTTTTTTGAATAATTTCTTGTTAGTTAAATATGTAAGGTAAACTTTTTTAGTTATATCGGTATAGGTGTCTAATATTATAAAACATTTACATAAAATATTGTAATCAATTCAACCAAGCTCTAAACATGTGGAAGAATTACATATGTTTAAACAACTAGATTACTGCTCCCACGATTTGGGATGATGAAGAAACAAACATGGCCAAGTAGCAAATAAGTGTCGGAGAACAATCAGAATCATTAAATATATATATATATATATATATATAATTCATAATTTAAATAATATTAACTAAAAAACATATAAAACCAAAATATTATCGGAAAAGGGAATAAACATAAATTATTTTGGACATTATGTTAGTGGTTTTTACAGGATAATGTCACTCGGAAAACAATCAAATCTTATTTAATGTTAACATCCCGTAAGTGTACAACGTCACTTGATTTCCAAGGTTATAAATGTTAGTTTCTCAATTAAACTTTGTTGTCTTTGGTAATACTCATGTATTAGGAACTCGTGGCTTAAAAAATACCCTTATCTTGATGACCAAGAACCTCCGGTATTCATATTGGGTTTCTCTTGTGTATAATGATGAAAAGTTTTAAAAAATAATAAAATTATATTTTCAGTTAATTCTTTTATTCTCTTCTTACAGTAGAATTTTAAACACATGTAAACTTATGTTTGTATCAACCTCTTCGATCCTCTCATATGCATGGCTACTAATTCGGTTAATTAAGTAGTTCGTTCTATCAACATCTTTTATGAATGTGCTATTTACTTGCACTTTCGGGTGTGTATGTATGTATGTATATGAAGTGCAAAACAAATGTATTATTGGTGAAAAGGATACAAAAACAAGTGCAGGTTATGCTAAAGAAGACAATAAAATCTATGTAAAAGCTTGAGTTGATCGATGCCACTCAAAGTCTCGGAATGAGTAAGATTTTTGACGAAGACATCTACAAAATCCTAGAAAACTTGTACCATGACGATGCGCAGAAGACAAAAGATAACTTACATGCAACTTCTCTCAGAGGCAGTATGGTTTTGAGCAATCTCAAGGTAAGGCATTCGGTCCCATCACTTTGGTGGCTGTTAGATTTTTTGTGAAAGTTTGTTTAACCGTTTCTTTTAGCAAATAATCTTGCGTGTGACAAATATTTTTTATGTTCAAATATGCCAAAGTTGGGTTCAAGGAATCAATTACAGATGGTATGAATGGAATGTTTAGTTTATATGAAGCGGCACATCTGCTTTTGGAAGGTGAAAGCATCCTAAGTGAAGCCATACTCCTCACAAGAAGACATCTATTAGACAATGGAACCAACAATAATAATATTAACGTTAACCTAGCTAAACAAGTCCGTCGCTCCTTAGACACACCAGTTCAGTGAAGGGTTCAAGGATCAGAAACTAGGTTTTTCATTGAGGCATATGATTCTCAGAAAGGTATGAATCCTCTTCTTCTTGAACTGGCTAAATTGAATTCAACATGGTTCAGGCTCAACATAAGATGGAACTCATGCATATATCAAGGTGTGTACCCTTTTTATAGGTACAATTTGGTGCATATGTGATCCATTCGTTTTTAATGTACTACTTGCGCTACTATGTGTTTTTTGTTCAGGTGGTGGATAAACATTGCAAAGAAATTGGATTTCGCAAGAGACAGTTTAGTTGAGTGCTTCCTATCAAATATTGGAATTTGTTGGGAGCCAAGATATTAACGTTGCAGAGAATGGCTTACCAAAATCATAAGCTTTTCTTTGGTAATCAATGACATCTACGATGTTTACGGATCATTAGAAAAACTTGAATTATTTAGCGATGATATTGAGAGGAATAACCATATGTACTCAATTTTGAACTAGCTAATAGGAACCTACTATGATGTTAAATTACAAATTTTCATTTGAAGGTAGGATTGCAAAGCCACGGTAAAACTTCCACATTATATGAAAATATGTTTCTTAGCCTTGTTCAACATCGTCATAAAAATATTGTAATCAATTCTACCAAGCTGTGAACATGTGGAAGAATTAACATATGCTTAGAAAACTATATTACTTCTCCCAGGACTTGGGATGATTAAGAAACAAACCTGTCCAAGTAGAAAATAAGGTGTTGGAAACAATCAAAATCATTAAAAAAAGTATAATTCATAATTTAAATAATATTAACTGAAAAACATATAACACCACAATATCACCGGAAAAAAAAGGAAGAAACATAAATTATTTTGGACATTATGTTAGTGGTTTTTATAGGATAATGCTACTCGGTAAATAATCAAATCTTATTCAATGTTAACATCCCGTAAGTGTACAACGTCACTTGATTTCCAAGGTTGTACATATTAGTTTCTCAGTTAATACTTTGTTGTTTGGTAATACTCGTATACTAGGAAATCATGACTTAAGAAATACTCTTGTCTTGATGACTAAGGACCTCCAACAGTCATATTGGTTTTGTTTTGTGTATAATGATGAGAAGTTATAAGCAATAATAAAATTATATTTTCACTTAATTATTTTCTTCTCTTCTTACAGTAGAATTGTAAACATGTAAACTTATCTTGGTACCATCCTCTTCGATCCTCTCATATGGCTACTCACTTGTCTTTGATTTATTTTTATTTTTCACCACCTTCTTCTTCTTTTGTTTCACCCAATTTGTCTTACCTGTTCGCACAACCACAACATATTATTATTGTAAAGTTAGATGACACAAGTTACTCTTTGTGACGTGGATATTTTTTACCTTATCTTTAGGGTTATGATTTAGATGGTTATGTTACTGGTGAATACCCTTGTCCCCAAACAACTCTCGAAGATAAATCCGATCTTCAATTTCTTTCTTAGAAAAAACAAGATAAAGTCCTTCTTAGTCGGTTGTTTCATCCCTTAATTACTCGTAGTGTTTTATGTCAAGTTCATCGTCTTACTACCTCTAAAGAAGTTTGGTATTAACTTGACTTTATATATGCTTCTAAATATAATGCTGGCATTCATCATATTCAATATGAGATCTGTGCTTTGAAGGATGATTTCTTACCATGCGAGCATATATTGATCATTCTCGTGATATTGTTGTCTTGCTGCTACAAATACTACTTTTATTTATATAAAATTTTATCAACGCGCGTCTTCTTGTTGGCTTAGGGACTTCATATCATGCCACCGTTACTTCTCTAACTACGATGATAATTTCCATGAAAACTGAAGATTTTCTTACATACCTGCTTACCTTTGAGTTAGTTATGGGTCAACAAACGAAAATTTTTGAGTCTCAACCGACGTCACCTAATGTTGCAGCATGCTGAAACTCGCCCACCTGCCTCATCTTTTTCGTTTCAACCAAGGAACAACAATGTTAATGGAAAATCATAGTCTCAACGAGGTTCTAATCGTCCTATACAATATGTCAGTATGTGGTCGTACGAATCATGATGCTTCTGAATGTTGGAACCATAACGATAGTAATTTTCGTCCGCCCCGTCTCCAACCACCTTCAACAACTTAGCGCGCCTATGTTTCTCAAGCTACTGGTTCGTATTCTTCTATTTGGGTTCCCGATAGTGGTGTTACCGATCATATTACTAATGACATCTCTCGTCTTCACCTTCATCCTGAGTATACCGGTCTTGATTAAGTCAAAATGGGGAATGGTTCTTACATTACGATTTCTAATGTTGGATCTTCTATCTTAGGAACTCCTAACCATAAGTTACATCTTTGTAATACTCTTTTTGCCCCTCAAATTTCTCACATTCTCTCATCGGTTGCTCGTCTTACTACCGATAATTATGTGTTGTGTGATTTTCATCCTGATTTTTTCTTGCGAAGGATCGTTGTGTGGGGAAGGTTTTTCTCCTTAGCCGTAGGAAGGGTGGTCTCTATCAACTTGATGCTTTATTTACTTCTCATAAAGTTTGTGTTGGTGAACGTGCAAGTTTACAAGATTGACACTCTAGATTAAGACACTCCATGATGCGTATAATCTGCCAATTTTTTTTCTTCTAAATTTTCTCTTTCAGATGAAACTATCAGATTTTGTTCTTCATGTCATGAGAATAGGAGCCATAAGTTACCTATCCATACTAGTAAACTCATTTATTCTGTTCCATTTGATTTAATTATATATCTCTGATATTTGGGGACCTGCTGATATTTTATTTTATGAAGATGGGTTACAAATATTATATCATTTTTAATATTTTTAGCCGCTTTGATAAGATATTTCCTATGTCTCAGACATCGAAACTTTCTTACTTTTCTTTTCCACATTCCAAATCAGAAAAAAAATTTGGAAAAAATGATAAAAAATTTTAAAAAAAAACAAAGAAAAATAATTTTTGGTACGTAACAATCACTTGTCTCTCATTCTTAAACTAATAAACGAGAAGGTGAATAAAAATAACAAGCTTTGTAGTCTAACTCACCCACTTTACTTCGTTAAAAATGGATGAAAAACCAACCAACTGTCCAAATTAATTGCAAGATCCTAAAAATGTTAAAGAATAAACCATACATACAAACAAATTGAATTTGGATAACTTGGTAATAATTTATATTATCCCGTCACAATTAATTTACCCGTTTCTTTGTTCAATCATCTTTGTTTCATCAAAATTTAGAGAGAAGTAGAAAGAGATTAAGGAAAAAGAGAAAAAAA
The DNA here is from genome assembly GCA_023531295.1 of Papaver armeniacum. Classification (NCBI taxonomy): domain Eukaryota; kingdom Viridiplantae; phylum Streptophyta; class Magnoliopsida; order Ranunculales; family Papaveraceae; genus Papaver; species Papaver armeniacum. The sequence continues at coordinate 765,708 of JAJJWW010007051.1, forward strand.
TAGTGTTTGAATCAATAATTGACAAGGCAAAAGACTATGTGGCAGGAAAAGTTGCAAACATGAAGAAACCAGAAGCTGAATTAACATATATTCTATGTTGTATTAGGCGCTAGGCGAGGCGAGGCGCCAGACCTAGCGCCTAGCGCCCGGGCGCCTAGGCGCGCCTTAGGCGCCCTAGGCTACCACCGATTCAGTTTGTGCTGTTTTGGACTTATATTACAGATTCCAATACCACTGATATGTTAAATAACGAAAACAACTCAAATCCCAAGAGAAATAATGAGTTCTCAAGTGAATCAGAAGAATCATCAAGCTGAATTGACTTCCATCAATAACAGCACCCAACTCGAGCTCTATGTTATAAAAGGCGCTAGTATTGATAAGTACTACATCAGAGCTCTATGTTATAAAAGCTGAATTGACTTCCATCAAAAGATTACTTTCTTGCCCGAAAGATCAAAGCAGACAGTGAGGATGGGATTGGGGAACTACATCAGAGCTACAGTTTCTTTGAGGAAGCCAACACGTTATTAGTATTGATAAGTAAAACAATTCAAGAAGTGCTTATAACTGTACATCAAGGAGATCATTTAAAGAGATGAGTTGCAGAATCTGACTGGGTTTACGTGTAGATGGAATGAAGATATATGTAGAACAACTAAAAGTACTGATATAAGCACTTGCAGACTAACTTCAAACACATCTTCATATTCATTGAGGATAAAAAGAAAGACCAAGAGGATGATGACCGGATTAGATGAAATTTTAGCTCCACAAATAAGGACGGTATTGAATGTAAATCTTTTAGTGATTGAGAATGTCAAGGGATACGTGTATGTAGTTATTCTGGCTTTCCTTTTTTAAGGGTTGATTGCTATAAAATCTCTACAATTAAGATTTGATTGAATATTTGATAGCTAATTAGCTATAAAATCTCCCCAATTAAGATTTGATTGAATGCTTGACAACTAAGTTTCTATAATATCTCTGCAATATTTTTGATTAAGAGAATATATACGTAATTTCCATTATATTTGGTACAAAGATAACTCTTATCTCCATATATATAGCAACATTAAGACGTATACAAACTAGTTTTACATCAATCACGTTACTTTCATAGTTTTCGTCATTGACCTGTGTTATACTCTGATTTTTTCCATAAGTAGAGTAAAACCCGATTACACATCAATCTATTCTCCAAAATATTGTATTCACATCTATCATGTTTACTACCACCTACCCATGGCGCCTTTGGCGCTTAGGATAGCGCCTAACAGTTCCTAGAAGCGCTAAAAGCGCCAAAAGCTCTCGCCTAAGGCGCCGGCGTGGAAGTAGCGTAGAATTGATTTCCTCGGGCGCTAAACCTCCGCTTAGTGCGCCTTTGGCGCCTAGGCGAGCTAGGCGAGCGCCTTTTACAACATAGCATATATTGCATAGAAACACATTGAATTTGGATAACTTGGTAATAATTTATTTTATTCCGTCACTATTAATTTACCCGTTTCTTCGTTCAATCATCTTTGTTTCATCAAAATTTAGAGAAAAGTAGAAAGAGATTAAGGAAAAAGAGAAAAAATAGTGTATGAATCAATAATTGACAAGGCAAAAAACTATGTGGTAGGAAAAGTTGCAAACATGAAGAAACCAAAAGTTGAATTAACATATATTACATAGAAACACATTGAATTTGGATAACTTGGTAATAATTTATTTTATTCCGTCACTATTAATTTACCCGTTTCTTCGTTCAATCATCTTTGTTTCATCAAAATTTAGAGAGAAGTAGAAAGAGATTAAGGAAAAAGAGAAAAAAGTAGTGTCTGAATCAATAATTGATAAGGCAAAGGACTATGTGGTAGGAAAAGTTGCAAACATGAAGAAACCAGAAGCTGAATTAACATATATTGATCTCACAGAGTTTAGTTGTGATTCATTCACTTTGAAAAGTTTCAATAACAACCCCTTATAGCAATTCCATTCCTATCTGTGAGATTGCTTGTGCCCTTAAAAGTGCTGACACTATTTTATTCAGTTGATTAATTTTTGTTTAAGTACTTCTGATTATAGAGTGACACTTAATCATGCATGCTATAAAGCATGCCGACTAAAATAACAAAATGGGACAAATGAAAGAAACATTGTTTTTTTACCGTTGATAGTCGATAAAATAGGTTCTAAAAACCGTGATGACTAATTACACAATTATACACCGAAAAATAAGTGTTTCGCCATAATCGGTCGGCATGGTCGTAATGTCACTAAAGTGACGACCAACACATAGTCGTCAAGTTAAGTTTTTGAAACCTTGACGACTAGAAACAAATTTGAAGGATTTGGAAGTCCATAGTCGTCATGTTTTAAATTTTCAAAACCTGACGACTTTTTATTCTACATCGACAGTCGTTATCGTATTTGTGTGAATACCATGCTGACACTACCAATGTTACTTTCGGAAGAAAAAAGATCGCCACGATATTCATATTACTAAGAAGACTATAAATAAACATGAAAATTCGTCAAGGTAGATAAAGAGATACCCTGGCGATCATAGAGAATCAATTTCAAAATTTCGATTTTCCGGACCTAATTAATTTGACACTCCAACTACAAAATAAAGTAGGAGATAGAATTAGAATTTTTTCTTTTTTTTCATTTGAAAACGATTAAATATAAAAATGAAGAAAAGAATTGATCATTAGATACGTAAAGAAGGAGAAGGAAAAGAGTAAATGAAATTGATATTAATAGTGATTTAGATTTAATTAGATAGGCAAGGGTCGTTTCGCAATTTTACCTCTTTTGGTCACCCCTTAACATTGCCTCTAGGTCCACTTAAATTTCTGTACCGGCGATTAATTTGGTATCACTCAATTCCGGCAAGTTAAAATTAACATCGTTTTTATCACAAAAAGTCAACTGGAAAAGGTTGTACGCCATCCAAGTGAGTTGTTAGAGGGAGATACAATATTAAATCCGCAACCAACTGGAGGATCAAGGTGGCGGAGACGGCGGAGAAAACACAACATCATCCCCTATGAATTCATCCAAAATTGCTTCTGTTACTAAACAATTATCCACACTAGTCGACGATTCGATTCTCTTCAGTTCAATCTCTATATTGCATTAGCCAGGTTCGTTGAACTCATTCTTGCCCTTTAACTGTTTGATTTATTACCTGTAAGAAAATACATTCCGACTCCTGATCGCAATCCCAAATTATCAGATTCCAGGTGCTTACCATGTGTTACAAGGATAAATCTCCGGCAATGGATCCATCTTCGACCAGTTTCACGCTGATTCGAATTCTAACTGATGCTGATACCTCTACACAAGACCGAGATCCAGGTAATCGAATTCCTCGTAATTTGTCACTAGAGTCATTAGGATCATCAGGATTTTGGGATTTGGTATTAAACGGTGAGACTGTAAGAAAGACACCTAGAAATATTGCCAGAACCCCAATTCAGAAAATCCCGGCCCAGCCTCTAGTGATGAATTTGCGCAAACGAGCACCAAAAAGTTTGATTGTTGGTCTTTCTGCACCAAGCCGATTTCCAGGTTCCTACCAAAGTGATGTCACTCAGACTTGTGAAGACCTCCAAAACCTTCAGCCAAGCATTAGAGTATCTCGAATGGCGAGCGAACCAGCAGGCCCTAATTTATCCCATATGCAATGTGGTGAAGGAAGATCACCCCCTGATGCGGGTTTGCGACCAAGATGCCAACCCTCTCAGCAGCCCGCGAAAGGAAAAAGATTTCAGCCTAGAAGAGGATTATCTTCCTTAATGGTTGGTGGTGGACATAAATCTTTAATTGGAGAGCAAAGAGAAGGATGCATGGAGGCAGAAAATATGGATATTTCTAGAGTTGATAAGTCATCAAAAGCAACCTCAGATCAAAACTGTCGACCATCGGGAAGAATGCGAGGCATCTTATCAGGCCGGGCATATGATAGTGCTCTCAGCCAGTACATAATTCAACCAACCCAAGTAACATCTTCATCCGCCATCAGAGATCCACCAGTAAATCCATTCTCAACTCCTAGTGGCAGTACTGGTGCGGCTAAAATGCCCTACACGCATGCACCTACTTTGGCAAACCAACCAACGCAAGTAGATGCAGAAATATGTGTTGAACCGGAGGCGGGTAGTAGTGAATCTGAGCAAGAAAATATTGATGGTGTTCGAGGTCTTAAAGTACAAAACCGTCCCACACGAGTCCAAGCAGAGAAGGAAACAGAAGATGAAGAAGCAAAACCAGGATTATGCAGGATAATCAGGGATGGTAAGTATGTGGAAAATTTTCTTTTGTGGTTTAGCATCAAATCCTGCTTCACCTAAGCTAATTCATGTGTAGTTTAAGTTTATCATGTTTAGAAATAATGTAGATTATGGTATGGTTTGATGCTCTTATCATTTGTTTAATCTTGCTGTTAATGCTAGGCTATTTAATCACTGTTATAAGTTAGTTTTTCCAGATAACCATTTTTTATTTTTCCTTCAGATGACGAGGCTAAGCGGAAAAAGAAGAAAAAGAAAGTAGCTAGGGAAGAGTTAGGATTGAGTTGTCAGTCAGACTTAACCACTGAACATCTCAATAAAACTAATGACAATGTTGAGCAAGTCATTCGTATAGCCAATCGTGATGGTTCATTCATGTCTACAGAGAACATTAATTATGTTCCAGAGGAGGTTTGTAATTCCGATGTTTATGCTCCTAGATTCACCCGCTGGAGATCTTCTTGAAAAACTTTTAACAGAATTATCCTTTATTTCTTGGATGTGCGTAGGAGAAAAGCCTTCTTGGTAAAAGTGCCCTCTCTGCCATCTTCAAAACAAAGAAGCCGGAAACGCACCATTCAGTTAAAATTGTACAGGAACGTTTTGTAAGTAGGGCATGTAATCAGGTATGTGCATTTTTCTTGTTTCTGTACTGTAGGCTTGTTTAGGTATTTGTTCTGCATTTGAGATCTCAACTTCTTATGGGGACTAGGAGGGACACATGAGGACTGATAAAAACTGTCCTATGTATGGAAACGGTTTAGACACACAAATAAACCCTACAAACAATCAACCGTTGCAAGTAGATGCAGAAGAATGCCGGGAAGATGAGGCGGTAAAGTCCTCTGCAACAAAAAATGCACGTGAAATTTTTGTATGTGGGGCACGTGGTCAGGTTTGTGCATTAGTTTACTTGATCAGGAAAATTACGTAATTTGTCGTTCTGTATGTGACATCTCAACTTCTTATCTGACTAGGAGGGACACATGAAGACCAACAAGAACTGTCCTAGGTATGGACAGGATGCGGACATACAAGTAGTTGAAAGCTCTGGCACGAAAAGTTTATCTGAGAAGCGTAACTGTCGTAATTCCACTGCCCAACCAAAGAGTGTAAACTGTATAAAAGATATGCAAGAGATTGTTAAAGGATACATGCGAACAGCTCGTGAAGACGAAAAGGCTGATATCCTTAGAGTTGAACAAGCAACTAAAGCTGCACATGAAAAATTGTTAATGGCATCGCGGAAACGTAAGAGGGCACAAACGTTATGGGAATATGCTGACTTGTTAGCAGAGCGTGCAATCATGGCGTTCAAGATTGCCCAAGCTGCTCGATTATCCGAGTCTTCAGATGTTGCAGCTTCATCTTATCTGGGTAATTGATTCAAACTGTTTGAGGGTAAAATCAGTGTACAATCATAGTCATAGGGTTTTTGTTGGGGTTCCCATTTTTTTTTTTTATCAATCTTCAGGCTGAAAATTTTGAAATTGTACAGCTTTCGAGAGAAGAACTGTACCTTTTCATTTGTGTAAATTTTTGAATTCAGCACCAAAAAAATAAATAAAATCCAAATATTATTCGCCCAAGGCAGTTATTAACCCCCCACTTTCGTTTTTTTAGCTTCTCCTGCGTCAACACTTTGTTTTTTCTGCAACCCACATAAAGATTTGGCAAAGCTTACACCAGTTTCCATTAGGCTCGACAAAGGGCTTCCCCAGAGAGCACTTCAAAAATACATTAAGATGAAATTAGCAATTTGCACAACAAGGTCAATATGTCCGAGTGGTTAAGGAGACAGACTTGAAATCTGTTGGGCTTCGCCCGCGCAGGTTCGAACCCTGCTGTTGACGTTTGCTGTTTTGTTTACATCTTTATTTTTTATTTCTCTCGATATCTTTTTTTTATTCTCTCTTTCGGGCATTTTTTTTTGTTTATATAAGCATTTTTTTTAATTATTTTTTATCGATTTTACTGTGTTGATTTTCTAGTACGTAACATATAACAATCAGGCGATCACTCTTCCCTTGTTCTTCACCAATGAACGAGAAGCTTGAATAATTCAGGCACCAACAAATAGCAAGCTTCAGTGAGACTCACCCACGTTACATATAGGTGAAAACCACCCATTTGTCCTAATTAATTACCAAGATCCTAAAATTTTTAGAGAATAATCCAAACATAGAAACACACTAAATTTGGATTATTTGGAAATAATTTATTTAATTTGTCACTATTAATTTCTTCATTTGATCATCTTTGTTTTCATCAAAAGTTATAGAGAGAAAGAAAGAGATTAAGGAAGAAGTGGAGAAAAAACAATGTCTGAATCAATAATTGACAAGGCAAAAAACTATGTGGCAGAAAAAGTTGCAAACATGAAGAAACCAGAGGCTGAATTAACAGATGTCGATCTCACAAAGTTTAGTCGTGATTCAGTCACTTTGAATGCAAAAGTTTCAATAACAAATCCTTATAGTCATTCCATTCCCATTTGTGAGATTGCTTATACCCTTAAAAGTGCTGACAGGTATGGTCGCATTTGTTGATTTTTAATTCATTGATTTTTGTTTTAAGTACTTTTGATCTAGAGTGAGACTTAATCATGTTGTTAATCTTGGTTCCTGATCTGCATAGATTTAACTCCTTTTTAAGATGTGATCTGATATCTATCATTTAGATTGCACATTACACTTTTGACTTCAAATCCGGATCCGCATACCATGGACATATCACTATAGTACAGTGGTAAAATCGTAGAGTGATAATACCAATGATCTGAGTTGAAAACCGTCGGTACAAGGAGAGGAGGGATTTAGTTAGGGTTATACGGTGCACTCATTACGAATGAGCCCTTGTGCTCTTAAGTGTTTTTCGAAGCAAATATGCTCAGGGGACATTATATTAGGATGCATTTGATGTCACCAAAGACTTGACACTTTCCAATTTTCTTTATCTTGTTTCTGTCATTGTGGGATCAGGGTTATCGCGTCAGGAACTGTACCTGATCCAGGATCCATCAAGGGGAACGAGGTTACAAAGCTGGAGGTACCGGTGAAGGTGCCATATAATATTCTGATAAGTCTAGCAAGGGATGTAGGTTCAGACTGGGATATTGATTATGAACTGCAAATTGGTCTCATCATTGATATCCCGGTGGTTGGTAATATTACAATCCCACTCTCTCAGAAGGGAGAAATCAAACTCCCAACTTTCTCGGATTTCTTTAAAGGAGGTGGCTCGAAAGAGGATGAAGAAGAAGTTGCTAAGAAATCTAGAGTTACAAAGAAAGAGTAATAATTTGTTTTGTTTCCATTCAGGAGAAAAACATCTGTTTAATTTCTTTTTCATTTTTTGTTTTATTTTCTGTGTTTGGATTTTATGAACTTCTCTTGTGACAATGTTTGTTATCTCTAAGGAACTATGGATGATACCATTTGCAAAGATTTTAAAATCAAACACAAGCAAAAAAGGAAATTGCTTCACAATCTTCCAATATTACACTGGAATTGATAATGTTTCAAATAATCACATGATAAAAAGCTTCCAGTGTTTTGAGATGTTTAAGTAATCAAAACAAGATTCGTGTACATTATCTACCCTCTTCAGTTAAACTCTAAATATCATTTGATCTTTAAAATTTCTTACCTCAGCAATCCTTTTTATTTGGGTTCCATCGATACTTAGTTCACATATTCTTCTGGGTAAACATTCACTGGGAACACAATGTGTATACTTTTAGATGATCTTCATTTTCCTCCACCATCTCAATATCACTTATCTTAAGTTTGCAAAAATATTTGAAATCTTCGTAATCTGTTGCTCTTCACCCCTCACCTTTACCATCTAACAGAAAACAAAAAAAGTTGGAGCATCCATCTATGTGTATATGCAAACTGAACGATAAAACATACTGCTGAGAATAAACATCGCATTCGCATTCCCTTATATTTATAACATATCACTTTCTCCTACTTTTTGTATTTCCTTAGCTTAGGTCTCTATGTTCTTATGCTTGTACATTTGTAAATTCTTTCTCATCTAATATATCTTCCTTTCAATCATTTTTTTTTTATATATAACAGGTTCCAACAAGCTGAAGAAATGATTACCAATTGCCGTGAACTGTAATCATGCGATTTACACTTTCATGTCAAGTGAATTTAGTATGAGCCTAGCCTGCAACACCATATTATAACAAAAGAATTATTAGTCGTGTGAATCATGCATCATAGACCACTTAGTTCAGTTCCCTCAATGTGTATCTCCTTGATGCATATCCTTTTTCTATGCTGTTGTCATTGTAGTATACTGGTCAAATCATTGTGAGAATCTTTTCGCATTCAACTGTTCACATAAAAGCAATTCACTCCAAGAATGACCGACTGATTATGTCCAGAGTGAGGAGCAAATACTAAGGAATGACCAAGCATGAGAAAAGTTGGTAACATGAACATGTTCATTTTCTTAATTTTATCTGGAATTTTGAGATTTCGTATATTTGCAATTATAACGGTGGTGCTGATTACTGGTGGTGGAATTTTAAATTCCATGTGAGAAATTTTGCTCCCATAGAGTAACATAGGAACATCAAGAATCAGACTGTTGGAATCGGGTTTGTTGTGACAACGGGCTAATTTCATTGATACCTAAACTGTGAGGATTGGTTTGTGTTTTAGTCTTTAATATGTGAACTATTGCCATGATTCCACTTAATTACTATTGCCAGACTATCATTTATTTTCTAAAGTTCAATACAATGCTTTTTATTTTTGTAGGATCTGGAGGTAGACGATGACATATTCATAAATAACCCATGCAAGCCGCTCTCTGATGGTGATACCTTTATGAAACTTAAGAGGTCCCTTGGAGCCACACTTGGTTAGGATGACGACGCTGAATTTATAAAAGTTCCAAGCTCCAATACATTGTGAATACAAACACCAATTGATTGTGCTTTTGTTCTTTGTTTCTGCTACAGCTTGTAGCTTTTCTGTACATTCTAAAATTGCTCTCTTCCAATCAAAAAAGAATACAAACACCAATTGTGAATATATTTATCGATTCTATTTTTTATATAATTATTTGAGAATGTTTTAGTTCCAAAATCCACGTTAAATGAAGGATTGTAATCCTATATGGGAGAAGAATTGGTATAAGTGAAATTTGAAATAGCATTATTTCTGGAAGACACTGTGTTATAAAGTATAAGAATCTATGAAGTCCCAAACTCCCAGTGATTCAACGGAAACTCGAAAGAGTCCCAGTAGTGAAAAAACAATATATATTGGGAAGGAAGTTATTGTTTAGATCTGTTCGTAAAGAAAACTATTCTATCCTCTTTATGATCCTTTACTTTGCAGGGTTACGAAAGTAGAAGTTAAATTCTCCAAGTCATGTCACTGAAGAAGATATGGAAAGGTCATTACTCCAAGAATTCATTGACCTTCCAGTAAGTTACCACATTATAATAAAATTCACTAAGAAAAGATAAGCCTGCCTTAATATATCCTCTACCTTTTGAAGATAGATTTTTCTTCTTTTCTTGATAAGAACTTCCACTTTTCGATACATGACAGTAACAAGGGCAAAGCATTTGAGAGTAAGACTATATATGCAAATAGATGTCACATATATAATTCTCAATATATATTCTCGATAAGGAAAAATTACTGGCAAGAAATTATACTACTAAGTGTTAGCTAGAGAGGTGAAGATAAAGAAATGACTTATATGAATCATAATAAATAAAATTGTGCGGGCTTACCGAACTTGTATGCGTATGTATCAAAGACCAATCAGACATTCTCATGCTCCAACATTTCATGTTTCAATTGATTCCTTAGTTCATTCACCCCGTGTAAGTACTGAATTCAGGTGAACTAAACTTTAAAGAAACACTATATTCCTCGCTCCAGGAGCTGTTAGTATCTTGCTCTCTGCATGCAGATTTGGTTCTCTAACACTTCCATCCTTTGGGTCATACAAAAGTAGATCAATAAGATTAGCTCCACAGCCCGCGAATAGAATCTCGCCACTGCTGAAAATCCAGGTAGGCCGCAAGGCACAGTATTCTCTAACTCTCTCAGGGATTATTGTATAATGTCTGGTCCAAGATTCTTGAACTCCATAATCCTGCATCACCCATAGGTCAACATTAACACTATAAGCAAGTACACAAAGGCACTCTCTCAAGACTCCCAAATTCCATATCTCTAAAGGTTCTTCTGGTGGTTGCAATTCTGTGAATATCTCGTTGCTGATATCCAAAGAGATTATAAGATAAGAGAATTTGTGAATACTACTACCTAGCCAATGAAAACATCCATTAGCAAGCACCCCAGCCTCTACCGCGGACTCTCCATCTATAGCGAGCCAATAAGGGACAACTTGAGTGCTGTTTTTCCACGAATTAGGCCCCATAGTATAGACATCAACTAAAGAACCATCATCATCATTGTCATACAAGCATATCAACTTGTAATCACCAGATTTGTAATCATAACCAAAAGCATATGCAAAAGTATCCTGATCGACGGGTTTATTTGGCGATTTGGGTAATTCCTTGTATTCGTTATTGTTGGGATTCCAAAGACCAAACAATTCTTTCTGATCACTCCAAAACCAAACTAAACCATTACAAGAATCCATAAACTGAATATCATAATCTATGGATTCCGGACTATTAATTTCCACACCATATAGATGAAATTCATTCGAAGATAATGATGAAGGATCATAGATTACTGAGCATATGACATTGCGTAACTTACTAGGATCGAACTTAGCTACTATGAAACTAAAGTTGGTTTTTTGGATGGTAAGATTATGGTGCGTTTTAACAAAACTAGGGTTAGAGATGAGGGCATACCAGTTCTTGCAAACAGACTTACATACAAGTGTCGATTTCACGGGTAATCTCAAAAGAATATCGGTGTATATCTCTTCTGGAAGACTTGACATTGTTAATGGTTCTCCTTCTTCAGATTCAGCTTCTAGTTTCGTTAAGGATGAGACTGAAAAAAAGTTAGGGTTTCTGAGAGATTCTTCGCGAAGTTGAAGAGTGTAGATTTGTCGCAGTGTGGACGTGCTTTATACGCCTCAACGTATTATTATTTATTTATGTCAAGTATTTATTTATTTATGTCAAGCATACCAGAAGATATTGAGAAAATGTGGAGCTCTGATCTGGGAGGAGGCCAGCCTTGGCGAGTGGTCCAATTTTTCTACCAATGTTCCCTTCGCCCATGATCATGGAAATGGTATCTAGAATCACTCGGAGAATTACCTCCACCCCCTCCTCGACCTCCTCGACCCTATTGCCCGATAGTACTAAACGCAGTACGTACTAAGCGCATGCTCATACATACACTCGGGTTTTTATGAAGCATTTTTGTCTTCGGAGGAATACGGCCAAGGGACTTCATATTTGGGATCTTGAATGCATTTGTATTTAATTTGATCCAACCAAAGAAACTTGACATTTTGTTGTTGTTGTTGTTGTTTCTGTTGTCGTGGCATTAGGATAATTGTGTCGGGAAATGTCCCGGATCCATCAATGGTAACAATGTTACAAAGCTAAAAAAAAAAAAAAAAAATGTTACAAAGCTCGATGTTCACAACTCGGGTGTATTCACAGTCAAGTCGCTTTATACAAAGATGGTTGCTGAATCTGGTGTTGATAACTTTCCTTATCAATTTATTTGGAGACCTGCAATACCACCGAAAATCAACATCTTAATGTGGTGCCTACTACATGGAAAGGTGCATACCATTGATGTACTGCAACACAAATGTATGGATCTGTATAACTCGTGTGTTTTGTGTGGAATTGGTGCCGAGTCGCAAGACCATTTATTTCTCCACTGTAAAATCGCATACAAGATTTGGTCCGGTCTCCTACCTAATATAGGTTGGGTTTGGGTTGTTCCTGGTACAATGAAGACCTTGGCAGATATGTGGCATCACAAACACTTCTCAAGTTCTGGTAACTATATATGGGGCTTAATCCCTGCTAAATTGTTAATACAATTTGGAGGGAGAGGAATTGCAGACGATTTGAAGCTCAGTACGTGTATAAAACTGATGATGACCTGATTCAAGAAGCTAGGTCATCAGTCTTGGCTTGGGCAGCAGCTGCAGGTCACTGTGTCTACTTGAACTTCTTGAGTTCAGTGATCTCTACCTGGGATTTTATTTTTATGTAATCACTAGTTCCCTTGTTTATTTTCTTTTATTTGCTTTCATCTACTTCTGGTAGAATTCTTGTACATTCTTAATCATCTATTTTGATAAAAAAAAATGTTCCGGAGAAGCCAAGGTGCCATTTTATTGTTATAAGTCTTGCAAGGGATGTAGGTTCAGATCGGGACAGTGATTATGAACTGTATGGGGGCAAAACATCGCACAACATATCAAGTGTGCGTCATTTATACAAGGCTGTGCGTCATTATCAACATTAAGAGCGTGAGAGAACGTAGCACGAGCGCGAGGTGAAAGTAGCACGAGCATGAGACAATATTAGCTGTACTCCACTACATGTTAGCTGTAATCCACCATGTCAACACCTATATAAAGAGAAAGATAGGAGAGAGAAAGGGACGAGAGACATTTTTGTAAAGAGGGACACATTTGGTAACGAGAGGTCAACCTTATCTTTTGTATTCATCTTCTTCCTCCATCACCTAAAAACTAGATCTAGAGCTCTACCAAAAATCCATTAATGGAGATTCTAAATGTAATACCTATGTAACCTCAACAATCATAGTGAAGAACCATGGATGTATATCACATTGATCGAACCATGTAAAAAATCCTTGTGTCCGTTTATAATTTTAGCACTTTAATCTTCATTTTCATGCTTAATAAGTTTAGATCTATAGAAACTATTAAGGGGTGTTAGTTGTGGAATTTCCTGCAACTACAAACTGAAAATTGGTCTTATCATTGAAATCCCAGTGGTTAGTAATATTACAATCCCACTCTCTCTGAAAAAACTCTCAACTTTCTATGAAATCTAGAGTTACGACTTGCAAAGAAAGAATTTTCTTTTGTTGCATTTGGAAAAACAATATGCATGTTAAACATCCTTCAAAAATCGATCAAGGTTCCTATTTAACACATGTTTTTTTCTTCTTCTTTTTTTTGAGTTAAACATCGTTTAATGATTAAACTTTAGAGAGTCGTATATATTCTCTTTTTGTCGGTTAAGCTCTACATCAATCCAACTTCGAACCTTTTTTTTTTTTTGATTAGAAGAGAGATTTTATTAAGAGCAAAAGAATTTACAAAACTACTACCAGAGGTAGTAGGAGAAGATTAACAAAAAATGGTACACCAGTTATGAACTGTGTACGCAGTATTGAACTGTATCCAATTACTAGAACTTGCAGCCCAGGAGAGCACTAGAGCCTTAGCATCAGTGCACAATTGTTCATCCGTTTTGAAGAAGTAATTCTCTTCGAAAACGCGACAGTTCCTTTCTCTCCATAACACCCAGACTACAGCAGCCGGAATGAGTTCCCAGACCACCTTTCCATTACCAGAAACGCTATTATTGGACCAAGTACAGGCCAAGTTCATCATCGAATTCGGGAAAACCCATGCCCAGTTAACATCAGGTGTAATAGAGTACCATACCTTATGCGCCACTTTGCAATGCGAAGAATATGGTCTTGAGTCTCGTGGAGCATCACCACATAAACTACAAATCAGTAAATATCCATTCCTTTGTCTTGTAACATATCTTGCGAGTTGAGTTTTCCATGAACAGCGCACCAAAGAAGGAAATTTAGCTTTGGAGGCACAGCAGAAACCCAAACAAATTTGTGGGGGAAATCATCAACGCCTTCATTACATATCAACTTAGCATAAAGTGACTTTACTGAAAAAATACCTCTAGGATCCAGCGGCCATCTTCTCGTGTCCGGTAGAGTATCAACAGTTGGTGGATTGGAGCCAATAATGCCCAGTAAAGCAGCCAAAGAGTTAGCATCATCATTTGTTAGCGTCCTCTTGAAATCAAAATTCCAGGACCCATTAGTTGTGATATGCTCAGCAAGGGTCGCGTACTTTAATCTGTCAATCTTATATAAGTCTTTGAAAGAATGCATTAAGCAAGAGTCACCACACCATCTATCATGCCAAAACGAAATGTTTCTTCCCGAGTGTATAGTGAGTGCATAATTCTCTGTAATCAAAGCCCCTGTTTCTGCAATAGATCTCCAACATGAAACGCCATGAGGCGATTGAACAGTACCTGGAGTCCAGGAGGATAAATTGCTGCCATACTTCTCCTCAATAAGCTTGTACCACAAGTGAGATTTTTCAGAACCAAATCTCCAGCACCATTTGGCCAATAAAGCCTGGTTCATGAGCCTCAAATTCAAAACTCCAAGACCACCTTTTTCTTTAGATGTCATCACTATCTTCCAGTTTACTAAATGAGAGCATTTACTACCAGAATTATGCTCCCATAGAAAGTCTCTCATCTTCTTCTCCAGAGAGTTAATGATCGAAACAGGTGCTTTAAAAAGTGAAAAGTAGTACATAGGAATGGAGCTAAGAATGTGTTTTAGAAGGGCTAATTTACCTCCTTTTGAAAGTGAAATTTTGTTCCAAAAGGAAAGTCTTGCATCCACCCTTTCTAGAACTGGAGTCCAAATAGATTTACAATTCGACTTTGCACCAAGCGGCATTCCCAGGTACATGAATGGAAGCCTATCGGTCTTGCAACCCAAATCATTTGCCCACTCATTCATATCTGGCACATCCCCAATTGCAATTAGCCTCGTTTTTGAAGTGTTTACCTTTAGCCCTGAAATATACTCAAAACATTGTAAAATAGATAACAAATTAGTGAGCTCTTCTTTTTTGCTATCTACAAAAAGGATCGTATCATCAGCATAGTGTAGATGGTTCACTACCAAACCTCCTTCCTTCACTGAGAAACCATTAAATAGACTGAGATAAGCAGCTCTGTCCAAGTATCTTGAAAATCCTTCCATAGCTAAATTGAAAAGAAGAGGGGACAGTGGGCATCCTTGTCTAACTCCCCTAGTACTCCCAAAAAAACCAAATGTCGAGCCATTTATCAACACAGAAAAACTGGCAGTTGAATAACAGAATTTTATCCATTTACACCACTTAACACTAAAACCCATTTTCTTCAATACACTCTCCAGGTAACCCCAATTAACTCTATCAAAAGCTTTCTCTAGATCAACCTTACAAACCACCCCAGGAATGCCAGCCTTCAGCCTTGAATCAACAAGTTCATTTGCAATGAGAGTTCCATCAAAAATCTGCCTACCTTCTATGTAAGCACACTGGACAGGTGAAACAAGCTTTGGCATTACCATTTTTAGCCTAGTAGCCAGTACCTTTGCCACAATTTTATATGTGCTTGTTAGTAAGCAGCATTGGCCTGCAATCTTTAATGGACTCCACGTGATCTTTCTTTGGCACCAATGCAATGAAAGTAGTATTATGTTTCACATCAATGCTTTGCGCGTATCACGAAATTCTTGAATAGTGGCCATTATATCTCGCTTTTAGAAATTTCCAACACTTAGAGAAAAACAGTAGTGGATATCCATCGTGCCCTGGTGCCTTATCTTGTCCCAAATCCTTAATAGCTTGTAGCACTTCTTCCTCAGAGAAACTGGCATCAAGTATGTCTGATTCCATTGCATTAATGCTATCAAAAATAATTTCTTCTAAATCCGGGTCCGATGATTTCTTCTTCCGCAAAGAGAGTTTTGTAAAAATCCACAATGTGTCTCTGCAATTTGAACCTATCATCTTCAAGCTTCCCCTCAATGTACAATTGCTTGATTCTATTATGCCTCCTTCTTGCAGTAGCCTTACTCATAAAAAAATGAGTGTTTCGATCACCTTCTCGTAACCATTTAGTATTGGACTTTACCTTCCAAGAAACTTCCTCCATATGAGTGACTTTCTCAAAGTTAGTTTTATGCTGCAGCATCTCACTCAGTTGAGTTTCAGATAACAGGTCTTCCTCAGCCAGCGTATCAAAAGCTTGTATCTCAGCAAGGATATTCTTTAACTTTGCAGTTGTATGTCCAAAAGTTTCTCTATTCCACTCCTTCAGCTTATCCTTTAATGCCTTCAACTTACACCACAGAATTGGTCTTACCTCCAACTTCGAACCTTCTTACCTCAAATCCACTATATTTTGGTACTAATACTATCTGTCTCAATACTTGACAAGTTTAGTTCTATAATTTTCATTTTCTTCCGGGCAAACCTTAACTGGAAAGAAAATATGTATAACATCTATTAGATAATAGATTTTCGTTTTCCTCCTCCATATCGAAAGCATTTATTTAAGTTTTCTAAGTTTTTGAAATCTTTGGAGTCTCTTGCTTCCCAGCTTTAACATCTTTTTTTTTTTTTTTGAGCATCCTTCGAGTATATATGCAAACTGAACAATAAAACGTACTACTAAGATTAGTCATGGCGTTCTCCTTTTATTTATAACAGGGTTACAACAAACTGAAAGAAGGAAACTAATTGTTCTAATAATCACGGCAGTTACACTTTTATATATCTCAAGTGAATTTAGTAAGAGCCTCCAAGACCATTTTTTTTTTTTTTTATAGGCTAAAGCCGGACCCAGGCCCTGTCCCCTACCCAAATCCAGCCAGTTAGACTAACCCCACCGCTAGACCCACCAACCTGCCAAACCCCTTTATACAACTAATTTAATACAAAGTTCTACCATGGTGGGGATCGAACCCTTGACTTTCTCCTTACTGGAATTGATGGGATATCATTGAGCTATGCTCTTGGACACTCCAAGACCATACTAAAACAAAAGTTTTTGCTCATTTTTTATCCACGGAGGCACGGAGCCACGGATTAACCTCAGAAGAGTAGATCGCGTGAATGTCATGGGGTTCAGTGCTCTCATTTTTTATCTCCTTGATGCATATTACTTTTTCTTGCTCCCACAAGACAGTTCTAAGGTAGAATTTTAAACGAGTAAACCGCAAGGAAAGCTTGGGGAGAGGCCATATGATCCTGCTTCTTTAGTTCTTTGTACGAAATGACCAAACATGAGAAAAGTATATGACAGGACTCACATGTTCATTGTTTGTACCATGAGTCAAATTGCCACAAATAGGGCCAGAATGTTGTCTGGGTCACTGTTCAGCTGTCATCCAAGCCCGCTAACCAGTTAACCAAAGCAGCCCACCCGCCTACCCAGTATTACAAAGACTGGTCAATGGTCAAAGTCAATGCTCGGTCAATGGTCAAAGTCAACCGTTGGTCAACTGTCAAAGTCAGGTTGCACGTGGCACCTCTAGCCAATTTTCAGTCATACTGCCAGCAGTGCCGCTAACCAATTCCCAGCCAAGTGCTCTGCCTCACTGCCATCCAGTTTCTATCCATGCTGCCAGATGTGCTGCCAGCCAGTCTCTACCCATGCTGTCAGTTGTGCTGCTAGCCAACATCCACCCATACTGCCAGCCATTATTCATGCATAATTTATTCAAAGAATCATGCAAACAGTTTCATGCAGAATTGAAGATGGAGGCATGCAGAGTTAATTCTAGCAGTTTCATGCAGAATTGAAGATGGAGGCATGCATAGTTAATTCCAGCAGTTTCATGCATAATTGAAGATGGAGGCATGAATGAGCAGTAAATTCCATTTAAGTTTATATTGAAATTAGATATTGAATTGTATAAATATGGAGGGGCAGAAATCATTTGAGGGGGGAGCCAGAAGAGAGAAAAGAGACAATGTAATTCAATGATCAATAAAAAATCACTCCCCAAGGGGATTCATCCGTGGATGTAGGCAAACCATGCCGAACCACGTTAAATTTGCGTCTGTCATTCTCGATTATTTTTTCTGTTTTGAACCCTGTTTTCATCAACATACCAAAATCATTGTGTTTAGTATGCGGAAATATTTCTGGGTGCAAACATTGGCGCCGACTAAGGGGAGTTACGAGAAAATGAATCGTGTTTTCCCATTGAGAAAAGCTGTACAAAATGCTTTAAAATCGAGTCCGTTAAAAAGCTATTTGAACGTCGTGAAAAATCATTGTTGCAGTCCAGTTGATCGTAACTGCTGCAGCTCATTTTGATCGTAATAGTTGCAGTCCAGCTGATCGCAGCTGCTGCTGACTAGTTAATCACAACTGCAGATCCGATTGATCGCAACCGCCGTTAGATCCCATTCGCAATTCGAGATTTGCTGAAGCTATTACCTTCTGAAACCACTAAAATTGCATTACTACAAAGCCTGATGAAATATTGCCAGGACGTTCGGTCCACGATAAAAGATGGCGTGACAAAAAAAAATTATTGCTGGATATTCGATCCGCAATATGGATGGCTCCAATTTTGATTTCAATCATCGCGGTCTAACCGGGCATATGCCGCATTCCAGGTTAATCACGATTCTTTGTGTCAGTTGATCGCAATCTTTGCCCAGTCGGCTTCACAGTCGGAAGCCACCAAAGCTGACTCACTGCAAAGATCGCAAAAAATGTTGGCAGGATGTTCGATCTGCAGCACGTTACAGTCCAAAGTTCAAATAAAATAAAAAAAAAAAATCAGTTTATCCATAACATATCAGCAGCATATTCGAGTTCGTAGCTTGTCAAAATCACCTCCACCATGTTCGAGTTCCAAGACCGTTGCTACCTGCACCAGCTGCACATACGACAAACACATGAGGCGGAAACCCTAAGGAAAAACCTCCAGCGAAGTATCACAAAAGTTTCCTGAAAAGGTCCACAAACGCATCTCAAATAACCATTACAAAAGACTGTTACAGAAAAGTTCATGAGAAAAGGCGACAGTCCAGGAATAATGTTGCAGAAAGTTCAAGGAGAAAAGACAACACTACTCAAAACTGTTGCAAAGGGGAAGACAACAAAGATAACACTTCCACCAGCCGTTGCAGAAGCAAAGATCACAGTCCAAGAAAAGTGTTGCGAAAAGCGCCAAAAAAAAGGAAAAAAACGGCGGCCAAGCCCGGCGGCTGTCTCAAATCCGTCACTCTGGAATTTCGATGCTTCAAGTTACATCAAACTTCGATGCGTCGCGTATATCAACCGTTGATTCTCTGTGGTACATCAAACTTTGATGATCTGTGGTACATCAAAATTCAAAACTTTGGAGAAATTTCGATGCTTCAAGTTACATCAAACTCCGATGCGTCGCGTATATCAATCGTTGATTATCTGTGGTACGTCAAACTTCGATGCTCTGTGCTACATCAAACTTCAGCAGGGCGCCACATAAGCAGGTGCCACGTCAGCAACTCCGTCCAGTCAGTGTTCGCCACGTCAGTCCTGGTCCAACCATCGACAACCACGTCATCAAGTATGCCACGTCATCACCTGCCACGTCATCCATCCGATCCAGTCAGCAGTGCCATGTAAGCGAATCACCCCACTCAACATCGACACGTGAGCAACCGGTCCACGGCAGCAGGAGTTCCGCCTCGGTGATGCCACGTCAGCAAAGTGGCACAGTCAGCAGCGCCACGTCAACAAGGTGTTCCAGTCCGCGTTGCTACGTCAGCAGATTGGGCCAATCAGAAGATGCCACGTCAGCAGAAAAATCCAGTCAGCAGATTCTGTCCTCCAAAGAGCATATTTCGTTACCGTTACAAACGCCGTCAGCATATACCAGGAATATTCCGTTACCGTTAACGGAATGAGAATATACCAAGAATATTCCGTTACCGTTAATTGACGCCGTTATCGTTAACGGAATATACCAAGAATATTTCGTTATCGTTACAAACGCCGCCAGCATATGCCAGTGTACTTCGTATCCATGTCACATTGTTTGGAACCCAAAGATTCCTTCAAAAGTTAATTTCTTCATATGGGTTGCCACTTCAAAAAAGCAAATACGCTTGATTTGTTGCAGTCAAAGGGTTTTCAAATGTCCAAATAGGTGCATCTTTTGTTTAACCAACTAAGAATCACTCTATCACATATATTTACGTTGTAGTTTTGCCCATAGTACTGTATGGTCTAATATCTTACCCGGAGACGAAAATATTTTAACAAGCAAAACCTATATATATATATATATTTTTTTTTTTTAAAAGCAAAACCTATATATTTTTTAAAATTTTTTAAAAAGCAAAACCTATATGTATATATATTTCTTTTTTTCGAAGTCAAAAATTTTAAAAAGCAAAACCTACAAAGTACTGGGTTATTCCTCATTCGATGATTAATGGGTTTAGTCAATCTTGGACGACAAAAGGCTTCTCCACCTCTGCCAAGAATATACTGCAGTTCGTTCCTGCTACGGCCTACGGTACTTTGGACTCTATGGAATGAAAGAGATAACAGATTCTTCGATGACTCTCACATATTTTCTTCCGCTGTGACATTTGCTCCAAAGTTGAAACTCCCATCCTTTGTTGGGCATCTGCGAGATCTTTGATCTCCAATTGGGTACTTCATGTGGCGTCTTCAATGGGAATGCGTATTTTTTTTCCTGGCTTCGTTCTATTTGTGGTAGAAGTGTGTACTCTCTTTTCTTTCTATTATTACTTCTTTCTTATCAAAAGAACGAAAAAACAACAACGAACTATTGAGAATAATATTAAAACATGTACATACACGTACATATGGTTGTAACTAGTTTTCCTAGTCTTCTGTTATGATAACTATTATACCTATTCTCTAGCTAATTAGGTTTCCTTTCTCCATTCTTCAGCTGTAGCTATTTATTTGCTATTCTTGTTATGTATATTCCAATGTAATCATATAAATATCACTTAATGAGATCAGACTCAACACAGTTGTGTGAGCAAACCATATACTTTTGTCATTAAAACCTTTATGGTATAGAGCTAGGTTATTTTTTTTTCTCTACAACCTAATCGTCAACATGACTCTCGAAGATGATCAAACAAATTCTTCCAGTGTTGAAAAAGAAACTGTCTTATCTCCTAATAGCACATACTATGTGCATCCGTCTGATAATCCCACTTATGTCATTTATTCTCCTCTTCTCACAAGTGAAAACTATTGCACCTGGGGACGAGGGATGATGAAGGCTCTAAGTGCGAAAGGAAAATTGGGTTATATAGATGGAACTATAGAGAAGCCCACCAGCAAAACCGATTTACCTCACTGGATACGCTGCGATGATCTGATGGTTAGTTGAATTTCCAATTCAGTAGATCCAGAGATCCGACCAAGTACCCAGAATTTTCCTTCTGCACGAGCACAATGACTCGAAATCAAGTCAAGGTTTTCTCATCACAATGCTTCCAAACTTTATGCAATAAAGCAGTACATTGCAACCCTGAAACAAGATCACTTGAGGGTTGCAATGTATTTTACCCATCTCAAATCACTATGGGATCAGTTGGATGCCTTCCGACCTATTGAACCTTGTATCTATGGCGCAGGGAAGAATTATGTGGACCATCACAATCAACACAGATCGATGGAGTTCTTGCAGGGATTGCACGATCATTTTTCTGCTCTACGTAGCCAAATTCTTCTCATGGAGCCAATGCCGTCACCTGCTAAGATTTACAATCATGTCAGGCAGGAAGAATTGCAGAAAGGTATTCACTCTTCTTCTATTCCTACTGTTGAATCTGCAACTCTTAACGTTTCTCGTAGCGACCCACGGAACAATACTGGTAACAACAAGCGTCAACGACCTTTTTGTGATCATTGCACTAAGCATGGTCATACTAAGACGACCTTTTGGAAGTTGAATGGATATCCTAAGGATTTGTCAAAGCCGAGAGATTAAGCACCATTTCCTGTTGCTGCAATGATCGCTCCTGCTGCATCCGCTTCATCTGCTCGTGCTGCACCACATATCAGTGTTGCACAATATGCACGACTGCTCTACCTTCTTGATGATCCAGATCATGCTGGTTATGCTGCCATTCCATCGACCAATTTTGTAGGTATTTCCCTGTCTGTTTCTCATCATGTATGGATCGTAGATAGTGGTGCTACTCAACACATCTGCTCTTCCCTTTATTTATTTACTAATTATTCTTTGGTTTCGACACCAATCAGTGTCCAATTACCAGATGGTACTCATACCTCTGTGACTCATATTGGACATGTTAATCTATCTCCTAATCTTAAGTTACTCGATATCTTCTGTATACCGAGTTTTAAGTTCAATTTGATTTCTGTCAGTCAACTGACCTCTACAACCACCTAATGTATCAAGTTATCACAAAAATCATGTGTGTTCCAGGACCATCACACGAACAAGGTGATTGGATGGAGTAAGCAAGTTGCTGGCCTCTAGCATTTTATCTTTTATCCATTTTATTCTCGCCAATGGTTTGCCAAACTCTCATCCGCCTTACTAGCTGAGGGTTTTCAAAAATATCTATGTGATAACTCTCTTTTCACATATCACCAAGGAACAACTTCAATATTTGTTCTTGTCTATGTCGATGACATAATCATCACTGGAACAGATGATAACTTCATTAAATCACTGAAGTTACGTCTTGCTTCTTACTTTTCTATAAAAGATCTTGGTCGATTGCAATATTTTTTAGGCATTGAAGTATCTCGTTCACCTAAAGGTATTTTTCTCTGCCAACAAAAATATGTCCTAGATATTCTTCAGGACTCTGGCCTCACAGGGGCTCGTGTTTCATCTTTTCCGATGGAACCAAATCTCAAGTTACTACTTACTGATGGTAAGGATTTAACTGATCCAAGTCAATTTCAACGTCTTATTGGGCGTCTACTATATCTTACCGTTACTCGACCAGATATTACTTACTCAGTTAATTATTTAAGTCAATTCATGCAAAAACCCCACACAACTCATCTTGATGCTTCTCATTGGGTTTTACGTTACCTTAAAGGCGCAATTGGCCATGGTATTTTTCTATCTTCATCTAGTTCGCTATCTCTGCATGGATACACGGATTCAGACTGGGCAGGTTGCCCTTTCACTCGTCGTTCCACGACAGGTTATCTTGTCACCATAGGTGACAGTCCTGTTTCTTGGAAATCCAAGAAACAACCTACCGTGGCTCGTTCTTCTGCTGAAGCAGAATATAGAGCTTTAGCTAATCTCACTGCCGAACTACAATGGTTACGGTATCTTTTTAATGACCTGCGTATTTCATGTCCTCTCCCTATCCAGATTTCTTGTGATAGTCAAGATGCAATTCACATTCCTCAAAATCCGGTTTTTCATGAACGGACTAAACATATTGAAATCGATTGTTACTTTGTTCGTGAGAAGTTACTCAGTAGGTTGATTTTACCATAACATCTTCAGTCTTCCAATCAACTTGCCGATGTTTTTACAAAGCCACTAGGAGCTCCACAGTTTGGCCGTCTGATTAGAAAGTTGGGCGTTCGTTTTGGCTCTACCGCTCCAACTTGAGGGGGGTATTAAGTTTATATCAAACTATTGATAAACTTGAACATCTACATACACGTACATATGGTTGTAACTAGTTTTCCTAGTCTTCTGTTATGATAACTATTATACCTATTCTTTAGCTAATTAGGTTTTCTTTCTCTATTCTTCAGATGTAGCTATTTATTTGCTATTCTTGTTATGTATATTCTAATGTAATCATATAAATATCACTTAATGAGATCAGACTCAACATAGTTGTGTGAGCAAACCATATACTTCTGTCATTAAAACCTTTAAATACCACCTACAATTTGGGATTATAAGCATCTTGCTGAATCACCCATGACTAACTACTCGGTGATCATTTAGTTCATTTTCCAATTAAGTAGTTCGTTTTATCAACATATTTTATGAATATGCTAATTACTCGTACTTTTGTGTGTGTATGTATATGAAGTGCAAAACAGATAAGGTATTATTGGTGAAGAAGATACAAAAACAAGTGCAGGGTATGTTAAACAAGGCAATAAAATCCATCGAAAAACTTGAGTTGATGGATGTCATTCAAAGTCTCGGGATGAGTAACCTTTTTGAGGAAGACATCTACATAATCCTAGAAAACATGTACCATGATGATTCACAAAAGACGAAAGATAATTTATACGCAACTTCTCTCAGATTTAAGCTACTTAGGCAGTATGGTTTTCATGAATCTCAAGGTAAGGCATTTGTCCTAAGCACTTTGGTGGTTGTTAGATTTTTTGTGAAATTTTGTTTTTCCGTTTTTTTTAGCAAATAATCTTGCGAGTGGCAGATATTTTTGATAAATTCAGATATGCCAATGGTGGGTTCAAGGAATCAATTACAAACGATTTGAAGGGAATATTAAGTTTGTATGAAGCGGCACATCTGCTGTTGGAGGGTGAAAGCATCTTGAGTGAAGCCATACTGTTCACAAAAAGACATCTATCAGACAATGGAAGTAACAACTATAATATTAATGTTAACTTAGCTAAACGAGTCTGTCACTCCTTAGAGACACCAGTTCACTGGAGAGTTCAAAGATCAGAAACTAGGTTTTTCATTGAGGCATATGAGTCCCAAAAAAATATGAATCCTATTCTTCTTGAACTGGCTAAATTGAATTTCAACATGGTTCAGTATCAACATAAGATGGAACTCAAGCATATATCAAGGTGGGTCTCTTTTTTACACGTGCAATTTGTAGCATATGTGGTCCATAGATTTCGATGTCTTAATACTAATTACGCTACTATGTCATTCTTGTTCAGATGGTGGATAAACATGGGGATTGCAAAGAAATTGGATTTCGCAAGGGACAGATTAGTTGAGTGCTTCTTATCAAATATTGGAACTTGTTGGGAGCCAAGATATGAACGTTGCAGAGAATGGCTCACCAAAATCCTAAGCTTTGCTTTAGTAATCGATGACATTTACGATGTTTACGGATCAATAGAAGAACTTGAATTATTTACCGATGCTATTGAGAGGTATAACTGTATGTATTCAATTTTCAACGTAGCTAAGACGAACCTCCTATGATGCTAAATTACAAATTTTCATTTGAAGGTGGGATTGCAAAGCCACGGTAAAACTTCCACATTGTATGAAGATATGTTTCTTAGCCCTGTACAACACCGTCAATGAAATGGATTTTGAGATACTTAGCGAGCAACAATTTGATATCTTACCGCACTTAACCAAATTGGTAATTGTGATATTGATTGCTTGTTTGCCCTTTTTTGCACTGTTTAACTCAGTTAAAATATTTGTGAATAATTAGCGATGTTCGTTTATTTAGTTGGCCAATTCAGTGAAGGCAATGTTAACCGAAGCCAAATGGTGCCATAAGGGACACATACCAACTTTTATGGAATATCAGCACAATGGCTCGGTTTCATCTTTCGGATATGTTTTTTTACTGGCTGCATATTTCACGACGAACCAAAATATCAATGATGGTGTATTACATGCCTTCGAAAATAATCATTCTCTTCTCTTCTCTTCATGTTTGTTGTGTCGGATTTCAAATGACCTCGCCACCTCATCGGTAATTCCTTTATGTCTCTGATTTTTTTTTTGTTTTTTTT
Organism: Papaver armeniacum; assembly: GCA_023531295.1. Lineage (NCBI taxonomy): Eukaryota > Viridiplantae > Streptophyta > Magnoliopsida > Ranunculales > Papaveraceae > Papaver > Papaver armeniacum. Next base: position 791,481 of record JAJJWW010007051.1, read on the forward strand.
GTGCTGTGAGCATAATTTATACGAAACTGAATGTAGCTGTCTTTTCTTAAACATGTATATATAGGCGGAGATAAAAAGAGGTGAAGTTGCATCATCCATATACTGTTATATGCAAGAAAAAAACGTTTGTGAAGTGGATGCTCGTGAACACATAAAAGGCTTAATCATGGAAACGTGGAAAGAGATGAACCGATTCCTGTTTGATTCATGTCCATTTGATCGTTCATTCGTCAACTTGGTACTAAATTTTGCAAGAACATCTTTGTTTATGTACCAATATGGAGATGGACTTGGAGCAGAACATTCAAAGAGCGTAGAGCATGTTCTGTTTTTGATTGTTAACCCAATTCACATTGAAGATTCATCCTTCAAAACTCATCTTAAATCCTCTGTGTAGTATTAAGATGTTTTTCTGCGTGTGCGTGTGCCACTTATAAATCTAGAGTTACCGATAAAGACCAACTGTTTGTAAAATTCTGCAAAAAGATGGCCGATGATTTAAGATATAAAGCCACTGCTTCATATCGCAGGCCACTTCAAAATCAAGAAATTTCCATGTTGGGTAAACATAGAAATAAAATGTAACAACAAAAGCTCTCTAGCACCAATTAAAAAAATCACGATTTGAGGCCTATTCCGCTGTGTCTTTGTGGAAATTTGAAGCACTCCTTGTGTTTTACAATTTACAACCACTTAAATTAGGATAATCAAGAAATTTTCCAAGTTGGTTTTTCTTCCCATGCCTTCAATAGATTTTGGTACCTACAACATTCTCACGTAGATTTCGAACTTAGCAATTTTTGTCCAATCAAGGTTAATGTGGGTATTTTAGATCAATCAAACATGTAGTCAGGATCAAGGCATCACCAGCTTTCTGTGAAAGTGCAACAAGGTCACCAAGTTTTTCGGGCCACTTCAAAATCAAGTAAGTTCCATGTTGATTAAACATAGAGATTAATTAATGAGGAGGGATCTCCTCACACTTTTATTATCACACTATCTCACACATTGAGCGTTATTTTTGTGAACAAAAGCTAAACCGTAACGTTTTTGAAGCTAAAATTTTGGAGAGGTTTTACCTCACAAGTGTTGTCAAAGTGAAAAAAATGAAGAGCCAGAGCTGAAACACCAGTTAGCAGGAGGTTGGGAGACAGAATGACCATGGTGATGTGGTGATGATTTGTCAGGATAATCTTGATCATCAGTTGTTGGGCCTGAAAGAATTCACTTCTAACTAATAATTCCATCTTTTCTATTGATACTTATGAATAAAAGTTTTACAAACAAATGTAAAGGGTAAACTTATCATTTATTTTATTACCAATAGTGAAAAATCCCCTATCAATTAAGGTACACACCCTGGTGGCCTGGTGGTGTCTTTATACAACACAACGGAGAAACAAAGGCATACCAAGCGTCAAATCGCTATAAATTTTGGACCACACATTACTTTTTGAACCAACAATGAACTGTTTATATGCGACTTCATTTATCAGGAACTGAGTAAAGCTTTGAGGAGACATGACAGATTTAAAGGCTCTAGGGTCAAGAATGGTACATGTTTCACCTTTTCCAAGTTCTCCACTAACCTGCTCATGAATTTCTTTGGCAATATGGGGTCAATATTTCAGGAAAACAGTGGAATCAGTTAGGCCAGATCATTCGGTAACGGATTCATATGCCAACACAGCTAGATTTTTCAAATCAAATGTAAGGCACCCATCTCACCACGGTTCTGTTAACAGAAAACGAAGGCCCAATACAAGGAAAAAAAACGAAGGTAAGTTTCGACAAATATCTCTTAATATAATTTCTCTCTTCTTATCAAAAAAAAAAAAAAATTTCTTTGGCAGATCACTTATTGTTATTATTTCTGAATTCTTAATATAATTTCAAACATTCAACAATCTTGGGTGTGAAAGAGCTTTGAAAACGATCAAGAACACGTCCTCTATCGTTGAATGTAGATTCTGAAGCAACACTTGCTATTGGACTAGCCAATATATCACCAGGCATGCATATGCAACAACACGATATTTACCAACATGTTATTTCCTCCAAGTCAGTATTCATCTTCTCTAGATTGTTTTCAAGATACCTATTTAATTCAAATTTCATACATACACCCTTTTCGCTGTAAGAAATTATCCCGATTCTCATGGAAGTTAGAAAAGATAAGATTTGGTTCACCAGGAGCAGTAGCAGACTTGTCTTTTTGAACATCTTCTCTAGCTGTAACATTATTCGAGTAATAAACAATAACCCCTCCAAAAGATTCTTGTTATCCTTGATTAGTGTTACTTCAAACTACAATAAAACTTCTGAATTCAAAACTCCATCCAAATCAAACAATTTATATCGAGGATCCAGTACAACAACAATAATGAGCTAGGGGTTCGTGAATGTTGCAATCTTTCTCGAATTTTACCTTAATTTTTAAAGTATCATCAGGTAAAAATGTGTTCTCACTTTTTTACCATTTCAAGAATATAGACTTCATAGCCTATACTTTATGAAAATAGGAGTTTGAAGTAACATACTTGGAACCATAAATACGAACACCGTATCGTAAAACTATTGCAGAAACATGTGCAAATATTTAACATTTTCCTAAAAGATTTTTTCGTCGTTAAAACTGATTAGACGAAGCTTCAACCGAAAAGTTAATATCCGACCTTCTAGACGTACGCTGGAAAACTTTCTGAAGAATCTATTGCAGCAGATAACATTTAGTAGGTGGAATTCCAATGATTTTTGACTCAAGGCATCAATTGAAGAACCAATCACCTCCAATCGGTCATTATGTCTTGATGTCCAAACTCGTTGAAACCCCACCTACTTAATGTTATCTGCTGCAATTGGTTATTGGAAAGTTTTCGAGCATCAGAAGATCGAGATATTAACTTTGGGATTGAAGCTTCATGTAATCATGGTGTACTGAAGGTAAAAAATTGAATCTAAAGAATTGCCCACATGTTTATGTAAAATTTATGATATGAATGTTCGTATTTCTGGTTCCAAGCTTGTTACTTCAAACTCCTAGTTTCTTGAAGTATATAGTATGCAGTCTATATTCTTGAAATGGTCACAAAGTGAGAACACATTTTTACGTGATGTTACTATAAAAATGAAGGTGAAAGTTGAGAAATATTGCATCTTTCAAAATATCATGAATCCCTTGCTCATTATTGTTGTCGTCTTAGATCCTCGATATAAATTGATTTGGATTGAGTTTTGCTTTTAGAAGTTTTATTATAGTTCTGAAATGGTTACACAAATAAATGATGGAAAGAATTTCTTGGAGACGTTATTTGATTATTACTTGAAGAATATTACAACTAGTTACGATGTTCAAAAAGATGAGCCCGTTATTGCTCTAAGTGAACCAACCCTTATCTTTTGCGAGTCCTATGAGGATTGGAACAATTTCTTATAACAAAAAGAAAGTGTAGATATGAAATCCTAATTGCATAGGTATCTTGAAGACAATCTTGAGAAGATGACTACTGACAAAGTGGAAAGAACATGCTAGTATATATCATGTTCTTGCATGCATAGATCGTGCTGTATTGGCTATACCAATATCAAGTGTTGCTTCAGAATCTGAGCTGCGTTGAGTAATGAAGGGTGCATTGTTAATCGTTTTCGAAGCTATTTAATACCCAAATTACGGAATGCTTGACTTGTGCCAAAGATTGGCTTAAAAATCTACCAAAACATATTGATGTTTAAGAAGAGAGTATGAAAGAACTTGAAGATATGGAACTAGCTGAATTCAATGGTGGAGGAGGTTCTGGTCTTCCTCCAGCTTGGAAAGAAAAGCATATGATTACTTGTTGGGTTCTGGTCTTCCTCCAGTCCGGGAAGACCAGCCCTACTATTATATCTATCTTTAAGTTTTCCTTCATTACTTGTTGGGTTCTTTTTCCATTTTCATGATTAACCTTTTTTTTTTGTTTGGTATCGACTTTAACGCTTTGATATGGTCGTATTGAATTGGGTGAACCATGTTGGATTGATGTAAATGAAATCCCATCTCTAAAAATGTTCACAACAGATTGTATGGTTTTTGACTTTTTATTATTAAGATTTTGTGTACCACAATTATATCAATATAATAGCAAGATGTTTAGAATAAGAAAATCATAAAACAAAGAAGACAATAAAGAAATATGGAATCTAGTAATAAAAAAATATAGCTTACATTGGTGTTTAGGGATTCAGAAGATAAATGATAATGCACCTTGACCTCGATTGCTTGTTGATGATGCAATTTGTGAAAATACACTAGCTAAATAGACTTGTATTTATAGACAACAGAACTCCCAATTATTCAATGTAGGTTTTTTTACTACAGAAATCGCAATTTTTAATTTTCTTTTGATTTGATGCAGTAATACTTATATTAGAATACATACTTAATTTATGATAATATTTTTTAGGTTATTTTAAAATTTCAGGTCTAATTTTATAAACTTTATGCAATTAGTAGAATAAAATATAATATACTTTTCTTTATTAATAAAGATTACCATGTAAATTACCCTAAATATATAATAATACCATCCAAAAAAAACAATTATTTTTAGTTTTTCTTTTGTTTTTTGGGTAAGACTTTTTGTCCATGCCTGCTCAAATTAGCAAGATTAATAAAAATTTTGACCGTCTCCGACCATCATTTGGATTATACATACTCCATGACCACCCAACTTTCGGGTTGCGCATAGAGAACGTGTTGACAGAACTCACTCTAAGTAATGATACTTCTCACTCGTGACTCAGTAATTGGGACCAAATTTTCTTTCCCAATGAAAAAGAAAACCAAAAAATCCATTTTTTTATTTTTAAGCAAAAAAATCCAGTTCTTTTTGGTGGTAGAATGATCATCTTTTACGGTTTTAAAGAACTCCAATTCACATCTCGTGTAGGGATTGCCATTTGCCCCATCCAAACCCATCCCCGTGGGTACCCGTCCCGTTTGGGTAGGATTTTACCCGCACAAATGGGGATGGGATTGGGTATGGGTAATACCCGAAACCTAAGCTATGGGGATGGGGTGGGGACGGGATTCAAGGGCCCCGCCTCATACCCGCCTCGTACCTTTCATAACTTAGGGGTTTAGACTTTTATGCGACAAAGTGTATAATTTTTATACTTCCACCGCTTAGTCGAGCTTTCTTTCATTTATCATATTCTTGATTGTTCTTGTACATTCATCACTTTCGTTCTTTTTTCGTGATCAGACACATTCTCTAAAAGTTAAATAGAGAAAATGAAGCAGATAATGAAATGGTTAACATGGACGAAGATAGAATGACGAAGGATAAACAGAAAAACTAACAAGTCACTAACAAATTCTTTTGTTCACTTTAAGATAAATGACTGAATTTAGGATTTCAGAATGCATTGTTCTTACATTATTATTTTTGTTTGAATCATATTTAAGTTTTGATTATAATAAAATTTATGTATTAACTCGGTGTTACGGGTAACCAATGGGAAACCCGCCCCGCCCCAATTCATATGGGTAACAAGGAGGGGATGGGCATTTTTTTTACGAACAGTGCAGTGACTGGGATTGGCATACCCGCCCCATGACCATCCCTAATCTCGTGCTAGAAATCCATTATTTTTGTTTATTACAAGTACTATACTAAGACAGTGGAATTTTGTAACCCAAGTTTTCTAGTCTAAACAACATCATGCCTCTGCTTGCGAAAGCAGCCAATGTTGCACATGGTTTTCATGTACGACTTAAAGCTACATTTAAAAAAAAAAAAAAAAAAAAAAAAAAAAAAAGTAAAAAAAAAAGAATTTTCGGAAGATTGACAAGAACTATTAAGGGAAATTTAGGAAATATGAACTTTTCGGAGTTGAGACAACTAGTAAACCTATAAAAACTAATTTTGAGCATTAATAGTAGCATCGTTGGAGGAAAAGAAAGGACAACGAGACACATCCCATAAATAATCTCCCAAACAGAGATAGCGCGAGATATATTTTCGAGTACCAAATGAGAAATGAGTCTTGGAATGTAAAGGTGTTTGCAAAACCTGGAAATTCTTATCAATCGACAAGAAGTTTGCTTATATGCTTTTGCACAATCATCAACAATTACAGGAGCTGGATCATTGTTCAGAGGTAAATCTGGGTCTTATTTTCCTTGGTAAGCACGAAAACTTAAACTATGTACTAGTAACCAACTTTATTGCGGAGAATATGATGAGTTAAGGAATAATAATAGTGATGATCACAACGATCATTGCATTCCAAAGTCACTTAGATTGATTCATCATCCTCTCCGTCAATTACAGGGAAACTTCGGAAAAAGTTCTCTAATTGGTTCTTGCCATGGTTTGATTTGCATAGCTGAACCAAAGTACGACTATTTAGATCTAATTCATATATGTAATCCTATTACTAGAGAATGTCTGTACCTCCAAGGACTTAACGAAAATACTGTGTACTTTGATATTAGAATGATACATAGTGGTTTTGGTTACTGATCCACAAACCAATGAGTACAAGGTATAAGATTTATTTTATATACATAACGGTATGATCTTCGAACAACATGATAATCACAATACGCATAGTTTTGTTAAAGTAGAATACCTGAGGAAGCCATTGATTGAATCCAAGAAATCCTCCAAGGATGCAAGCACACCCGTAGAATGAGAATACGACGGAATATCTTGGTTTCTCCTTCTTGACCTTTTTGTAATGAATAATAAAATTCTCGAACCAATACTAATGGATATTGAGTTCCTTTTATAGGTAGAAGGAGGACCAAGGTTCCTAGGGTTTAGAGTTAGAAATTAATCTCGACCGTCCATCAAGGAAGAGTTAATAGGAATTAATCCCTTAGAATGGTAACCGAAATATTTAGCAATATTTTTAATTAACCAAAGTTATAACATGGGCCATCATGATATTTCTAACTATAGAAATATTCTTACATTCTCCCACTGGTCCATGTGATAATTTATTTAACGGTTAATTATAGAAAAACATAAGCGCGCATAATTGCTAAACAAATTTAATGGTTAAACGTAATACCTTAACCAAGCAAATCACTTATGTGAGTCATGGCGGTGGCACATTGTCCTGTTATTAACATTTTTTTTTGATGCCAAATAACTGATAGATTATTGAGATAAAACAGGTACATTGTATGCTAATAAGGACCTTTCAATAATACTAGGAGGTTGATCAAACCATACCCTAGTGACTCTAATTTTCCTGCTGAATTTTGCTAGTTTATCACCGGGTTTATTACAAGTTTTAGGAATAAAACGACACTCCCAATGTGGGATATACTTCTAAGACTATCTATGGCATCGAGAAGAATGTCTTCACTTTCCCAAGCTATTACTGGCGCCTGCTTACTGATGCAGCTTTCAATCCCTTTTAGGTTAGTCTCCAAAACTACATGTGTGTATTGTAACTCTTTGCTCCATTTAACAGCTTCAAAAAATGCCAAACATTCCGCCTGTTCTGAATCTTTCACTCCTGCATAGCACTTCGCATAGCTTCCTCTCCATTCTCTTGTTATCAACATGTTCCCTTCCAGTACCACAACACAAGCAACTTATTTAATCAGGCCTTAAATATGGATATCATAATGGTCCATTAATGTCTTCAAAAGTATACTATAACATACATCCTATAACATAAAAGTATACTAAAGTGGATACAAAAATAATTTCAGAAGTATATTATTAAAAGCTCAATCAATGTTCAAAAATAAGCACATAAATTAGCTGAATTCAATAATCAATTACTCCCACGGACCTAAGATTTTAATCTTTTCTTTAGAGGTCTTAAAAACGTAATTGTTTATTAAGTGCAAATGCAGACATAATTGTGCTTAAGCGTTAAATGAACAACTATTGTTTCTGAATTTCATAATTCACGTATGGTTACTCAAGGTTCATGTGTTTTGTTCCCTTTATACTCATATCATTCTGTAATGTTGCGAAGTTAAGATGATAATTTTCAGCAATATAGAGACAAACTTAAATCTCTAAGTCTCGCAGTCATAAATATTCAAACTCGATTGTGGAACTAATGTTAAGGAATTATTTCTTTATAGAATCCGCACATCCAGCAAAATTGAAGTCTGAAAACCCAGTCAACTCTAATAGGGTTGAGTAAATTTTAAGACATAAGTCAAGATAAATATCTCAAAATTCTTTATAGCTTTTGCATAATTTGTTCTTCGATTCCATAGGTATATGCTAACATATCAACAACTCGTTATATGCTCCATTTCAGACTGAAGACTAAGTTTATATCTTCATTCCGATATGAAACAAAATTTGTTATGTATGTTATAATCTCAAAAATTCTTCGAATATTCGATATATATATATTATATTAGAGCTTTTGTAATCCACATGATATGTGACTATCACATGGTAGCTTCATTTATATCCTTTATTTCAAAAAATATAGAGATATGCATAAATTCAAGATCACTACTTGTTGGTAGTAAGTCTTAACATAAAATACCAAGAGTATGAACTTCTCCCAGTGATCTTAAGGTATATGCATAGATCTACAATAATTTCATCCAAAACCAATTAACATTAATGGTCTTGTTGAATTTTAGATATCCAATATTCCAGAGGCTTGCTTAATTTCATACTTTGATTTCTTAAGCTTGTAGACTATGTTTTCATGTATTTATAAGGCAAATCCTTCTTATTGACACACATAAAATTTATTTATAATAAAGGTTATTTTTATATTTGAGTAATTAATGCAACTCTTAAGTCATTTTGAGCTACTAATAATACTATGATAATTGAATAAGTCTTTCTTTGACACGAGAGAAAGACTTATTTATAATCAAAGCATCATTTCAAAATAAAATCTTTGGTTGTAGTTCGGGCTTTATATCATTTAGTTATGTTATTACAGTCATGCTAGGGATAAAAGACCCACTTGCACACAATTGTTTTCTGTCGTTCAAGCAACTAAATAATATCCCGGACTTGACGTTCAACCATTGATTTTATCTCACATGGAACCAATCCATTAATTAAAATTATTATTATACACATAATAGTTTGTAAACCAGAAACCGAGTTTATGGCATCCCATATCAAAATGAAATAAATTCTATGGCATCCCAAATCACTGAAACAACACGAACAACTTTCTTTCAATCTCTTTTGAGACCTTCTTAATGCTAGTAAATGTTGTTATCAAGAAATTTCTTTATTGGCGGTAGTTTTATTATGGAATATAGGATCAATAATTTGTGGTCTTTCATTATCCAAAATTTCGATAATGAGAAGATTCACAATATCTCTAGAAATCTTAAATAAAGGATCATCATGATGACTTCTTGAACAGATAAATTCACGAACTCCAACCTATTATGTCATCACTAATGAATTTATATTTTCGTTCTCAACAAATCTCATACTACAGTTAGAACATTAAAGAATGCCATTGAATTATTTAGGAAAATCAATGAAACAATAATAGTTTTCAAACCCAATTTTCATTCTTGGAAATGTTAGCCTCACCCCCAACTGAACAACCATAACTTAAAGGTGATCTAAACTAGGTTTCCAACCTTTCCAGTCTAAAGTGTGTCTTTGAAACTGCTTTATTCGGAAATCTATTTAAATCACACAGTTGTACAAAGAACATACATTCACAGATGTGTGGCCATTATGCATAACTCATTATGCTTCTAACTATTTTCATTAGAAGTATGATTTTGCCTTTTGATATACACCATTATTCCAAGGATAAGTTGGCCTTGTGTATTGAAAATAAATTCCAAATTTTTGGACATATTATGCGAAAGATTTAGGATATTATCCTGTTTTGTCATACCTTTCACAATATTCACCGCCTTTGTCAGACTTAATAATTTTCACTTTCTCTATAATTGCCTCTTAATTTAAATAATGAATGTTCGAGAAAAATCCACATTCATAATGCAATTTATAGATGTATAGAGTAACGCGAAAAATCATCAGGTGATAAACAATTTTATCTTCCAAAAATTGGACCATAAAAAAAATCTACAAAATAATCATAAAGAAGAAGATAAAATTTATAATAGAGATACATGACAATTAAGCTTAAAATAGTTTCATACCTTCAATAGGATTCTCATGTGGGTAAAACCTTATCAAGGAACAAAGTAAGACATGAAAAATATATGTGGATATTTTACATTCTCATAATTCAACATAACTAAAGTATCCAGCAAACATGTACAATTGCAAATATCACACTAACTTTTCTTGTGAAATTGCACAGTCCCATTCAATGATATGTACATACTTAATCTGATCATAAAATTAGTCGATTATAAAAAATTATGAGTAACCCTGAAACATTTATTCAAAATCATGTCAACATAAATTGTGAAAATATCAACACGCTTTAATTGAAAAATATCCAAAAATATTGAACTTTTCGTAAACCAGAATTGATCATTAAGCAATTCTATAAGTATAATTCAATAATGAAATTCCGTTGAAGGAAATTCTTTGATGCATCGCTCATTTAAATCTGATACAAGCTTAAAGATCATGATAAATAACGGATATAGGATGAAATAATATGAAAGGTGTTAAATAGTCAATGAATATCATTTTCACAAATATGGAGAAATTTATCAAAAAAAAATAAAACCTCAATTTCCATAGAGGATGCAATAATTTTTGGACAACATGATGAAAAAAATTCATGAAAATATGAAAAATTCGTAATAGGTTACACAACTCGATAGTGATTTAATTTATGTAAAATTCGTAATAGGTTACACAACTCGTAATAGGTTATTTCTTTTATGCACTTTTAAGAAATAACGTAAACTCATGTGCCAATTATTTAATTACCATAATGTATGATCAAATATTGTACACTTCAATGTTATCTTAAACATGTGAACTCAAATTACATGTGGGTAATTTTTGTTCTAATACATTTAAGCAAAACAATATTATAAGCACTTGACATTATAACGATTATGACTGGAAAAATTATTTGACATCACTGTGATAGTTGCCAAACAACTCAACAATAATGCCATAATAACTACTAAACCTTGCTTTTACGGCTTGGCGTATTCGTGCTTACAATAAAATTATTATTATTGTTAAGATAAAACACTCTAGTATCACTGTGGTGATAAATAAAGAATTATGACCTAAGAATCTTAAGCACAATTATTTTATACGTAGAATTGAAATTATCATCAACATTGGGATAAAAGTCATACCATAATGTACGTACACATAAACCATATAGTAATGCACACTCAATTTTAATAGTGTCAAAAATGGTTATAATCATAAAATTTTAAATAACCAACTTTTAAATTCCATTAGTTAAAGTCAACATAGTTGGTCAACACAGACTTAATCGGTCCTAGTTAATGGACCTAAAACATTATTGGCTATATATGGATTAAGTTAACCAGAATTTAGTATTAGTTAAATAACATTCAGGACCCATTAATATTAAGTTTGTTTAAATGTTTTAACGGTTACGAAACAAAACCTTAGAACAACCACTACATTACTAATCCACAGGCCCGTATAGCACAAAACGATGTAGACTTACAATGACATGTTAATATAACATAATACTTTAGTATCACTATGGTGACAACTAAAGAGCATACAATTCAAACATTTTGATGATCTAAACATGTTATCATATAATAAGATTTTATACATGTTCATATTGTATCATATTTGAACCCAAAATCAGAAGTCAACAGCCAAAGTCAACAGTCAAACTTGTGAAAGTCAATATATAAAGTCAACAACGGAAGTCAAACAGGTAGTCAAAGTCAACAGCCAACAACGGAAGTCAAGCAGGATAGTCAAAGTCAAACAGTCAAGGTCGGACGGTCAAACGGTCAAAGTCGGACATTATGCCCAACCTGTTTTCTTAATGTCAAACCAAACCAAGAAGATTTTAAAACTTATGGGCTTGTCAAAAACAGAACCCAACATACATTTCATGTTTATGTTGTAGTTAAGAAATATTAAACCAAGCCCAATAAACTTTCATAACATTAGAGTGAGGCCCATACACATTATATCAGAATTATAAACCTTTCATTTTTCATAAACGTTTCATCTTCACATAACCTTAGCCGCATACTTCGCATATTAAACAAACATTTTGAGTACTTTATACATGAATCAAACAAAACATACTTTTATTCGTGAACTAATCACATCATCATGTTACACCACATAAAGCAAAAAATCATACAAGATCATATCAAGCTATTGTAGGTGAGCCCATATTATAATCAACAAGATCTAAAACTTTAAAAAAATAGCTTTGCTCAATCAATAAAAATTGAATATCAATCAAGTAAGACAAATGGTACATAAACATGATTATTAGTAATCAAACAGACATACTATGGATTGATATAAACACAACAATTGCATACAACATCATGGAAAATCATGGAGTTCAAAACCGGGCGCTTGATGCCAAATATAAGATTTATTTTATATACATAACGGTAGGATCTTCGAACAACATGATAATCACAATACGCATAGTTGTGTTAAAGTAGAATACCTGAGAAAGCCATTAATTGAATCCAAGAAATCCTCCAAGGCTGCAAGCACACCCGTAGAACAAAATACAACGGAATATCTTGGTTTTTCCTTTTTGACCTTTTTGTAATGAATAATAAATTTCTTGAACCAATACTAATGGCTATTGAGTTCCTTTTATATGTAGAAGGAGTACCAACGTTCCTATGGTTTAGAGTTAGCAATCAATCTCGACCGTCCATCAAGGAAGAGTTAATAGGAATTAATCTCCTAACCGAAATATTTAGCAATATTCTTAATTAACCAAAGTTATTACATGGGCCCACGGGATATTTGACGGATATTTTCAATGATGTTGTAGTAATAGGGGTTGTAAGGTTGTCGTTCACTCGGACTTTGTTGGATTGATTTTAAGTTTTAATAAAAGAAAATACTAAAGATAAAGAAAATATATATACAAAAATTGCCACAGGATGAAGAGACACTGAGACGCAGGATTTCACTACTTTTCATATTGTTGTGGTTCAGTCATTAACTCTAGACAATATAGCTCAAGCAAAAGAAGTTGTGACTCTAATTCTTTGCCAAAAATAGATTTCATAAAACATTATATGTAAGTCGTAAGCATGACGCATCAAAAGTAATTTAAACTAAGCATGCGACATCAGACAAAATAACAAATAATTAATAGAAATCATATAACAATTAAATCTATGCAAAAAGTCATATAAAGAATTAATTCATTTACCACAATCATGAAAAGTTGCTTCCTCCGTTGTCCCAGTGATGGGTTCTAGCTTCGCATATTGGAAACACACTCAGAATAATTTTTCATTGCTCAAAAAGTGTTTACAAGAGGTGAAAATGGAATGAATATTGAAAACCGGGTTTGTAGCAATTATATCTGTTACAAACCAAATGTTACAGAGAACGATATATATGATATGTCGCTGGTCTTGTTGATTTAAGTCTGCCTCCAAACTACGACCCACAAATGCGAGTCGTTAACACTGTTGAAGAACGACGGTTTTTGGCCGTCTGTTCTTCGTGTTCTTCGTCTTCCACAGAGCGAGAAAATATGCTATGCAACTCGCGATTTCTCACCGTGATGCTCTAAAGCGCTCCGAGAACTCTCCATCCCCTCCCCGCTACCTCAACAGACTATTTATACTCGACATCCTTCAAATAATCTCGGTTTAATGCGAGAATATCTTCTCTTTTCTAAACGGAAATAATCGAGATTTCTTACTCTGTTTTTACTTCTTCACGTGTTTTGCATTTGTTTAAACATCCTTATTTATATCCTCCACGCTTCTACAGCGACCAATATCTATCCAAACACGAGAAAAACTCGTACAAACCCGTGATTATCTCGACAGCACACGTACTCGCCCTGTTTTCTTCCAACGGCAATTCCGACAAATTTTAATCGAAACCAAACCCATTACCAGGCCTGTTAGGTTAATTAGAGCAAACCCAATTATTCTCAGCCATTGAATCTCGTTAAAATTCACCCAAATCGCAAACCCTAATTCTGTTCCTTTAAAAACAGTTTTCCCGCCAAAAGAAGATTTCAAACGGAGAAGATGGTTGTCCCCCTAACCAAACCAGGGGCGCGAATAGCAGGTGCTCAACTGAGGTGCCCCTTAGTAATTGGGTTACCCCTTATCCAAAGTGGGAGTCCGAATAGCAAATGTCCTCCGGGGGTGTTCCGCGCAACTTTTCGAGCCTATTTTTCAAAAAATATTTATTTCCAAAAATACCTAAAAATACATAAAAACACAATATTAGTACAAAAATCGAGTTCCAACAATACTAACACTGAGGACAATTCAGACACAAAAATGTGTCTATCAATATTTCTATACATGGGTCCACGGGATATTTCTAACTATAGAAATATTCTTACACAAGGTTGTTAGAATCTTATAGTATAACTTCTGGCTTGGTAAACGATATATACATGTTTACACTCTTGGTGGCAGTGGGTGGAGAAAGAAAGGAGTAAATCACAAGAAAGTTATATGAAGCACATGGTGTCTTTGCTAATGGAGCTATTCATTGGTTCAGTGAGGAGGAAAATATAATGGCTTTCAGTTTGTTAGATGAAAAGTTCCATGTCCTCCGGATGGTACCTGTTTTTGAGTATACTCGTAAGTACACTTCTATTCTCGGATCATTTGGAGAGTGGTTGTGTGTTAGCTGTGCTAAGCAAAGTTATAGATATTTTGATATATGGAGTTATAAGAAGACGTCTTCGGAGAAGAAGAATGAGTCATGGAGCTGGTGTAAGGATATCAGTATATCTCTAGGAGATTCATTCACATATTATTATAGAGTATTGGCTGTTACCAAGAGTGGTTTGGTTCTACTCAAGGGTATAGATCCTAATCACCCAAAGACGTAAAAAGAAATCCTAACGCAAAGATACTCTTATGTTATGATCCGAAAACCACCACTATGAAAACACTTGAAAGTGTGACGAAGCAATATCTAGCCTAATGGAATCACTCTTATGTTATGACCTTAATGGAATCTTTTCGAAGAAATTTCTAACACAAACTGCTTCGTTTCATTGGAAGCTTTAGGAGAAACAACATGCGAGAAAAGAAAGTGTGACGAAGCATTATCTAGCCTAATGCCTAATAACCTTTGAAAAGCAGTTGCATTAGCAACTGAATTTCATTATTAAACTGCTGCATAAATTTATATTGTATGGGTTAGCATTGAGAAATTTGACTTCTGGAATCCACATTATGATGTCATATATTTTTGATGTTAAGTTTATCCCAAATTTTATTTGGAGTCTGTGTATTGTCTCCTGGTGGTTGAGTTGTCAACAAGTACCTTTTAAGCCTGGAATCTAACCCGAAGGTCCAACCTGAACATATCACACCGGCTCCGGGGCCTTTTCTTTTTTTCCATGTGCATTTCCAGTTGAAAATCCAGAATTACAAAGAAAGGGCAACATAAAGGTGGTGATTTTAATATATAAAATAATTAGGCCGCTGCTTCATCGCAGGAAACTACTTGGTAAGGTCAGGTATAGGTGTAAAACGTGCCGGCCCGGCACATCTCGGCACTTGAAGTCGCGTGCTTCACGTGCCATTTGTCGTGCTGTGCCAACCATTTAAACGTGTTGTGCCGTGCTGTGCTTTACTAGTCAAAAGCTAAGCACAAGATGACCCATAGGCACAACATACAAATAAACGCGTCTTGCGTCCGTGTTGGCAAACGTGTAATAAACAATTTGAAATCACTTAATATATATATTAAGTCGGACATTATCACGAGAATTTAAATAGACAACATATCATTTGAAATTATTTCAAGTAAAATTAACAAGTTTATTTAATAAAAAGAAATAGCCCATCAAATATAAAATTGGATCATTATAACAAAATTATTTCATGTAAATTAATGTTCTAGTCAAATATAGGTAACGAAGTTATAACAACGATATTGAAATATATTTTCCAAATATTTAGGTATTATATGTGTTGTTATAAAAATATATATACGCCGGCATAAAATGTTAAAAACTAGCTAGAATAGTGACTCTTTTGAGAAATATTTACAAAATGTGATGTATTATGCCTTGTTATATGGTATACTTGTGCATGCTATGACGTGCTTTCTTAACTTGCTGGGCTGGGCTGGGCCACGTGCTTATCCATGCCGCGTGTTGTGCCGTGCTAGTGTGCAGATTAGGCTAACTCAGCACAGCCCATGAAACTAACGTGCTGGGCCGTGTTGGGCTAAATCACGTGTTGGGCTGGCCTCAGATTTTAGCGTGATGTGCTGGGTTGTGCTCGTGCTGGCATAGCCCAATTTACACCTCTAAGGTCAGGTGCTTGCGCCATTCCTTAATTGTTTTGAGCTTCTTTGATCAATAAATGTCCATCTCTAGGTCTGCTTAAAAGAAGAAGAAAATAATTACTGCGAAAATGTGGAGCCATTAATTGAATGTTGCAAACATAAGAAAGTTATATAGTTTCTACCGCAACTATACAAGTTACATTACCATTCCTGACATAAATATACTCTTTTTTAATCGAAAAAGAGAAAATATATTTGATATGAATGTACAATAGACGACCAATGGTAGACAGAGATAAAAAAGAGAGAAAATATGTTACCTTAGAAGAACAAGTTACAAGAACAAATTACAAGAACAAATTCTCCCAATCAATCATAATCACTGAACTAGGGAAGTTTAAGTGAACCCTTTTTCCAGCTGCAGCAGCCCAGAGAAGAATCAATGTTTTCTCTTCAATACGTAGATTGTCATCAGTCTTGAAGGAGTGTGTGACATCAAAGGTACGACTGTTACGCTCTTTCCATAAACACCAAAATCTGGCAAGAGCCAGGTTTTTTCAGAATAGGGGGGGAGGTGGTTAAAAAAAGAAGATTATATGCAATGAACAATGATCCTTTGTCACATTTAAGTCCATGTCTAGATGTGAAACAAAGATTAGGAAATGCAACAGCCTGTGCTGTAGGTGAGTATGCATTAGATGGGGATAAATTGCTCTGTCACTTTAAATGTCACAAAGGGGCTAATACATGCCTTAAAGACAATATGAAAATCCATAATCAACTGATGGTCTTAATATGGTTCTAATTACAGTGTGATGTGACTCAATAATGTTGTAGTAAAAAGTTCGTTGAGACTTGTGAAAGCAATGGATTTTTAGACTTATAGAAATTAATAATAAATAAAATTTAACACAAAATTGATTCAAGATATGAGAAAATAACCAAGACACTGATTCCACTATTACACATGAATGAATAACAATAAATAACCCAAAACTCTAATTATCTTTTAAATTCCTTGTTTCTTAATTCACAAATAATCAGACAAATTCTCAAAAATTAATTGTATCCCTAAGCATAGATTATCTTAATACAAAGCATAACCTATATAATTGAATCACAACTAATGAAAAGAATTTTGCGAACGATTTAAAACTCTGCAAAAGCAGTGATTGAGTGAATTATAATTTATAAATTAGAGAAAATAAAATAGTTACCACTTATTCATGCGTAAATAGCTTCCTCATTGATTTGGTTGTGGGAGAATTAGCCTCTCATCATGTTGGAAACACGCTCAAAAATCATTATTATTGCTCAAAGGGTGTTCACAAAGATGGAATGGAGAATAAGATGAAAATCGCGTGTTTGCAACGATTATAAATGTTGCAAACACTGTTACAAAGAGGGTTGAAACTGTTACGGATTTTAAGTCTTCCTCTGTATTACGACGCTCGGTTAAGTGTCTCTGTTACTGTAGAAGAACGACTGCCTCTGGTGGTCTGTTCTTCACGTTCTTCAAAGATGCAGCAGCAGAAAATGGTCGTCTCTGCAACTTTGATTTTTGGCTCTTGTAGTGTTCTAAAACTCTCCCAATATCTCTGTAAACCTTCTACTCTACCTCAGCAACATATATATACTCCACTGGGACAAGAATCTTCGCTCATTACCTCAAAATAATTCTCTATTACTCGGAAAATATTTTTCTTCCCAGCCACGAGATTTCTTCCCTGAATTAACTTCCCACGCTGTCAACGAGTGTTTGATAGTGCTGAAACTTCCCTTTTTTACTTCTTCATGCTTCTGCAGCGTCCAAACACACGTATTACACGTCTAAATCCTATACAATCCCGTGTATATCTCTTCTCGGCACATGCTCTCTGTTTTTCTTCTCGTGATAATTCCAGCCAAATTTAGACGACCAGTCGACCCATACCAGCCCTGCTAGGCCCAGAGGAAGATACCCAATCAATTCCAGCCATTGAGTCTCCTTCTAACTCGTCCAAAAATCCGACCAAAATCTGCCAGTTCTTGTTAAAAAATTTCCCGCCAAAATAATTTTCAAACGAGGAAGAAAGGGTTGCCCCTTATCCCACAGCTGGGGGTGCGAATATCAACAGGGTGCCCCTTAGTAATTGGGTTACCCCTTATCCAAAGTGGGAGTCCGAATATCAAAAGTTCTCCGGGGGTGTTCCGAGCAACTTTTCGAGCCAAATTTTCCAACAAATATTTATTTCCAAAAATACCTAAAAATACATAAAAACACAATATTAGTACAAAAATCGAGTTCCAACAATACCAACACTGAGGACAATTCAGACATAAAAAATGTGTCTATCAAATACCCCCAAACTTATTATTTGCTAGTCCTCGAGCAATTTTATTCTAGAAAATAAAAATCATTTGAACCCCTAGGTGGCCCTAGTGGCGGAGTGTTGTCTCCGGATGGTTTACCAGAGGTGTACCCACAAAACCTTTACTCCAGACCCTAGCTATCTACGCGGAACCTTGGAAGGCACTAAAGAATCTCCTTGGTTGGCATACTTATTGACTACGGGAGGAAGTACACGATGCGAAATTCCAATTGTTGTACACGAGTTTGCACTCAAGCATACTAAAATTCATATAAAGTGACAGAGCTCTACTCAGATAGTTGCACTATGCACATCAATACCCGGAGTCAAAACTAATCACATGGATAGATCAAGAAGATGGATATAGAGAAAAACATAGATGGTTTTGATGTTTACTAAGTGACAGGTGTTTCCCATATCTGTCTGAAGGCCGCCGCCAAAACGAACCTATCCTAATGGATTGAGATACTAGTCTGACTAATATCAACATACTGGCACATACAAGGGAACCAGTGGTCGATAATCTCGACTCTAGGTCAACACAACGGCATATACAAGGGTTCCAAAGTGGTCGACTTTATTGAATTTATTAGGTTGGTTGGTTGGTCCGATGGTCGGTCTCACTTTTTTTTTTTTTTTTTTTTTTTTTGAGTATCTCAATCACACTAATTCACCCTAGCATTGGTAACAACTTGATTCGTGGGCCTCACCTAATCACTTAGAGAAACATAGTTTCAAGAACAAAACAAAATAAAAATAGAAGTGAAAAGGACTCAACGAGATATGGTGAAACTATCATGTTATTTCTAACACCTGAGCTCTGTGCTTTTATGAATAAACTCTTTAGATGTTGCCATCTAATCAGATTGGTTCCTCAACTCCTACAACCAAAATGCTTCCATCCACTTAGATTGGTTAGTGCCGACCTTAATAAACATAAATTTCTAGGCTCTGGAGTTTATTTATTGCAACTAAAAACTAACAAGAAGTTTCTTCCCACCCCCAAACTTAAATCTAACATTGTCCTCAATGTTTAATGAAAGAGCAATACCAAAAAGTAAAGTAACATGAGGAATCGAAAGAGAGAAGTCGGAAAGATAGTACACAGGTGAAGAGAGAAATCAAAAACTAATATACAACATACAATCGCCTCGATGGTCAATCAAGGGTAAACAGGGTCCTCCAGAGGGACCTCCTCAACATCACCTGCAGGAAAGGGTTCTAAAAAGGGTTTCAATCTCTGACCGTTAACCTTCGAAGAACTACTACCATCTGGTGTCTCGATCTCAACAACTCCATGAGGAAATACAGTGCGAACAATAAAAGGACCCGTCCACCGAGAACGTAACTCCCGGGGAAAAGATGCAAGCGGGTATCATACGTAAGAACTTTTTGACTGGAGAAAATGACTTCCATAAAATATTTCTATCATGCACAAGTTTCATTTTGTTCTTATACTCCTTCGCACTATCGTAAGCATCTATACGAATCTCGTCCAACTCATTGATCTGGAGTTTCCTATGGTCTCCTGCCTTGTCAAGTGAAAAATTTAGCTGCTTAACAGCCCAATAAGCTCTATGTTCTAACTCAACAGGTAAATGACATGCCTTGCCATAAACAAGCCGGTAAGGCGACATTCCGATAGGGGTTTTAAACGCAGTACGGTAAGCCCATAAGGCATCGTAAGCCTAGACGACCGTCTTTCCGATTAGGATTAACTCGTTTTCTCTAATATACGTTTTATCTCCCTATTAGAAACCTCTACCTGACCACTAGTCTGTGGATGATACGGGGTGGCTACCTTATGTGTAATACCATATTTCTTCATCAAAAGCTTAAAAGGTCCATTATAAAAGTGCGACCCTCCATCACTAATTATAGCTCGCGGTGTACCAAAACGTGTAAGTATATTATTTTTCAAGAACTCAATCACAACCCTATGGTCATTGGTTTTACACGCAACCGCCTCAATCCACTTAGAGACATAGTCTACGGCGACAAGGATGTATAGGTTACCAAAGGAATTAGGAAACGGACCCATAAAGTCAATACCCCACACATCAAAGACCTCAACGATTAAAATAGGGTTCAAGGGAATCATGTTCCTACGGGAAATGGTTCCTAATTTCTGGCAACGTTCACAAGTAACACAGTAATTAACTGTGGGAGTCTTTAAACAGCGATGGCCAGTAGAATCCACACTGCAATATCTTAGCAGCAGTCTTCTTAGCACTAAAGTGACCCCCACAAGCATGATCATGACAAAAGGAAATAATACTGGACTGGTCACTCTCAGGTATACATCTCCTAATAATCTGGTCTGGACAATACTTAAATAAATAAGGATCATCCAAAAAGAAGTGCTTAACCTCGGCTAAAAACCTAGAACGATCTTGTTTACCCCAATGTTGAGGCATTCGACCAGTAACAAGATAGTTCACTATATTCACATACCAAGGTGATTGGGAAACAGAGAACAATTGTTCATCAGGAAAGCTATCCCTTATATGAAGGGAATCATTAGGAGAACTAACAACTAGCCTAGACAAGTGGTCTGCTACTACATTTTTGCACCCTTTTTGTCTCTAATGTCTGGACAAAATTCTTGTAATAAAAGGATCCATCTAATCAATCTAGGTTTGGTATCCTTCTTAGACAAAAGGTATTTCAAAGCAGCATGATCAGTATAGATTATGATCTTAGAACCTAAGAGATAGGGTCTAAACTTGTCTAAGGCAAACACAATGGCTAACAGTTCCTTCTCCGTAGTGGTATAGTTCAACTGGGCATCATTCAGAGTTTTGCTAGCATAGTAAATTACATGAAGTAATTTGTTTTCTCGCTGACCTAGCACAACACCAATAGCATAATCTGAAGCATCGCACATGATCTCAAAGGGTAGGTTCCAGTTAGGTGCCTGGACTATGGGGGCGGTAGTAAGTAAAGTCTTAAGCTTCTCAAAAGCCTCTAAACAAGCATCATCAAAGACAAACTTAACATCTTTTGCAAGCAAATTGCAAAGAGGTCTAGAAATCAAGCTAAAATCCTTAATGAATCGACGATAAAAACCTGCATGCCCTAAGAATGACCTAATATCTTTTACGATTTTTGGGACCTTTAAAGTCTTGATAAGGTCAACTTTGGCTTTATCTACCTCTATACCCTTAGAAGATACGATATGCCCTAGAACAATTCCTGAACGAACCATGAAGTGACATTTTTCCCAATTAAGCACTAAATTCTTTTCCTTACATCTAGTCAACACCAATGACAAATGATGCAAGCACTCATCGAAAGATGAACCAAACACTGAAAAATCATCCATAAAGACCTCTAAGAACCGTTCTACCATATATGAAAATATGCTCATCATGCAACGCTGAAAAGTCGCAGGGGCGTTACATAGCCCGAAAGGCATGCGTCTATACGCAAAGGTACCAAAGGGACAGGTAAAAGTGGTTTTCTCCTGGTCTTCTGGGGCAATAACGATCTGATTATAGCCAGAGTAGCCATCTAAAAAGCAGTAATGACTATGTCCAGCTAATCTCTCTAGCATCCGGTCGATGAAGGGAAGGGGAAAGTGGTCCTTCCTAGTGACCTTGTTCAATTTCCTATAGTCAATACAAACATTCCAACCCGTGGTCACTCGGGTAGGGATTAACTCATTGTTATCATTCCGGACTACGTAATCCGGATTTCTTGGGAACAACCCGAACGGGGCTGACCCACTTAACATCCGAAATAGGGTAGATAATGCCCGCATCTAATGACTTAAGAACCTCGGTTCGAACTACTTCTTTCATATTGGGGTTTAGTCGACGTTGCATCTCCCTAGAAGGTTTGGTATCTTCCTCTAAATAAATCTGATACATACAAACAGTAGGACTTATACCCTTAATGTCTGCTATGGTCCACCCTAACGCTTCCTTGTTGTTTTGAAGGACGGTTACTAGCCTACTTTCCTGATCACTATCTAAGTCGGAAGCAATAATCACAGGTAAAGTCTCAGATGGGCCTAAAAACACATACTTTAGGGTATCTGGTAATGGTTTTAGGTCCAACTTAGGAGGCTCTTCTAACGAAGGAACTAGGTTTTGATGGTGGTTTTTAAACAAGGGGTAAAATCGTAAAACCCCATGACCTAGTGTTACCCGCAACACATTAACTAAGAGCATTTAACTCAGGTGTAAATAATTAATAGGGGTATTTTTTCAAAATACCAGATTAGGGTTTTCGACACAGAACACTAATTCCAAAACCAAGCCGCACACTGCGCACCATGGCAACAATGCCAAACTAAGCCGCACACTGCGCACCATGGCAACAATGCCAAAGCCAAGCCGCACACTGCGCACCATGGCAACAATGCCAACCAAGCCGCACACTGCGCACCATGGCAACAATGCCAAACCAAGCCGCACACTGCGCACCATGGCAACAATGCCAAACCAAGCCGCACACTGCGCACCATGGCAACAATGCCAAACCAAGCCGCACACTGCGCACCATGGCAACAATGCCAAACCAAGCCGCACACTGCGCACCATGGCAACAATTCCAAACCAAGCCGCACACTGCGCACCATGGCAACAATGCCAAACCAAGCCGCACACTACGCACCATGGAAACAACGCCAAAGCCAAGCCGCACATTACGCACCATGGCAACAATGCCAAACCAAGCCACACACTGCGCACCATGGCAACAATGCCAAACCAAGCCGCACACTGCGCACCATGGCAACAATGCCAAACCAAGCCGCACACTCGCACACTATGGCAACAACGCCAAAGCCAAGCCGCACTGCTGCGCACCATGGCAAAGCAACGCCAAAACCAAACTACATATCGCACTCATTGGCAACCATGCCAAACTAAGCCGCTATGCCATTGGCACATGCCAAAGATAGCGCCCTAGGCTTGCAAAACGTGCAACTAGGTCAACATGGCCGTACGTGCTATTGGCACATGCCAACGCGTACCACAAGCCATATTTCCAAGCCGCTATGCCATTGGCACATGCCAAAGATAGCGCCCTAGGCTTGCAAAACGTGCAACTAGGTCAACATGGCCGTACGTGCCATTGGCACATGCCAACGCGTACCAAAAGCCATATTTCCAAGCCGCTATGCCATTGGCGCATGCCAAATATAGCGCCCTAGGCTTGCAAAACGTGCAACTAGGTCAACATGGCCGTACGTGCCATTGGCACATGCCCACACGTACCACAAGCCATATTTCCAAGCCGCTATGCCATTGGCGCATGCCAAATATAGCGCCCTAGGCTTACAAACCATGCAACCTAGGCCAAGTCGGCCACGCATGCCATTGGCACATGCCAACATGCTCGTTGGTAGCTTTTCTTACCAAGGCCACGGCCCTAACGGCCACGCATGCCATTGGCACATGCCAACATGCTCGCTGGTAGCTTTTCTTACCAAAGCCACGGCCCTAACGGCCACGCATGCGATTGGCACATGCCAACATGCTCGCTGGTAGCCTAACTTGCAAACCGTGCAACCTACCACCAAGGCATTCCGCACATGCCATTGGCACATGCCAAACACACACGCTGGTAGCCTAACTTGCAAACCGTGCAACCTACCACCAAGGCATTCCGCACATGCCATTGGCACATGCCAAACACACACGCTGGTAGCCTAACTTGCAAACCGTGCAACCTACCACCAAGGCATTCCGCACATGCCATTGGCACATGCCACACACGCCACTAGCAGCTCTAGCATTTACACTCAATGTAGAACCCACCACCAAGGCATTCCGCACATGCCATTGGCACATGCCACACACGCCACTAGCAGCTCTGGCATTGACACTTGCGCTCTAAGTACAACCCGCAACAAGGGCATTCCGCACATGCCAATGGCACATGCCACACGCGCCACTAGCAGCGCCACTTGCACTCAAGGTGCAACCAACGAGATATCAACACAAACGGGGGATGCTTTCCAGGGTTTTGGTTTGGCGGTCACAGCTTGCAGCGTACACTACGCCCACATTAAGAAAGCGTGAAAAGGAATAAAGCGGTCAAATAAATGAGGAAATAATGGTGAAAACGTTTTCACCCATTAACACCATGCGGTTACCACCTCCTCCCATTATTTCACCCTTTACTCTATTCCTTCATGAGACCAGGGGTACGTTTCAATCTCGACTTGTATAAATAGGTCTTACCTATTTCCACCAGACAACAAGTCTCGGTCAGGAGAAAAATACTACACTCTCAGAAAAGGCAACTTTGCAAGCTCTCCAAAAAGCTTTCATCTCTTGCAAGCTTCCTAAGCTTTCACTTTCTGATACAAGTCGAGATACTACTCTCCCAGAACTATTCTGGTCTCAACACCTTTCTTTGCTTCCCTCCCCAAATCAACCCTTCTCCTCCACTTTGTGACCGAAGCAAGTCTGGAACGACCATTTCTTGGTTTAGGCCGGACTTGTACAGATTGATCTCTCGAATCTATAAAGTGCTCACGTGCAGCACATTTGTTTAGGGTTTAAACCAGTTTCTCACTCACCTACCGAATTTACTGAAATCGGCAGAAACGATTTTCACCCATAAACACTAGGGTAGACTTAGAAACGGGTAGAGGTTCGAACTTGGGTTTCCAGCCATTACTAGTGTCTATCAAAGGGGTTGAATCTAACAAGGCATTCACCTCATTAATCACATCATCATCATCAAAATCAATCCCAAAGTGAGCTAGGCATTTCTCTAATGGATCATCTAACAAAGTGTTTGGTAATGACTCCTCGACTAATGTTCCTATCATATTCACCTCTTCTATGCTCGAGTCATCTAGTTCAGAGGGTAGCTTACTAATATGGAAAACGTTCAGCTCAATAGTCATATTACCAAAAGACAAGTTCATAATACCGGTTCGACGAGTTAATGATCGCATTGGATGTAGCTAAAAACGGGCGACCTAAAATTAGGTATCCGGTTCTCTCGGGTCGGGGACAAGGTTGGGTATCTAGGATAACAAAATCCACCGGATAAATAAACTTGTCGACATCTATGAGAAAATCCTCGATCACACCCCGAGGAATTTTAACGGACCTATCAGCTAACTAAAGAGTCATCTGGGTAGGTTTCATCTCACCAAGTCCTAGCTTAAGGTACACATGGTATGGAAGTAAGTTCACACTGGCTCTTAAGTCAAGCAAAGCTTTCTCAACACGGTATTTACCTATTGTGCAAGAAATAGTAGGGGACCCTGGGTCCTTATACTTAGGAGTAGTGGTATTCTGAATAATGGAACTCACGTGACTAGCTAGGAAGGCTTTCTTTTGAACACTAAGCTTACGCTTTCGTGTACACAAGTCCTTAAGAAACTTGGCATAAGCGGGAATCTGCTTAATCGCATCCAACAATGGTAGGTTGATAGTTACCTGCTTAAAAACCTCCAATATATCATTAAAGTTGGACTCCCTCTTAGTTGGAACTAGCAGCTGTGGGAACGGGGCTCTAGGAACAAAGCCTGGTTCAATATGACCCTCATTGATCTCTTTAGAGACTCTATCAGTCTCCTCATCATTTTCTGGCTCAGAAGGGTGAACTACAGCATGTTCACTATCAGGCATGGCGACCTTAACTTTCTTTCCACTCCTAAGGGTTGTAATAGAATTCACATGATTGTACGATTTCTCTCCTTTAGGGTTAGGATTAGTATGACTAGGGAACCTTCCATCTTCTCTCTCACTAAGGAACTTAGCAATTTGGCCGACTTGAAGTTCTAATTTAGCAAGGGACTGGGAATTATTCTTAAAATTCTGCTTGGTTTCCTCTTGAAAATTACCCTGGCTCTTTACTAACATTTCCTGGCTCTGTGCTAACATATCCTGGCTCTTTTTTAGTATACTAAAAGATTCCTCTAAGCTAGTCATTCTATTCTCAAAAGGGTTCTGGAACTGGGTTTGACCTGAAGAATTATTATTATAACCAAAACCTGGGGGAGGCTGAGAATTACTAGACTGTCCTTGATTCTGGCCCTTAGACCAAGAGAAATTAGGATGGTTTCTCCAACCGGGATTATAGGTCTCTGAGTATGGGTCATACTTCTGACGGTTCTCAAACCTAGCATTGTTATAGACATCATGAGCTTGCTCTTCACTAACCTGACCTTCCCAAAATGAGTTATCGTGCTCTATTCCACAACTAGATACTTGAGAGGTTCTATTAGGTTCTCCAAGGGACCTATTTTTAGACTGACCCATTTCCAAAGCTTCTAACCTTCTAGATAAAGAAGCAAATTTAGCATCTGACCCGAAGCTTGTATCTACCACATTGGTGCTACTTCTATTGACCAAGAGTCTTTTAGGGGGTTCAACACAAGACTCCCACTGTTGGGATTTCTCAGCAACAACTCCTAAGAAGGTAAAGGCATCCTCGGCACTTTTATTAGTAAACTCACCAAACACACATAGACTCGACCATGGCTTTGGTCGAATAGTCTAAACCATCATAAATAATCCCTACAAGTTTCATCTTATCAAATCCATGGTGAGGACACTGAGATAGGAGATCATTGAATCTCTCTAAAAACCTATAAAGAGACTATCCCTCTTGTTGCACACTAGCACTAATTTTCTGCCTAACAGCTACAGTTTTATGCTTAGGGTAGAATTTTATATAGAAAGCAGTAATAAGTTCCTGCCATGTTTCAATGGATCCAGATGGTAAGTTGTTTAGCCAGGTCTTGGCTTTATCTTTTAAGGAAAATTGGAACATCTTAGGTTTCAAAACTTCATCAGTAAGGTCTTTTATTCTAACTGTCCAACAAATTTCCTCAAAGTCCCTAATATGAAAATAAGGGTTCTCATCCCCTTTTCCTAAGAATATAGGGATCATCTGAAGGATACTAGCTTTTATCTCGAAGTTAGCCGTATTGGCTGGCAATTTAATGCATGAAGCTCGGTTGGTCCCAGTTGGGAACATGTAATCTTTCAAAGTTGCCATCGTTGGCACAACTAAAGTACTAGGGGTACTTTCCTCACTAAGAGACAGATTTTCAAAACTGAAGTTTCCAAAAACGGGGCTCTCAAAAGAAGAGTCTTCGAGTTCCCCGCCTTCGCAAGAAGAACTACTAGGTTTGTCACTAATCAAAACGACCTAGAGTGTTTCTTTTCCAAGCCCGTTCTTTAAAGACCTCGGGCATACACTAAAAAAAAAATAAAACAAAAAGAAAAAAATCCTAAAAGGAAGGGAAGTTCTATGCAAGCACAAACAAGGCTGACTCCACCACAGCAAAGCTAATGATATCTAGCAAACAAAAAGCATGATGGCTCCACTTAGATTGTTTTCTAGACCAGCTTCTAATCGTTCGAAAGGGAAATCGTTACAATTTAAGCAAACCCCTCTGGATCAATCCGAGTCAAAGTAAGTTGAATCAAGGCGAGGGAAGCTCAGTGGAGCTTTGATACCCAAGGCCTTACCGCTATTACAAGGCGGCGCAGTCACGCATTCAACTTCACAGAGACCATCATGAAGTACAAAGTATGCTAAAAGAGTAACCAATATTTTTCGGAAGACTTTCCTACTAAGCTCGTTACCCTATCGGTCTCGTTCTATTCCATATTTTAAGGCTTAGGTTCGCGTTAAGTATTGTTTTCCTAAGGCGGGCAAGAAGAGAACGGTGATGAAATCCGAACCCTTATCTTGTATGGCCAGTCCTTGCCCTTTACTAGGAAATTAAAACAGCCGTTTTCAGTTCCTCGACATATATGCAAACGAAGGAATACAGTAACTCGCTAGCAGGGGATTCGCGAGTGTTTCGATAAACTTACCTCCCGTACCAGACGGGGGATGAACCGTTGTAGTCGACTCGGGCCACGACTCCTATGTCATGTACGAACCCGAGGGGCCGAGGTGATATCGTAATCACCGTCCTTCTCTGCACACAGTTTAATATTTAATACTACCTTTCCGTAGGGTTTAAAAAAATAAGGAATGTCCGAATGTCCAAATGTCCAAGTCCAAAAAGTAAAAGAAAAGGAAAGTCTAAAAAAAATAAATAAAAATGCCTCTCTTTTTTTTTTCTCTCTTTTATAAAATATAAAAAAAAATCTTCTTCTTTCGCTCCTTTCGCTTTGTCTTTATCTCCAAATCTTTAGGTATCAACCAAAAGCTTTGGCAAATATTTCTTTCGCTCCAAATCCCAAAATCTGAAAGGAAAAGACAAAAACCCAAAAACGTAAAGAAGAACAAATAAATAAAAACCTAAAAAAAAAAAATCTAAAAACTCTAGCCTAAAGACAAGTCCGCGTCGGCGGCGCCAAAAATTGATGTGACTCAATAATGTTGTAGTAAAAAGTTCGTTGAGACTTGTGAAAGCAATGGATTTTTAGACTTATAGAAATTAATAATAAATAAAATTTAACACAAAATTGATTCAAGATATGAGAAAATAACCAAGACACTGATTCCACTATTACACATGAATGAATAACAATAAATAACCCAAAACTCTAATTATCTTTTAAATTCCTTGTTTCTTAATTCACAAATAATCAGACAAATTCTCAAAAATTAATTGTATCCCTAATCATAGATTATCTTAATACAAAGCATAACCTATCTAATTGAATCACAACTAATGAAAATAATTTTGCGAACGATTTAAAACTCTGCAAAAGCAGTGATTGAGTGAACTATAATTTATAAATTAGAGAAAATAAAATAGTTACCACTTATTCATACGTAAATAGCTTCCTCATTGCCTTGGTTGTGGGAGAATTAGCCTCTCATCATGTTGGAAACACGCTCAAAAATCATTATTATTGCTCAAAGGGTGTTCACAAAGATGGAATGGAGAATAAGATGAAAATCGCGTGTTTGCAACGATTATAAATGTTGCAAACACTGTTACAAAGAGGGTTGAAATCGTTACGGATTTTAAGTCCGCCTCGTATTACGACGCTCGGTTAAGTGTCTCATTCTCGTAGAAGAACGACTGCCTCTGGTGGTCTGTTCTTCACGTTCTTCAGAGATGCAGCAGCAGAAAATGGCCGTCTCTGCAACTTTGATTTTTGGCTCTTGTAGTGTTCTATAACTCTCCCAATATCTCCGTAAACCTTCTACTCTACCTCAGCAACATATATATACTCCACTGGGACAAGAATCTTCGCTCATTACCTCAAAATAATTCTCTATTACTCGGAAAATATTTTTCTTCCCAGCTACGAGATTTCTTCCCTGAATTAACTTCCCACGCTGTCAACGAGTGTTTGATAGTGCTGAAACTTCCCTTTTTTACTTCTTAATGCTTCTGCAGCGTCAAAACACACGTATTACATGTCTAAATCCTATACAATCCCGTGTATATCTCTTCTCGGCACATGCTCTCTGTTTTTCTTCTCGCGACAATTCTAGCCAAATTTAGACGACCAGTCGACCCATACCAGCCCTGTTAGGCCCAGAGGAAGATACCCAATCAATTCCCGACCATTGAGTCTCCTTCTAACTCGTCCAAAAATCCGACCAAAATCTGCAGTTCTTGTTAAAAAAATTTCCCGCCAAAATAATTTTCAAACGAGGAAGAAAGGGTTGCCCCTTATCCCACAAGTGGGGTGCGAATATCAACGAGGTGCCCCTTAGTAATTGGGTTACCCCTTATCCAAAGTGGGAGTCCGAATATCAAAAGTCCTCCGGGGTATTCCGAGCAACTTTTCGAGCCGAATTTTCCAACAAATATTTATTTCCAAAAATACCTAAAAATACATAAAAACACAATATTAGTACAAAAATCGAGTTCCAACAATACCAACACTGAGGACAATTCAGACACAAAAAATGTGTCTATCACAGTGTAAAGTAGCGAAATATTTGTTGAGCAGAGACCAATGAAACGAGTAAAATTTGACTTGAGAATTCTTAAGGCTGGAATGCCTGCTCATGATAATTCCTCAATGGTCAAGGTGCATGTTAGAATACGAGCTTCCAAATCAAAATCGGTGAAGGTGCATGTTAGAATACGGTCTTCCAAATCAAAATCAAAATTAAATCGGGTTACGCGGAGTAAAAGCGCGGTCAATGACTCGACGTAAATAGCCTACTCCGATAGCATGTTAGAATACGGGCTTCCAACTCAAAACCAATTGGCGATGAGTGGAGAGGCCCGTAGGATTATAAACCACAGGATCTTAGATTGCCCAGACAATGTGGGACTAATAATCTCAACAGTGCATACTAACTAGGTTGCGGTAACTACCTCCACTCCTGGATCTTTTGCTTTCCATGAATCTAAACCACGTGATAATGTGATTATTTCGCATATATGAGTTCATCACGGAATATGGCAAGTTTAAGAGATGGAGAATCAATAAAAAGCGTTAGCAGACTAAATACAAGACATAGTCCTCCCTTCATTTCTCTTTTCTTCTCTCCGACCGAGTGGTACTAAATTACCGAAATTGGTGGAATAAACTAACGAAATTGGTGGACTAAACTAACTTTGGAAAAGAAAAGAATCGGTGGACTAAACTAACGATTTTTTTTTTTTTGATTAGTCAAGAGAAAATTCATTGAAAAGAGAGGTACTTAAGAGGGGTACTCAACCCAATGAAAACAAAAGAGAACAAAAAAGTGAAGTGTAATTCTCCAAACCTAAAACAATAAAAATCAAGTTCACAAAGGCCGAAATAAAGAGTCCCCTAAACCAATCACCATATTTGGTGGACTAAATTACCGAAATTGGTGGACTAACTAACAATTCTCCTTAGAATTAGGGCTGAATTACTACCTTGTTTAAGATTTATGAAAAAAAGGGGGAGCCCACCTTTGGTTCCGCCACTGCCCAGCATCATCCTGATACGTAAATATAACATACTCCCTCCGTCCCTATTATATAGGCGGAGAAGTACTATTCTCTTAGAATAAGAAAATTCTTAGTTTTCATAAATTTCCTCCTACTTTCCTAATTTATCCTTCCCTTGTTCCAATACAAATATTATTTTATTTATCTCTATCTCACATGTAAACTAAATTGTATGATACTCATGCATCATTAATAGGGGCGTATGTGGAAAAAGTGACTTTGGAATAGGAGCTCCGCCTATCTAATGGGACTAGAAAATTTCTAAACTCCGCCTATATAATAGGGACGGAGGGAGTAGATCGTAATCGTCATCATGCCTGACATACATATACTGACTGATACATTATTGTTTGAATTCTCTTCGTGGAGGTGGGAGAATCTACTATGCCGCTTCGCGATTAAGAAACACCACTAACAGAGCCTGGTCATGCCAGAATTTGCACCTATTTAATGATCAGTCCGCAGGTTTCCATGGTGTTATACAGATTTCTACAAGCCTATAATAATAATATAATGAAAACCCATGCACCAAATTCTCAATTCAGTTTGTTTAGCTTTCCACCGTGGCTGTTGCTTTTTCACCAAGTTTCTGTTGGGCCCATGACTATTTAATTGATGCTTGAATTAGGATTATCGAGTCAGGAAATATACCAGATCTAGGCTCCAACAAGGGAGCTTTACGGAACTCAAGGTGGCGTATTCTAATAAGTGTAGAAAGAGATGGATGCAGTAGGTTCGTTCCATTGGGATATCGATTATGAACTGCAAATTAGTCTTGATATTGATATGTACTATGTTAGTGATTGGAAAGAGGATGAAGAAGAAATTGTCAAGAAATCTAAAGTTACAAAGAAAGAATAATTTGTCTTGTTGTTTTTACTGCTCTTACAATTTACATTGTAAACATCGTTTAATTTATGAACCCTTCAAGCAAGGAGCAAGAGTGATCCTATCAGTTATCTCCTTGCCAGATAAACTCCACATCATTCGATCATTATGAACCTTCTTACCTTTGTTCCTTTTGGTTTTAATAATATATGTAGCAACACTTACAAATTTAGTTCTTCCATTTTTATTTTCCTCCAGGTATACCTTCACTGAAAACTAGTATGTATATCATTTAGTTCATCTTTAATTTCCTTCACCAACTTAAAGATCATTTACTATAACAGGTTTCCGCAAACTGAAGAATGAAACCGATTGTTGTGAAAAATCACAATTACACTTTTACCTCAACTCACAAGTCAATTTAGCATGTGCTTCCCCACAGGCCGCTGTTAACAGCTCATGCTAAAAAATCACAATTAAGTTTTCATCACGCGTTATAAGAATTCAAACCGGCCGAAATAAAAGAAACTCACTCTTAAAATGACTGATTATGACCAATTCAATTGCACATGGTGTGAGGAAGACCAAATCCAGGTAAGATACCGAATGAGGAATTGTACACCATAAGAAATGCAACTGCCTACGTATGTATGGTGTATGACCAAACGTGAAGAAGCGAAGTGACATTGACTTGAATTGACATTCTCATTAATTCGTTTGTCTGAATTAAATAATGTACTGTACGCTAGCAATTATTTTGGGAGTTATGTCTTCTTCATAGTTCAATACTCTTGACATGCGTTTAAACTGTGTGGACATACGAAATGAGAAAATTCTTGGCCTGTGAGGACAACCATCCTGAGAAAATTGCCGATGTCACGGTAGTACAGTGATACAGTTATTGGATGATGGAATCAGTGACTTGAGTTTGAAACTCGACAGGATCAAGAATTTTCGTGATAATAAGTTATATGTACATGACCTCCATGCTGCATCATGTGACATTCTATCATGAAAACCATGTGGAAAACAACCTTGAGAAAATTGCCGGTATCACTATAGTACAGTGGTAAACTTACAGAGTGGTGGTACAAGTGATTTAAATTCGAAACTCGGCAGTAAACAACATTCTTGACAATAGGTTATACGTAGGTACGTCACTTCCATGCTACATGTTTCCTGAAAACACTTGTCGTGTGACGTTTTATCATGAAAATATCTTTGGACAAGATGAAATAAAAACGTGTGCATGTAAGGTCCACATGTAAAATATAAAAAAGACTCGGCTAGAAAATACATATATATATATCCATCCGGACCATCCCATTAATAAGATTGTTAGAAGAAAAAAAAAGTTGAGAGATTTGCATTGAACATTGGCACCAACTAATAATATGATCTCTGCAATGCCTCAAATTATTCACTATCCACTGCTAACTACTTCTTCCTCATCTTGTTCTTCATCTTCGTTACGGTCTCCTTTCACCTCCACCCCATTCTCGAACCGGTTGCATGTTAGCACCAAACGCCTTGCACAATCAGAAGACTCCGTGCACTTTCAGTACCAACCTGCAATTTGGGATAAGCATTTTGTTGTATCAGTACCAAACACTGATTACATGGTGATCATTTTATTAATTTTCCACTCGAGTAGTTCATTATATCAACTCGTTCAGACTATACTAATTACTACTACTTTTTTATATGCAGCACAAAACAGATGCGGAATTACCGGTGAAGAACATAAAAAAACAAGTGAAGGGTTTGCTTCAGAATGCAGTAAAACCACTGGAGAAACTTGAGTTGATCGATGCGATTCAAAGACTCGGAATGAGTTACCTTATAGAGGAAGATATTCTCAAAATCCTAGAGAATATGTACCATGACGATGCACAGAAGATAAAAGATAACTTATATGCAACTTCACTTAGATTTAGGCTTCTTAGGCAATATGGTTTTTATGAATCTCAAGGTAGTGGCAGCAAAGTCCATGATGAACGGGGGCATTTGCCCCCGACAATTTCGTGGTTTTTTAATTGTTGTGGGTTACTTTCTCGTTTATTTTAGCTTACGGAAAATGGGTCATTTGTCCAAAAAATTTAAAACACGGTTCAAATGGACGAGTAAAAAATTTTATGGGTGAAATGGACACAAAAAAATAGCAAGGATGAAACTGGATTCATCCTGGCTTAAACTTAAAAAATAGCGAGGATGAAACTAGATGCATCCTGTGTAAATTAAAAATAAGAAAAAGTATTTGAAAATGGGCAGGATGAAACTGGTTACATCCTGCCTATTTTAAAATTTTTGTCCATTTAAACAATATCAAAATCTAACTGTCCTTTTCACCCAGGAAATTTTAATTTTGGTCTTTTTAATCAATTTTGTGTTTAGCTAATGACATGTTTATCTTTGGAGTGGCAGATACTTTTGACGAATTCAGACACGCAGAAGGTGGCTTCAAGGAAACTATTATTTATGATATAAAGGGAATGCTGAGTTTATTTGAAGCGGCACATCTGCTGGTGGAAGGGGAAAACATCTT
Organism: Papaver armeniacum; assembly: GCA_023531295.1. Lineage (NCBI taxonomy): Eukaryota > Viridiplantae > Streptophyta > Magnoliopsida > Ranunculales > Papaveraceae > Papaver > Papaver armeniacum. The sequence continues at coordinate 826,416 of JAJJWW010007051.1, forward strand.
AAGTGAATCCATACTCCTCACAAGAACATATCTATTAAAAAATGGAAGCAACCAAAGTAAAAAAATTAACTTTAACCTAGCTAAACAAGTACGTCGGGCTTTGGAGACACCATTTCACTGGAGGGTTCAAAGATCAGAATCTAGGTTTTATATTAAAGCATATGAGTCTCAAAAGGATATGAATCCTTGTCTTCTTGAATTAGCTAAAGTAAATTTCAACATAGTTCAGGCTCAACACAAGGTGGAACTCATGCATGTATCAAGGTGCGTGTATATTTTATACGTACATTTAAGGGCCTATGCAGAGTGCGGTCCATTAATTGCAATGATGTCTTACTGTATTAATTGTGCTATTATCTTGTTCTTGGTTTAGATGGTGGAACGATATGGGGATTGCAAAGGAATTGTATTTTGCAAGAGACCGATTGGTTGAGTGCTTCCTATCAAATATTGGGGCTTGTTGGGAGCCACGATATGGACGTTGTAGAGAATGGGTCACCAAAATTCTGAGCTTTGCTCTAGTAATCGATGACATCTATGATTCTTATGGATCATTAGAAGAACTAGAATTATTCACCGGTGCCATTGACAGGTATAATCCTATATCCTCAAATTTCAACTACCTCAGCCAAAACTCCTATGGCGTTAATTTACAAATTTTCATTTGAAGGTGGGATTCCAAAGCCGTGAAAAACCTGCCATATTACATGAAGATATGTTTCTTAGGCCTCTTCAATACCGTCAATGAAATGGCTTTCGAGATACTGAGTGAACAACAATTTGACATCTTGCCACACTTAACCAAATCGGTATATTTGTATATTGTTGTTTCTGTTCCCTTTTTTCCCATCGTCTAACTCTTTTAGAGACTCTGTGAATAATTAGCGTTGTTGTTCGTTTATTTAGTTAGCCAATTCGGTGAAGGCAATGCTGAAAGAAGCAAAATGGTGCCATGATGGGTACGTCCCAACTTTTGGGGAATATCAGCATAATGGCTCGGTGTCATCTGTTGGATATGTTTTTCTAATGGCTGCATATTTCACGACCAATCGAAATATCAGTGATGATGTATTACAAGCCTTCGAAAACAATCATCCTCTACTATATCATTCATGTTTGCTGTGTCGACTTTCAAATGATCTCGCAACGTCTTCGGTATGTCATTCAAAAATTTGATAAAACTAAAATCAAAAATTACTGTTTGCATAATTCTTTAATTAATTTTTAAGTAACTTACTAGATATGGCTTTTACTTAATCCTGAAAATAGGCAGAGGTAAAAAGAGGTGAAGTGGCATCATCCATATACTGCTACATGCAAGAAACAAATGCTTCAGAAGAGGATGCTCGTGAACACATAAAAAAATTAATTATCGAAACGTTTAAAGAGATGAACCGGTACCTGTATGTTTCATCTCCGTTTGATCGTTCATTCGTCAACATAGTTCTAAATTTTGCAAGAACAACTTTGTTCATGTATCAATATGGAGACGGAATTGGAGCAGAACATTCAAAGAGCATAGAGCATGTTTTGTCTATGATTGTGAACCCAATTCACATTGACGGCCATACCCATGAAGACTCATCTTAATTCCTATGTCCGTGTACGTGTGCCCTTTGTAAACCCAGACTTACAAACAAAGAGGCGCTATTTGTGCATACATATGGTTGTTATATATTTAAGATACAAAATAATAAGGCCATTGCTTTGTGTCGATCAAGGCCACTACTTTGTAAGCATTCACTGCTCGTAATATCTTTCTTTCTTTTCCGGAGGTCAGGTGCTTGCTCCCCCTTTTTTTTTTTTTTTTCTTAAATCAATAAATGTTTTCTAATTCCTTGCTCATATAAAAAGAGAAATTTCGGTGCAAAATAATTAAATTTGTGTGAACGAGCTTGTATTCTCAGATGGGTGCTCCTTTATATACCCCTAAAAACACTGATGATACCCTAAGAGTTAGTTATGTTAGTTATAATTTAGTAAATAGGAAAATCCTTAATTTTTTCGAAACTTTTTATATGAATACCCCCTCTATAAAGTTTGCAGAAAATTTTGGATAAATTGTTGTCTTGAATAGCCGTTAAGCACTAAACGTTATTTAATTCACCAACACTCAAACTTTTGATCCACGTCCAGAAAACTAAAATATTGTGCATTACATTTGCAACATTTCGATCACTACTAAAGTCAACCAGTTAATTTCAGGAGTTCAGACTTAAACAGAGTAATCAATTGCACTACTGTTCCATTGTTTAAGATCAGCCACTCGATTAATTCTGCAAACAAACCCACCATATGTAGATTTCTTGAAACACAATCATGAAAGGTTGTGCCTTGTGGTAGTTTAGAATCCTAGTTTAGATTCCTTCTCCATTATTTTCTAGCATCCCCTGGTGATTATTGTTGTTTTTACAATACATCTGCTTGTACCGTTCATCAACAACTTGCGCCATATCTCTGAATTTTCAACTAAACCACAAGAACCCTAACCCTGTTTTTTCTTTTCTTTTTTTCTTTCCTGAAACGTGAATAACCCTAACCTTGTTGGTGGTTATAAATATTGATGATGTTGTTGTTGGAGTTGTTGTGAACATTAAACCCCGAAAATTGATCAAAAACTCTACCAATGAATCGCCGAAACCTGCTCCAAAAACCATAGGTGGCGTTGATTTGAAGATGGATAATTCTGGTGGTTCACGGGGGTACACAGACTTTATATTTTGATGGGTAGGAAAATCAACTTAGTGGGTACATGGATAAAGGGGTATCGTTAGTATTTTTAGGGGGTATATACAGGAACACCCTCTCAGATAGCCATGTAAACAAAGTGCAATCCTATTTTTAATATCTTGACCAATAGAATTATGCCAAGTGTCCTCACCATAGGTTCTACATTAGAAAAGATATTTCGACCAATAGGTATGGGTTCCATCGCCGTTCAATATAAGAGCTTACTTTGTCAAGGCCTGTAAAGGGGAAGATTCCTTCACAACTCAATGTGTTGCCCAAAATAAACTCACGGCCAACTGCAAAGTAACCACTTCTAGCTTGGAACTGAAAAACTCTTAAGGAAAATAAAAAGGAAGGTGGGCATCATTTCCGTGAGAGTTTTAATCTAATTAATTTTCTTACGCCGTGTTTAATACCGTTTAAGGTGGACAATACTTCCGTCAAAAAAAAAGGAAAAGGAAAACTTAAAATTTTATGGAAGTCCAAACTCAGTTTAGAAATCACAAGACTATTTTTTTCTAATATAATATATTAAGGGAAAAAAACAAACAACATATTTCACACATACTTTCGGGGAAAATAAAAAAAGAAAAATAAATAAATTTCATATATTTTCTCTACCTATTTAATGTATTTGCCCCGCCATACTAAATTAAAAATTCATTTCCACTTGGCGGGGAGAAATCCCGCGAAAACCAAATGAGAAAAGAAAAAAAGTGCCCAATGCATAGCACGGGCACCAATTTAGTAAACCTAATAATTATATACAACCACACAAAGCCTTATCGTTTGTTTATTGATCTAAATGAAGAAAGATACATGAGAAGAAGGGCAGACCAAGGACCACATACATTATTGTTATAAGTGTGTGGGCTTCCAACTCAAAACCAATTGACAATGAGTGGAGTGGCTCCATACCTTATATATTAAGATCTAGGCCAAGGAGTTAGCTATGTGGGACTATTTTTATAGTTTCTCCAACATGCTCCCCCTCCACGTGTAGGGCGGAGGAGATTAAGCCACTACAACGTGGACCTCTGTACGGGTGGACGGGTGCCCATTGGGTCTACTTCTCATTCCACTCTCATACGGGCCTAGCTCTGATACCACATGTTGGAGAAACTATAAGATAGTCCCACATTGCTAACTCCTTAGCCTAGATCTTAATATATAAGGTGGTGAGCCACTCCACTCATTACCAATTGGTTTTGAGTTGGAAGCCCACACACTTATAACATGGTATCAGAGCTAGGCCCGTATGAGAGTGGAATGAGAAGTAGACCCAATGGGCACCCGTCCACCCGTACAGAGGTCCACGTTGTAGTGGCTTAATCTCCTCCGCCCTACACGTGGAGGGGGAGCATGTTGGAAAAACTATAAAAATAGTCCCACATAGCTAACTCCTTGTTGAATGTACATGGATGCTTTTGCATTCTTCTTTCTACTTTCCTTAAGTAAATCTTTTTGGGGTTGTTCTAGATTTGATGTATCTTTAACTTCATCATACCCATTTTGTACAATCTCCCACACATCTTGTGACATGAACAAGGTCTTCATTTTGATGGCCCAAAAATCATAATTTTCTCCATGAAAAAGTGGTATTGAAGGTTGTTGAATGTAGAAACTTGAGTTACTACTACTAGCCATTGATTTGGTGGATGATTGATTGAAGAAATTGGGTTTTCTCTTTTCTAGATCTAGATTTTGAAAACTTTAAATGTTGCTGATTTTTTGATTTAATGGGTAGAAATTAATTTTTTTGACTCACCAAGATCAAATCTAATAGATTTAAGCTCTAGATACCAATTGTTGGATTTATGATTGAATTAATAAGGAAATTTGAAGTAATTTGATTGAATGGAGGTGAGGGCTCTTGGATACTCTCTACCTCTTCTACTCAATTTCATTGCATTGGAATCACATTCTCTTTCTTCATCTCTTCTTTATATACTAGGTCTACATAAACCTAACACAAAAGCATGTGGAACACTCATGTGTACTCCATAAATTACTACTAATCTTAATTAGCTAAGTAACTTCACATTAACTAACAATAACATGGTGCCCATTGGGTCTACTTCTCATTCCACTCTCATACGGGCCTAGCTCCGATACCATGTTATAAGTGTGTGGGCTTCCAACTCAAAACCAATTGGCTTTGAGTGGAGTGGCTCACCACCTTATATATTAAGATCTAGGCTAAGGAGTTAGCAATGTGGGACTATCTTATAGTTGGAGATACTATTCTAACAAGAGTGATCCATTTTCCTATAGCTAAGGAAGCTTGGAATATCCTTCAACAAGAGTATGGAGGTAATAAGAAGGTAAGAGAATTGAAATTACATTCATATAGAAGAGATTTTGAGAATCTAAAAATGAATGAGAATGAATGTTTGAATGAATTTTCTTCAAGAGTAGTTGAAATTGTTAATAATATGTTGATGTGTGGTGAGAAGATGGAAGAAAGAAGAATTTGTGAGAAGATATTGATATGTTTGCCGGAGAAATTTGAACCCATTGTGGCGGTTTTATAAGAGACTAAAGATTTATCTACATTAAAGTCACAAGAATTATGGGCTTCTTTGAAGGTGTATGAACAAAGGGTGTCGAGGCACTCGGAAAAATCAATTGAAAGTGCATTTAAATCAAAATTGAACTTGAACTCAAAAAATTCAACAATGAAGCAAAATGGGTACAAGGGCGATTCTTCATCTAGCTTCAAAGGAAAGGGAAAATGGAAGAAAGGAGGAGCCAATTCCAACAACTACACAAAGAGTGATTCGTCTCAAGTACCAAGGTGCAATTTTTGCAAGAACAATGGTCATTTGGAGAAGAATTGTTGGAACAAAGGAAAGCCTCAATGTCGCAATTGCAAGAAGTATGGACATTTGGAGAAAGATTATAGATACAAAGAAGATGAAGAACAAGCCGGTAGAGCGGAAGAAAAAGAAGAAAAACAAAATTTGTTTTATGCTTGTCAAAGTGCCATGGTGACTTCCAAGAGTGAAGTTTGGTTTGTAGATAGTGGTTGTACAACTCATATGTCCGGTGTGAAGAGCTTGTTGGTTGACATGGATACATCCATAAACTATCTAGTGAAGATGGGGGATGGAAACATGGTTCAAGCTAACGGAAGAGGTACAATTTGCGTGCAAACTATTAATGGAGCAAAATACATTAGAGATGTGTTATATGTTCCGGATTTGGCACAAAATTTGCTTAGTGTTGGGCAACTTGTGGAGGTTGGGTATGCGGTTCATTTTGAAGATGGATATTGCACCATTTATGACAAGAAGCACAACAACAAGAGACAAGTCATGAAGAGTATCAAGATGGAGAAAAATAGAAGCTTTCTAATTATCTTTGAAAAGGATAAGAATGTTGCATTGAGGATGGAAACCATTGATGAAACATGGTTATGGCATAAAAGACTTGGGCATTTGAATTTCAATGGTCTCAAGGAGCTTTCCAACAAGAACATAGTGCAAGGACTTCCACAACATATCAACCACAAAGATGGAGTATGTGAAGGTTGTGCACTTGGGAAGCAACATCGCCAACCATTCCCAAAAGGTGTAGCATGGAGAGCAAAAGAACTTCTTGGTTTGGTACATACCGATGTGTGTGGACCAATGAAGACACCAACTCATGGAGGTAATAGATACTTTATCTTATTCATTGATGATTTAAGTCGTATGACTTGGGTGTACTTCATGAGATAAAAGTCCGAAGTTTTTAGCATCTTCAAGAAGTTCAAGAGCCTTGTTGAAAAGCAAAGTGGTAACTACATCAAAGTTTTGAGAAGTGATAGAGGCAAAGAATACAACGACAAAGAGTTTGATAAATTTTGTGAAGATGAAGGCTTGGAAAGGCAACTTACCGTGGGTTATACTCCTCAACAAAATGGTGTTTCCGAGAGAAAGAACCAAACCGTGATGGAGATGGGGAATTCCATGCTTCATGAAAAGGGTATGCCTAAAGTGTTTTGGGCCGAAGCCGTCAACACCGCCGTCTACTTGATGAATAGGTGTCCCACAAAAGCCGTATGGGATAAAACTCCTTTTGAATCATGGAGTGGGAGAAAGCCATCGGTAAGACATCTCAAAGTTTTTGGTAGTGTGTGTTATACTCAAATTCCAAAGGTGAAGAGAACAAAGTTTGATGAAGCAAGTGACAAGTGTATATTCATTGGCTATAGCCTCCAATCAAAAGGTTATAGGTTGTTTAGCTTGAAAAACAACACAATGATTACAAGTCGTGATGTCTTGTTTGATGAAGGGGCTTCATGGAATTGGGAAGAAGGTAAAATTGAAAAGAGAACCATTATTGTTGATGAAGAGCAAGAAAATTCAGCAACAAATGAAGTTGAAGAAGGTGAAGAAGATGAGGAAGAACTACCTCAAACACCACGCACTACGGGAAAAATCATCATTTACAACACTGTATTAGGGTTGTAGTACCCCTACTACAACGCTTTTTTGTGTATTGTGTAGGTGGGGTATTGTAGAAAGTCCAAGCTGTTCTAGAATACTTGACTAAGTGTTGTGAAGGGTGATGTGATTCATGGTTCGACAATATTTTTCCAAAGTTGTGAGTCTCTTTCGATTTTTTTTGAAAGCCTAACACAACCCTTGCTTGTTGTTGTAGGAGTATCTTCGACAACACAAGTAGTGTATCGTAAAAATATGTAACACAACACTTGTATATGTTGAAGGTCTATCTTAGACAGCCTAGGATGTGTATCGTAGAAATATGTAACACAACACTTGTATAAGTTGAAGGACTATCTTAGACAACCTAGGATGTGTATCGTAGAAATATGTAACACAACACTTGTATAAGTTGAAGGACTATCTTAGACAACCTAAGATGTGTGTTGTAGAAATATCTAACACAACACTTGTATAAGTTGAAGGACTATCTTAGACAACCCAGGATGTGTATTGTAGAAATATGTAACACCTCTTATTACTATGATGAATAAGATTTTGTTGTAGAACTATGTTGGACAGCACCTAATTATGTCGTAAAGACATTCTTCCACAACCATTGGTTTGTGTAGTTGGAATATGGAACACAACTCTTGTTAGAAGTTGTGTGCATATAACTATTTTGAAAAAAAAAATTATAACTGAAACCAAATTGCCGAAAGTATTTCACATTCATATTAACCTTCCAGTATAACACATTTACATTCATTCTAACATTGTACAATTCACAAAGAAAGTTCAGTTCCCAATTCTTTACCCACCAATGAATACATGCCTACAATACCACACTGCAATTATTCCTATAACATTCTGTTCTAGAACTAGATAAGAGCAAAGTTTTCATTTTTTTTTTCACTTTTCCCCCTTCCCCTGAAGAAGAGCGGAAGATATTAAGCTATCAATATCCAATGACATATTTGGTCTGCGACTACCAGTATTCTTTAGATTGTTTGACCATCTAAGAACGTTCCTCAAGCATCCGCTATTTCTAATAATCCTTATGCCTGTAATGCTGAAGTGTTTTAGTAAAGATTAAAGCTTCTCAAACAAAGGATTGACCAGTATTCTTAGTTTCATGTTCTTACCTGTTTTTCAAGAGAAGATTTAGCTCAATCATGTGAATTGGATTGGCATATACTCCAACCTGCAAAGAAAGAACATATAATTTGATTAGCTGATAATATCATTGTTTTTTGTTGTTGTTTTTTCTATTTTGAAAAAGTACAAATTTATAGCTAGGCCGTTCACACCAGATAGCAGTTTAGCTGATAGATGACAAAATTAAGCTTTCCTAGCAAGCAACAAAATCAGAAAACCATTACGGGCGAACTAGATCCTAACTGCGAGAGGGTTACCGTAGAAACACACAAATTGAAGATCCAGCAAAAATATAATATATAAATTAGTACCTCTCTACAAACAGGGCACTTGCATTTTGGTTCAGCAGCCTTAAGACCTTGGAATATCATCACAGAAGCTGCAGAACAAGCACATGATTCGCTGAAAATATGGCCGTAGCTCGAAGCATAAGGATTAAAAGCAATCTCTTGCAAACAAAAAACCGAAAAATTGGCATAAGTATATCTGATATCTGATTAGTTAACCATCCCCATAATAAAACATCGCAAGTCGGGCTATACTCCAGCTTCACAGGCTATACCTGAAACTTCATTAAATCCATTGAAATTTATATAAAAGGCACCCAAATCTATTAGCCAAGGAGATTTAAGGAGCTCAATGTGCTCAGCCCTCAACTTAGATCTGAAGTTTCTGCCATTTACAAAGGAGTGTACCTGCAAAATCCAGTAGAACTTGAACCCATTCAAAATAGCTGACGGTCACGCCTCCACCATTTGCATATATGTCAGGAAGTATGATAACTCCTTTCTTGCTTAGAATCTGAAAATAAATGTCAAGAGTTAAAAATCTTAACTAGATGAAAACCCAACATATGTTCGCATCACGGTTTACAAAATGAGTGGTAAATTACCTCGCCTGCATCAGGATCAGTAGGGTGATTTGCCGCTTCTATGATGTATTTGGCCTTCACATCTCCAGCATTGTCCCTTTAAGAAACGAATAAAATGGTATGAACTTACTGGTAAGGTTTTTAATATGCATCACAAAAACAAATCTTGAGAAGAAAAGAGACTAAATTGTGAAGAACACCGCTAAGAGCACAGGGAATAAGAACATCACAGTCATGGACAAGCAATTCACTAGCATCCATAGAATCTCCACCTTGGAAATCCTTTAAACTACCCGTAGCCTCTTTGTGCTTAATCAATTTGAACTGCACCAGTGATGCCGCTTACAGCCACAACCTTACCACCTCGCTCATGAATCAGCTTTGCAGCCCAGTAACCCACATTACCGAACCCCTGAAATAGTTCAAAAACTAGTTTAGAAACAAATTTAGAGAGATTCGAAATGCAAGCTCGATTTACAGTTTGAATAGAAATATTAGAGAGTATCTTTCTATTTACCTAGATGGCGAATTTCAAATCTGTAAGGGTCTGTCCATATTCATTGAGCAAAACCTCTGTTACAAATACAACACCTCGTTCGGTGGCATCTTCTCTACCTAGTGATCCGCCAAGGTCCTACAGCATCAAACAATAACGTAGGTGAACATTTACGAACACAAACGCTTCATTCAAATCTCAATAAACCGTTTACGTTTTTCCAAATCCTGAATAGGTACTTACAATTGGCTTTCCAGTAACAATAGCTGGAGAGTAAGCATGAAATTTAGAGTACTCATCCAAAATCCATGCCATTGTCTGCGTAAAACCCAATTAGGATTACAAATTTCAGAACTAACGATGCGAAAATACCACAGAATTATTGTAAATTATATGACTAACAAGTAGTTTTCATACACGAATATACCTGTGCATTAGTTCCCATGTCAGGTGCAGGAATGTCCGTGTGAACCCCAATTAGATCATGAATCTTTTGAGTGAAAGCTCGCGTAAGACGTTCCAATTCACTCTCAATTCCTTTGGTGAACAACCAATTCCACCTACTTGGCTGCTGCTAAACCAAACCTTCCTTCTACTTGCACTCAGGAGGTCCCTTCCCTTGTTGTCCTTCAGCAGCTGGAACTCTACTTCTCTGCAACTCAGAAAGTAGATAACCTCAGATACAGTTATCTAACATACAAATCACAACAGTGAATAAATTGAATCGACATGAACTCGATAAAAAGGAAATGAGCAAATAGAGAGAGAGAGAGAGAGAGAGAGAGATTTTTTACCTTTTCGGATGTTGGCTGTGGGGATTTAAGTTAAGCGAGCAAACAAAGAGAACATATTAGAACATATTTTAGAAGAGAAGGAATTGAGTAGCATAACTAGCAGAGTTCAGATTCAGAGGTTCAGAGATACTACCTTCTTCCTATTCTTGCCTTCATCTTCATCATCGTCTTCCTCGTCGTCATCTTCATCCTCCAATGAAACCTCCAAACATTAAGATAGACAAGTTTAGTTTTCCAAACATTAAATAGATAGATTCTTGGGCTGCACAATTCAAAATGGTACCTGTAATTGACAACCCAGGTGCAATTAGATATAATTCGCCGTAGGTGAAAATCTTACTTGAATTTGAAAGCACTTAACAATATTCAAAATAACAATGGAGTAGTACCTGTCATTGCTATGTTTGTGTCTCAGTACTTCCATAGTTATGAGTCAATCTCTGGATAGTCAACGTCTACGTCTCGTGTCAAAGCAAACCAGTTAATCTAGCTTATGAGTAAATGTTCTTCATGTCAAAAACAAACCAACACCAGACTGTCAAATAAGCACAATAAAAATCATCAAGTCACACCTCAACATCATCATCACACATAATATAAAAAATACAATCAATTGCACTAGCTATCACAAATCCATCATACCTTCTCTTGACCTCCAACATCCCACACAGTGAAACTGATGTTCTTGTACTCTAAAGTCTCCATATTAAATCATATACCAAACCACACCGACAACACATCAGCAACACGGCATAATCAACACATATTGAAATAAAATGGAAAAGGGTATCCAATGCGTACCAATAGTAGGAATGGTGGTAACAATCTCTCCCAACTTGAGCTTATACAATATTGTAGTCTTACCAGCCGCATCTAGACATACCATAAGAATTCTCATCTCCTTCTTGGCAAATAGCCTACTAAATAACTTGGTGAATGATAGCCCCATCTTTGCCTGTATCAAATAAACACACAACACAAATAAAAAAATAATAATCAAAATCTAATCCCATTACCTAAAACAACACACAACATTGTTTTCAAATCATTCACAAATCCCGAATCACCTGGATTCAAATCGCTAAGAATTCTTGAATAATCGACTAAATACTGTTTGATCTCGACCTAAAAGCAGAATCCCTAATCACTATGTATACATGGCATAGAAAGTAGAAGAGTATTCATAAATCTAATATCAATCAGGTCACAATGGGATTGTCTATAACTTCCCTATATAGTATACTTGGCATAAAACATGAAAATGTTTATAAAACAACAACCAATATGTGAGATACTCAAACATATAATTAAGATTTCGATTTAAAGAACCTCTTGTTCATGAACATAAATAATCTAGCCAATAATTTCATCCTTTCACCCTAACAATAGTTTAGAAAATCATGGCTTTCTCAAAAACCATAGAAATTGATATAGAAAATAATGATCTAAACATAGCGAAAAGAAAAAAAAACTTAAACCTAGTTTCTTCCCTGTAAAACCGCCTCCTCAGTTGAGTTTACCTCACTAAAATATATAGGTTTTGCTGGGGAAATCCAAGTAAACCCTAGCTGAACTTCCAAGGCCCAGTCCACTACTAACACCATACCACCAACTGCACAGCTCAACCAATTGCAAATACAGCACCATCCTCCATTCTCGGACCATCTGACTTCAGCTCCTTCCCAGTGCCGCAACACCCAGCTTCTTTAGTTTCTGTCCAGCCGGCTATGAGTTTGCACACTGGTTAACCTCATAGTAAGGACCAACCATTAACTCAATTCAGATATTCTACTGGCCATTTAATCACCTTCACCCACTTGATTTCACTGCAACAATTAAACATCAGACCCCTTGTCTAGAACCAAATCTCGACATAAATATAGCCTACACATTCGAGTACCAGAAATGTCATTTTGAGAATACAACACCACTGTCGACAGATGCAATTAAAGCACCAGTTGATACAAGCCTCCATCTCTATCTCGACCCAATCAAATTCACACAACTGAAATCTCTGTATACAGCCACCATAACCAACACCGATTTCAGTTAGACGGAGGACCCAAATCATTTCCCTTCTGCCAATTACTTCAAGTATCGAGAGCTTCACAGTATAATTTAGAACAAACCCAATTAATCAATTCTTTCTTCTCTCAAGAAGAATCCCTGTTTAGATCCCATTTGGGCAGCAAGAAAAAAACCCCTCATTCCATTGGTTCCATACTGTTGAGCATATTGAACTTGATGTTCTCTCTTCACATCCACATACAAATTCCACCACCAGCAAATAGACCTAATACAAATCCATCACACAGATTCGAGTAAACCCATCTAATTGATTTCATTTTCTATCTTCCATTCGGTTCAACCACTTCTAACCTCTCCATTCAATTTCCAATTTTGTCTTCATGGTCTCAATAACTTTCGATTAAACCCAATCTGGACCTGTAATTTTGAGGAGAAGAACTTGAACCCCCCAAATCTGTACCTTGTATTCACTGTTCTTCGACTCCAACAGATTCAACCACAACCAATAACTGAACCCAAATCAGTACCAAGAACAGCGTCAATTTCATTGAACTTCAAAACCCCCCACGGATTCATCGATTCAACACCATCTTCTACTGCCCTAACTTCACAATCGAACACGGTATGTTAATCATCGTCTCAACCCATTTGTTGCCTGTTCTTGATGATTTCAGAAATCCAAATCTCGATTCAACCTCTAGCTGATTATTAGTAGCAGCATCTTCATCTTCTAGATCTTTGTCATCAACTGGACAACAACTCAATTTATTCCCTGTTTCTTCAAATCGACAATAATCAAAACAATCTCGGAAATTGAACTCAAATCCTGATTCTTCTCAGCTTAATCCTATATTAGTAGCACCGATCGAACGGAGAATCGCCATTTGCCATCACTTGCTTCTCTCTTCTCCGAATTCTTAGAAAGAACAACATTGAGATTTGCGGGTTATTATTTTTGTTTTGAAATCTAGGGTTCGAAATGGGTTTGTGTTGGAACATCAAGACATGACTGAGAGATGTACAAGCAAAGAATATGGTTGTTATGAAGATTTAACAAAATGGGGTTTTTGATTGTGAAAGAGATTCGATGGTGGTAGTTTTTTTTTTTTGTTAGGTTTTCTTCTCTAAAGGAGGCGGAAGGGGGAAGACGAGAGAAAGAGATTAGAAGATGGAGATGAATCAATGAGGTTTCGACTGCTAGGGTATACAGTCAAAGTAACTGTGGATCGTAGATTAGGAAGGTCATACGGATTGCAGAAGTTCTTGGATGTCTTTGAACGGTGGAGATTTAATTAGGGAAGTTCATACGGATCAATCTCAGTACGTGTTTCTTTGGTACATTGTGCTTCTTTGCTAAACTAAATTTGGTTTTATTATCAACTTTCGACACGAAAAAAATCCAAAAAAAATATTAATAACTTTAGGACATTGTTATCGACATTCAGATATAAAAAAATCCAAAAAATGTATAAGAATGAATATGAAAAATGAATTTGATAGTTGGTGTGTTTCTTTGTGCTTTCTCTTTGTGCTTTTGAACTTTTTCTTTGTGCTTCAGTGTCGATTCGAACTTCAAATTCGGTATAACGACAAATAAACAATGAATCATGAAGCTTCAAGGGGGTTCTGACTTCAAACTTGGCATGATACATCATCGAAATCGATAAATATGAAGCTCTTAGTCGATTCGAACTTCAAATATGGTATAACGACATAAAAACTATGAACCAAGAAGCTTTGGGAGGGTTCTGACTTCAAACGTAGCATGATATATAACTGAAATCGATAAATATGAAGCTCAGACTCGCTTAGAACTTCTAATATGGTATAACGGCATAGAAACTATGAACCAAGATGCTCTGGGAGGGTTCTGACTTCAAACTTAGCATGATACATCATAGAAATCGATAAAAATGAAGCTTAGCGTCTATTCGAACTTCAAATTCGGTATTACGATAAGCAAAATATGAATCATGAAGCTTCGGGAGGGTTCTGACTTCAAACTTGGCATGTTACATCATCGAAATCGATAAATATGAAGCTCATTATCGATTCGAACTTCAAATGTGGCATAATGGCATACAATCTATGAATCAGGAAGCTCCATGTGGGTTCTGACTTCAAACTTATGATACATCATCAAAATCGATAAGTATGAAGCTCAATGTCGATTTGAACTTCAAACTTGGTATAATAGCATACAATCTATGAACCAAGAAGCTCTGAGAGGGTTCTGACTTCAAACTTAGCATGATACATCATCGAAATTGACTACTCTAAGTCAGAAACTTGGTAAGAACGACGAATTCATCCATTTACAGGTAAGATTCCTTCGAGATATTCAACGAAACCTTAAACAAACCTTATTTCTGTATATTGTATGCAAATCAGTCTCAAAGATCGAAACCTGGCCGCGAGTTGACTACTATAAGTCAGAAACTTGGTAAGAACGACGAATCCATCCATTTACAGGTAAGATTTCTTCTAGATATTCTACGAAACCTTAAACAAACCCTATTTTTGCATAAATATATGCAAACCAGGCTCTTAAATCGATACCTGGCCGCGAGTTGACTACTCTAAGTCAGAAACTTGGTAAGAACGAAGAAACCATCCATTTACAGGTAAGATTCCTTCGAAATATTATACGAAACCTTAAACAAACCTTATTTATGCATATTGTATGCATACCGGGCTCCAAGATCGAAACCTGGCCGCGAGTTGACTACTCTAAGTCAGAAACTTGGTAAGAACGACGAATTCATCCATTTACAGGTAATATTCCTTCGGTATATTCTAAGAAACCTTAAACAAACCTTATTTATGCATATTTTATGCATACCATGCTCCGAGATCGAAACCTGACCGCGAGTTGACTACTCTAAGTCAGAAACTTGGTAAGAATGACGAATCCATCCATTTACAGGTAAAAAATATATCAGAATTGGATAAGAAATATATCAGAATTGAATATCCCAGGTTCGAAGATTACCAGAGTTAAAATGACCATATTACCCTTACTAGAAATAAAGGTAATAAATATTACGGAGAATGTGAAAATTACTAAACTATCCTTATTTGAAATAAGTAAAGTAAATATTACAGATAGTGAAAATGATCATATTACCCTTCATGGAAATTTATGCAATAAATATTATGGAGATTGTGAAAGTGACCTGACTACCCTTATCGAAAAAAAGTAAAGTAAATATTACTGCTTGTGAAAATGACCATATTACCCTTCTTTTAAATTAATGCAATAAATATTATGAAGACTATGAAAATGACCAGACCACGCTTATCGGAAAATAAGTAAACTAAATATTATAAATTGTTAAAATCACCATATTACCTTTACTAGGAATAAAGGTAATAAATATTTTGGAGATTGTGAAAATTACTAGACTACCCTTATCTGAAGTGAGTAAAGTAAATATTACAGATAGTGAAAAATGTACGTAATTATTTACAGAGAAGGCGTGTATGTGATTGTTTACATAGAAGGCTTCGTGATGTTTGCAGCTCAGTCACCTGAGCATTATTTTTGAGCATTACATTTTGTTTTACAACTCTTATGAAGGGTTTTCATAAAGTTAGTGTATTAAAGAACCACAAACTTGACAGAACATGTAATAGTGTAGGTATGGTTAGTGGTGTAGACTTCCATACAGGAGGTTGAGGATCAAATCCCCCCATCCTCATTTCTTCTAATGTTCTATATTTTTACTTCAACAACACTTACAAGTGTTGTTATACATTTTTATTAAAAAAAGAAAAAAAAAAGCCAAAACTTGTGAACGGTAAGGATGGTTGATGAGCTAGACGTCCATGCAGTAGATTCATGTTCGAATCTCCCTATAACCTCATTTTTTCCAACATTATATATTTTTACTTCAACAACACTTATAAGTGTTGTTGTAGGTTTCTATTTAAAAAAAAAAAAAAAAACCGAAACTTGTGAACTAAAAGGGTGGTTGATGAGCTAGACTTCCATGCAGTAGGTCCATGTTCGAATCTCCCTTCTAACATTTTTTTCATTATCATATTTTTGTCTTCTTCAACAACACTTGTCAGAATTGTGATAGGCTAAGTCACTACATATATGGAACATAGTTGTTATAGCTAAATGTCGTTACAACTGTTTTGCTTAAGGAGTTGTCGTTTGTTTTCTTAGCGCAACCCCTTGTTTCCTAAGGGTTGGCAGTGATGATATACGACAACTCTTCCTTTGAAACCAGTTGTAAAACATAGCACTTTCTACGATGTTTAGAAAAGTGTTGTAAATCTCTAGTTGTAGATGTATATTTTTCCTGTAGTTGCACCAAATACAAGACAAGGAGCATCTCCAAGTATGTCTCCAAGTACTAGTGCATCAACATCGCCACCGTCGGCACCAAAGAAGTTGCGAAGGTTGAGTGAAGTGTATGAAAGATGCAACTATTGTGTGGTTGAACCGGAAATTTTGAAGAAGCATCAAAAGAACCAGTTTGGATAAAAGCCATGGAAGAAGAAGTTTTTGTCATTGACGAGAACGATACATGGGAGAAGGTAGCAAGGCCAAGTGACAAAGAAGTTATTGGCGTGAAGTGGATCTATAAGGTGAAGTACAATGCGGATGGAACGGTTCAAAGATACAAAGCAAGGTTGGTGGCAAAGGGCTACTCACAACAACCCGGTATCGACTACAATGAAACATTTGCACCGGTTGCTCGTCTTGACACCATTAGAGCCGTGATTGCTATGGCGTCTCAAAAAGGTTGGTTACTTTATCAACTTGATGTCAAATCGGCATTTTTGAATGGAGAACTACATGAAGAGGTTTATGTAGAACAACCACAAGGTTTTGTGGTGGAAGGAGAAGAGGACAAAGTATACAAGTTGAAGAAAGCTTTGTATGGCCTCAAGCAAGCACCAAGAGCTTGGTATAGTGACATAGATGGATACTTCAAGAGGCAAAACTTCAACAAAAGCAAGAGTGAGCCTACATTATATGTGAAGACAAAAGGTACGTCTATTCTCATCGTTGCTTTGTATGTTGATGATCTTATCTTTACGGGTAATGATGCTCATATGATTGAGCAATTCAAGAGAGAAATGATGATGAAATATGAGATGAGTGACATGGGTTTGCTCAAGTACTTCATTGGTATAGAAGTTCATCAAAGTGAAGATGGAGTGTTCATTTCTCAAAGCAAGTATGCCGAAAAGGTGTTGAAGAAATTTGGTATGCTTGGTTGTAACCCCACATCAACACCACTTATAGTGAATGAGAAACTCAAGAAAGATGATGGAGGAAGAAAGGTTGATGAGACTTACTATAGAGGTCTTATTGGAAACTTGTTGTATCTTACACATACAAGACCCGACATCATGTTTGCTTCAAGTATGCTTTCCCGAATAGTTGAGCTACGGTTTCTTAACTTCACTCAACCTTAATATACATATTCACATGTATCTTAACTTGTTGTATTCCACACAATAGTTGGATTGAGCTACGGTTTCTTGCTTCTTTGATGCCCATGTGAATATACCCGAACCAAGAGAAAAGGCATACCCCGATGTACTCTTCATGTCATCAATACATCCTCCCAAGTCGCTATCACAATAGCCAACTAATTTGACATCCAAATTTCTTGAATACATGATTCCAAAATTCATTGTTCCTTGTATGTACCTTAACAACCTCTTTTCCGCGCTAAGATGTAAATGACAGCAACTACTTATTCTTAAAATATCAGTTCCAAAGTATTCATATAGTTTCTCAAATTTGTGCTTTTCATTTCCTGTTAAGCTTCAACAATTATATATTCCAATACCTTACTATGTCGGTTGCTGAAGGAATTTGTAGGGGGGAAATATTGCACACTTCATTACCATGGGAAGTGATCATCTCATAAGGGAGCGAATGGCGGTCTCGCGTAGCATATCCCAAATGACGGAATTATAAAACATCACGGAAGCAAGTTAACAAAATAGGATCGCGTGCATAACAAAGTTTCCTTCACTAGTAAGAAAAGGACACAATTGTAATTTCTATTTTACAACCATATGTGTATAAGGAAAAGTCCAAGAGAGAGAAAATGGGATATGTATTACTTAGTTTCTCATTCTCTTTCATCCTCCATCACCAAAACTAGATTTATAGCTCTACCAAAATCCCATTAATGGAGATTCTAAATGTAATATTAATATAACCTCAACAATCATAGTGAAGAACCATGGATATAGATCACATTGATCGAACCATGTAAAAAATCCTTGTATCCATTTATAATATTAGTACTTTAATTTCCATTTGGATTGTGAATTATGTTAGATCTCTACAAATTCTTAAGGGGTGTTAGTGGTGGGATTTCCCACTACTACAGAATTCTTAGTAATGGTGTATCAGAAATATTTAAAAAAAGAATTATCTGGTTTCAAAATAAAAATCCTTACTAGTTTCAAAATCCTGCAACTGTTTACATGTATGCCCAAGTTGGCATAATGGCATGTGTGAGTGGGAAAATCTTTTTGCATTCAATCAGCCTTTCATATAAAAGAAATTCACTCTAGGAAGAATGAATGACTGACCAGAGTGAAGAATGAATGACTGACCAGAGTGAAGATCATTCGTTTGGATAAAAAGATTTACCTAGGAAGCTGAACATTAGCATATTTTTAATTTTTATTTTAACAGTTAAATTATTATGGGACCCGCATAAAAGAATTTTTAGTTAATTACTGAAGTAAAAAAAGTTTTAGACTGGAAAAAAAAAAAAAAACACTCGGGAGGCAGATGTTCAGCCGCTCGAAGCTTTTTTTTCTTCCCAAGCGACTGATGTTCGGCGAACTAAATCGTCAAAGAATATATAAATGACTATTGAGAATGAGGAGTATTTTCGCTCAATAGTAACATCTGATTTTTTTTTTCTTTTTCAAACTCCTTCGTATATACTGAATGAGAACCCTCGTTTCATACCCTTGCTCTTAAACCCAAGAGCCTAAACTAGTTAAATTGAACGACGGATTCATGTATCAAAGCTCCTGGAAAAGCGGGGCTATTTTGGTGGTACAAAATAAAATGATTCTCAAATTCTAGACGACTCATTGTAAATATTATTCCCATCATGGTGTACACTTTTCGAAATTTTCAAAATAAAGCCTCAAACCTATACTAATTAAAATGAACAATGAGCTTTGTTTCAAAATTCTAGGAATACTACAACATAAAATGGTTTAATGCTTAGATTAAAAATGTCAAATGCACCTTAAAGAAAAGGTAAAAACTCTCTCGTAACCAATTGCACGCACTATAATCGGACTGCAATATAGTCCCTGGGTTGCTGGCATCATCCTATGCAACTTTACTTTTTTGTGTGGTCAGATTTAAAAGAGCGTTTTTTTTTTTATGGGATCACGGATACCTATTCTTAAATTATAAATATTAATTATGGTTGTAATGTCTACGGATGTAACACAAAACAAACCCCAAACCTAAAGGTCTAATTAAACTAGTTGAATTTCACGACTAAATCAAGTTTTAAAAGTCACCAATAACACGGATATAATTTGAGCCCGACTTTGTCTCAAACAAATTAACTGATACCCAAATTCTAAATGCACTATTGCCCTGGTGTCTAGCTTTGTGTCTAGCTTTTCAAAGACTTTCAAAAAGAAAAATCCTCAATCCAAACGGGACAAATTAGATTGGACGGCCGGGCCAATTTCGTTTTATCCCAAGAAAACACGTCAGTTTTATACTGCACCGGCCCGGTCAACTCCTTTGGTCCAAAAATAGTTCTCAATTCAAATTCTTAACGAGGAAAATATCAGAGAAGATTGTGGACTAAGACATACTACCAACCAGTCACCTCCACGGAGTATATGATTCCAAACATTTTTTTTTTTTTCGAAGAAAAGGTTATATTAAAAAAAAAGAAAAGAGAAAAACAGATTACAAAGCAAATCACTCCCTCATGAGAGTCTCCCAATTGTTCCAAATGAGACTAGGAGGAACAAATTTAAAAGAATCTGTGTCACAGGACCATAAGACAACAAGTTGCTTAACAAGGTCAATATTCTCCGCAATACTTTTCTGACGACCACCAAAGACTCTCCCATTTCGCTCCTTCCATAATATCCAACAAATAGCATAGTGAATAATCTTCCATACCTCCTTTCCCCTTCCATTTAGAACATTGGTAGACCAAGCTTCAAACACTTGTAACAAAGTTCTTGGCATCGGCCATGAAATCTTAAAAGCCTTGATAAAATAATCCCATATCGCAAAAGAATACGGACAATGTAGAAACATATGATCAGAAGTTTCTTTTTCGTCATTGCAAAAAACACACAAATCACTTTGAATGCTTATGCCACGATGAACTAACATGTCTCTAGTAGGAAGGGAATCATGAAAACTTGCCCAAAGGATGAAGCTTACCTTGTTTGGAATATAACTCTTCCATAAATGAGAATCAAAATTGCAGGGTGGATAGTTACCTGACAAAACTTCGTAGCACTTCTTAGCAATAAAATTCTCCATAATATTCACTTCATCCTCAACATCCACCAATTCTGGAACGGGGCAGTCACGTCTAAGCAAGTCCCACTCTAGCCTCTCATTTGCATTCAAAGCCCTCCTGAAATCACAATTCCATCTATTGTTCACAATCATATCTGCTATTGATGCGTCTTTCGCCTTGGCCGCCTTGAAAATAACCAGAAATAAATCTTGAAGTCTCCCTCTATCTAGCCATCTGTCCTTCCAAAACCTTATCCCTTTACCGTTCCCCACTGTAAACCGAGCCAATCGTTGAACAATAGGATCCATATTTACTACATTCTTCCACAAACTCCTGCATTGAGACTTGCTATCAACATCTGGCATTAACAAATTCAGACATCTCTTAAACTTCTGGTTCACTATTTTTCTCCACAAGTTGTTTTTGTTCTTTGAGAATCTCCAAATCCATTTTATTAACAGAGATTGATTAGTATATCTTTAATCTTCACTCCCAAACCACCATTTTCTTTAGGCATGCAAATTTTAGGCCAACCAACCCAAACTAGCTTCCTCCTACCTTCCACAGCTCCCCACAAAAACTCCGCATAATCTGCACCATCCTCTTTTCCACACTAACCGAAAGATGGAATAACGACAAGTAATAAATTGGTAGACTAGCAAGACAACTTTTTATAAGAATAAGTCTACCTGCTTTATTCAATTTCCGTTTTTTCCACGTTGCCAATTTCTGTTCCATCCTTGTCAAAACGTACTCCCACATGTGTGCAGGTACTTCGCCAATGTTCCCCTATTGGCATACCAAGGTAAGTGAAAGGAAGTTTCTCCGTCTTACATCCAAGCTCCTTAGAAAGAGTATCAATCACTCTATCCGCACCAATACTGATCATTGTGCTTTTATCTAAATTCAGTTTTAGCCCAGTAATTGTTTCGAAAACCGCTATAATGATAAGAAGTCTTCTAACTTCTTCCACAGTTGCATCAATAAAAATAAGAGTATCGTCCGCAAACTGTAAATGAGAAATTATTGAGCCATGTTCCATTACCTGAAACCCAGAAAGTTGTCCTCTCTCTACTGCATCGTTTATCAGTTTAGAAAGCACCTCTACTACCAGTAGAAAAAGGTAAGGCGATAGTGAATCTCCTTGCCTTAACCCCTTGTTGGGTTTAAACTTCTCTGTAGAGCTTCCATTCACTAAGACTGATAAATGAGACGAAGTGAATAGTTATCTCGTACTAAATCATGACTCTTCTTAATTCAAAGTTGAACAAACGCTTAAAATGTGTGGATGGACAACGACACACGAGGAAACTTTGAAACAAACGAGTGGCATGCATGCATGTGGATGATGGACCCTAAAAACCCTGTCAAGGCCGAAAATTTGTAGTCTTTCTTTTGGACTGCCAAGGATGTTGTCTTTGCATGTTCACATTATTCCCATTATATATAAGAAATCCTATAACTGCTTACAAGTAAGCTCAAGGTGGCATGTGTGAGTGTGAGAATGTTTTTGCATTGAACCAGCTTTCAGATAAAAGAAATTTAACTCTAAGAGGAATGAAATTGAATGACTGACCAGAGTGAAGACCAAACACGAAACTCCAACTAGAAATTCTATACGAGGAAATCAAAAGATATAATAAAAATAGTGTACTAAGAAAAGTCTTTACAATGGACCCGGTCTCATAGCCGCTGTGGCGTGAACTACATTGTTAGGGACACCAGAACAACCGTGACAGGGACTGATCTCACATGAGTGCACTCCAATTCACATCTCGTTCTAAAAATCTCAATACTATCATTATTTTTGTTCATTAATTTTGTAACCCAAATCTTCTAGTCTAGACAATATATTCTCGCGAAATTCCATGGCACTCTGAATCCTATGAAATTCCATGGTGATGTTGCATCACATCGGGCACTACAAGAAACTTAATATATCGTCGCACCCAAAAGTTATGGCATAAATCCCTACTAGTATCGCGATAACCTATGTAGCAAGAAGTCTATTACTACACACAATCTTTATTGCTGCACAAGAGATTATATTTTTTCGCCACACTTTTTTCATAGTGTTGCTATAGTTGTGTGGCAAAAGTTTCATTTTATAGCAGTAAATTATAGTTTTTAGCTGCAGCTGAAAAGTACTGTGATTAGAAATTTACACCTATATTGAAGGTGTGGCAATATATGGTCTAGCAATAGCTAGATTTTCTTGTAGTGAGGTCTCTCGTGGCGAAAGCAGCCAATGTTACACATGGTTTTCATGGACGACTTAAAGCCGGATTTTTGGAAGATTGACAATAACTATTAAGGGAAATTTAGCCAAGGACGGGCCTATGAGAGGGCTAAACGGGGCTCTAGCCCGTCCCCGATTCTTCCCAAAAAGAATTAGCCATCTATAATTCGTATAAATTTATGGTAGCCCACTAATAATCATAATAAAGCCCATTTAACTTTTAACCCACGTATTGAAGTGATAAACTTATAAGTAAAAAACATGGCATCCTCGCGAATTTATCAATTTTTACAAAAGACAATCTTCTTATTTACAACATTTCTACTGCAAACATCTACAGGTTTCGAGAAATTCGTTCTTAAAGATCAATCTGTCTTATTATATCAGTTGTTTACTTTAAGTTTTATTCTTCTATCCATCGCATATTACATGGGCAGGATTTCCAACTAAATAAGAAAATCGAGCCAAAAAAAAAAAAAAAAAAAGCGCGGCCTTTGACCACAAAGCCAACAATATTAGCCGGCTCCACCGTCAAAAAAATCCTTCTGACACCAGATGACATGTCCTGACACCCCGCAACAGAACGGAGTTGCCGAAAGAAAGTTAGCTCACCTTACCAAAATGTGCTTGTCATGGTTGCATGAAAAACAACTGCCTAGAGCTCTATGGGAAGAAGCTATTCAATGTGCTTGTCATGTGATTTATCGATTACCTCCATGGCCAGGTACTGATAAATCCCCTTTTGAAAATCTTTATGATGTTAAACCTAATGTGAATTACCTTCGTGTTTTTGGTTCACTTTGCTATGTTCATATTCCCAAGAGTAATCGAACTAAGCTTGACCCAAAAGCTAAAAAATGTATTTTTGTTAGATATGATTCACAAAGGAAGGGGTGGAGGTGTATGGATATTGAGACGAAAAAGGTTACTGTATCTCGTAACGTAGTGTTTGAGGAAGTGAAGCCATATAATTGTGTCGACACTAATATTTTAGATCCCTTTTCACTTGATACCGACTCTCGAGAACAGGGGACTGAAGATTCAACTTCTTGAGATGGAGTTTCTCCTATTCAGCAAGATGTTGTCCGCAGATCTACAAGAGAACGACGAGCACCAAGTCACCTATCTGATTATGAAGTTCAAGGTAATCACTTGTCTGTAACTTCTTGCTTTCTCATGGGAGTTACTTATGAAGGTGAACCAAGGAATTATAACGAACCTGAAGGAATTGCTGAATAGGAAGTTGCGATGTGTGAATAGATAGATGCACTACATTAGAATTCTACTTGGGAGCTTGTACCAAAACCGAATGACGCTGACTTTGTTACTTGCAAATGGTTTTACTAGTGAAAGAAGAAGGCAGATGTCACTGTAGATCGTTATAAAGCTCTCCTCGTAGCCCGTGGTTTTTCTCAGCAATATGGATTAGACTATGAAGAGACTTTCAGTCATGTTGTGAGAATGGTAACACTGCGTACTCTTATCTCTATTGCTACGTATGAAGGGGGGACTGTATGGAAACTAGATGTGAAGAATGCATTTCTTTATGGTGAATTGGATCGTGATATCTTTATGGAACTGCCTCAAGGATTCATTTCTAAGCAATATCCTCATCATGTATGCCGACTCAAGAAGGCATTATATGGCCTCAAACAAGCACCGCGTGCTTGGTATGGTAAGATTGCTCAATTTCTCAATTTTTGTATCTTTAAACCGTCAAATTCTGATTCAAGTTTGTTCATTAAGAAAACAACTACAGTTTGCATTATGCTTCTCTTATATGTGGATGATACGATCATCACTGGAAATGATGATATTGAAACAAAACGTCTCCGAAGTGACTTGTCTGTACGATTTGATATGAAAAGCTTGTGCGAAGTTGGGTGTTTTCTTGTTTTGAAAGTTGAAAAATCAGATGTTTACTTTGTTACACAACAAGGGTATGCAACAAGTTTACTGAGTCGTTTTGGTCTGGAAGATTCAAAAGAAATGGTTACACCAATGGAGCCATCTCTCAAATTAACAAGGGATGAAGGACATGTATTGGAGGATGCGATACTTTTCCTGTCAACTTGTTGGAAGTTTATTCTACCTAACTATCACAAGGGTCGATATCTCTTACTCTGTAGGAGTTGTATCTCAGTTCATGAACAAGCCTTGTGTTGGCCATTTACTTGCAGCAAAGAGGATTCTTCGTTATGTGAAAGGCACTCTGAATTTTGGATTAATGTATAGTAAACCCAAACTTTTTTCTTTAAGTGGTTTTGTTGATGCAGATTGAGCAGGTGACGTAAATGATAGACGTTCTACCATTGGTTATTGTTTCAACACTGGCTCAGCTGCAATATTATGTTGCAGTAAGAAACAAACTACTGTTGCTCTATCAAGTTGTGAAGCTGAGTATGTGGCAGCTTCTATGGCAACCCAAGAATGCATATGGATGAAAGGTCTTATTCAGGAAATGGTTACATCGTTTAACTATCCGGTTTCCATTCGTTGTGATAATGAAAGTGTAATACGACTTGCCGGGAATCCCGTGTTTCATGCACGTACCAAACACATCGAAACTCGCTACCATTTTGTTCGAGAAAAGGTGTTGACTGGAGACATTCAATTGCAGACAGTTCGATTTGAAGATCAAGTTGCTGATATTTTTACAAAGGCAGTTCCGATAGCAAAGTTTCAAATATTTTGAAGTTCTTTTGGAGTGGTTGATGGGAGTCCGCACTAAGGGGGAGTGTCATAAAATAGTGAGTAGTGCAGCTCCAAGCCTATAGGAAGTTTGATTTATTCTTTTGATTTAGTCTATTGATTTAGTCGCACTTTATCTTTCAGTTCAGTAGAAGTAGGAGTTAGTTGAGTCCATGATAGTGGAATAAAAGTAGGAGCAACTTCAGTAGTTAGTTTGTCAACTACTTAGTATAAATAGAGTTATAAAGTTCGGTTGAAACTTACTTCACTGAAACTATTCTAATCTGTCCCCCATTTGTATTCATTCAGATAATTTAATCAACTCTTCTTTTGTTCTCTCTGAAAGTTTACATCTCTATCTCTCGATCTTCATTTGTGTTACTGACCTGGTTCATCGACAACAATTGAAATACGAGTTAAAATGTTTGTTTCATAGAATTCAATTATAAAGATAATTGAGAGGAAAAAGAAAAAGATGTCTATTCTAAATCAAAAATAAATGAGAATAAAAGTCAAGAAACAAACTTAACTAATGTTACTAACTAAAATCACTTGTGGTGGTCTTGATTGGAATAGACATACAGTTAGTTGTATTTCAGTGGTTCCATACAACCGTAAGTTATTCATATACCATTGGAATAGACGTACAGTTAGTTGTATTTCAGTGGTTCCATACAACCAGAAGTTATTCATATACCATTATTAACGCAATATGGTTCACTTGTGGTTCACATGGTAAACTAAGTGATCAGAAAAGAGAGGCAATGAAATCAAAGCTTTGTTGTTGTGATTTTATTTCTAGAACTCCAGGTCTTATTTCGCATTAATGTCAAGTTTTCCAAAGGAATCTACTCCCTCTGTTCCTAAACAATAGGTTGGTTTCTATAAATAGATGTTTCAAAAAAATAGGTTGGTTTCCAAATTGAGAAAGTCAATTGTTACTTTAGTTTTCTGGGACCACTTTTCTCTTAACTTCTTTTGATGACAAGTGTCATGTAGACCATTTCACTTTACTTCTTTTGCTGACAAGTGTCATGGGGACCATTTCACTTCACTTCTTTTATTCATAAAGTGTCATGGAGACCACTTTTAATGATTAGTTCTCTTAATTTCCTTAATTTTCTTTAAAAACAAAACCAGCCTATTAATTAGGAACATAACCGAAAATTTGGTTCAACGATGAAAGGATAAAAAAGCCCTTCCGTGTTACTGTTTCTCTTTTAATTTGTCGTAATGTTTAACAAAATAAGGGGCAGAAACACTCTTTTGTTTTTCTTCTGAGTTTTTCACTTTTCAGTTTCAGCAGAAACCAATTCCCCTTCAATCACCAGCAGAAATCCCCTTCATCCAATTCTCCTGAATCTCCGACGACCACCACCATTAATCCTTTTCAATCTTTAAAAACGACTACCACAAATTTTTCGGAAACCACCACCATCACTAACCGAAGAAAACACCAAAATTTTGTACGCAAATACCCTTCATTTTTTAAAATTTGGGTACTTGGATACCGAGGCTTTGATTGTTGACCCACATGGATACTTAAAGCGAGTTGCATCTGTGCAATATGGATCCAAGTGTTAAAATGTTAGCCGGGTACTTTGTGTGTCATCTCACGTCTTAATTTCTTAAACAGATGTGATCAAAAATTTAAAGGAAGTTGTGCGTCTTCTGCTGCTGCACTAAAAAATAGAAAAATAAAAAGAAAAGTCAAATGGTTGCCATGAACTTGATTTCTTGCATCCTAATATTAACCCTTTTTGTATAAAGCTGAGAACACTGCTAAAATTAAGTTCATGATTACTGTTGATTCAGTGCCATCATGGTCTGGGTTATCCACTAAGACATTAGTCATTGCACCGGCACCCCTTCTGGTATATTAAGATGTCTTAGTGGATAACCCAGACTAGTAAGATATATGAAAGGAAGGGGTGCCGGTGCATCTTGAAGGGGTGCCGGCTAAGCGGCTAAGCGCTCTTTGTTCAAAATATTTTCCTTGAAAGGTGGCCACAAAATTCGGCTAAGCGCTCTTTGTTCTTTTTTCCCTTGATGCTGTCTAGTCTACTGTCTACAAAGCGAAACCTCATGTTTTAAGAATCTTCAGGCATTCTACAGTCCAAATAATACAAACTCACTCTTAAAATGACTAACTGACCATAGTGAAGAAGACCAAACACTAAAAAGGTAAGATTCCAAATGTGGAATTGTACACCATCACCAATGCAACTTGTTTCCTACGTATGTCGTTGCCATTGGCTTGAGTTGACAGGTTCATCTTCTTTCGTTTCTCTGGATTTAATAATGTGTCTGTACCATAGGTTCGCAATTATTTTGGGAGTTATGTCTGTAGTTCTTTTTAAATGAATCTTCAAAGTTCAATTGTCTTCTCAAGCGTTTAAACTGTGTGGACAACGGACAACCAACATGAGAAATTTCTTGGCAACCGTTTAAACTGTGTGGACCAACCAACACGAGAAAATTCTTGGCAAAAAGTTATACGTACGCCACTTCCATGCTGCATGTTTCCCAGAAAACACTTGTCCTCTGACGCTGTTTCATTAAAATATCTTTGAACAACATGAAATAAAAACGTGTGCATGTAGAGTCCACATGTAAAATGTAAAAATGGCCGGTTAGTAAGTACATATATCCACCCTATTAATAGGATTGATAAAAAAATAATGAAACTCAGGGAGATTTGCATTGAATAATAATAGATTGGCACCAAGCCACCAGCTAGTAATATGATCTCTGCAATGTTTCAAATTATTCACTATCCATTCCTAACTTCTCCTTCCTCATCATGTTCTTTATCGTCGTTATCATCTCCTTTCACCTCCACCCCATCCTCGAGCCTGTTGCCGGTTAGCACTAAACGCCTTGCACAATCAGAAGCCTCGGTACACTTTCCGTACCAACCTGCAATTTGGGATAAGCATTTTGTTGAATCAGTACCCAAGACTAATTACTCGGTGATCATTTTTATTAATTTATGATCAGCATTTTCCACTCGAAAAGTTCATTATATCAACTCGTTCATCTTTTAAGACTATGCTAATTACTACTACTTTTTTATATGCAGCGCAAAACAGATAAGGAATTACTGGCGAAGAAGATAGAAAAACAAGTGAAGGGTTTGCTTAAGAATGCAGTAAAACCACTGGCGAAGCTTGAGTTGATCGATACCATTCAAAGACTTGGAATGAGTTACCTTATAGAGGAAGAAATTCTCAAAATCCTAGAGGACATGTACCATGACGATGCACAAAAGATGAAAAATAACTTACATGCAACTTCTCTCAGATTTAGGCTTCTTAGGCAGTATGGTTTTCATCAATCTCAAGGTAGACCCAGCTAATCCATGAGGTGGGGGCATTTGCCCCTGACACGTTCATTGTTTTTCAATTATTGTGGAAGTTTGCATTCTCATTTCTTTTTATCTTGCGAGTGGCAGATATTTTTGACGAATTCAGGCACGCCGGAGGTGGGTTCAAGGAAACTATTATTGGCGATATAAAGGGAATGCTGAGTTTATTTGAGGCGGCACATCTGCTTTTGGAAGGGGAAATCATATTAATTGAAGCGATACTCTTCACAAGAAGACATTTGTCAGAAATTAGATGCAACAACGACAAGATTAATGTTAACCTAGCTACACAAGTTTATCGCTCCTTAAGGACACCATTTCACTGGAGGATTCAAAGATCAGAATCTAGGTTTTTCATTGAAGCATATGAGTTTCAAAATGATATGAATCCTACACTTCTTGAATTGGCTAAAGTGAACTTCAACATGGTTCAGGCTCAACATGAGATGGAACTCAGACGTATATCAAGGTGAGTGTCTATTTTACACGCGTATAATTTGGTGCACGTTGTTCACTGATTGCAGTGTCTTAATGTACTATATGTTCTGCTATGCCACTCTTGTTCAGGTGGTGGAACAACATTGGAATTGCAAAGAAATTGAATTTTGCAAGAGACCGTTTGGTTGAGTGCTTCCTATCAAATATTGGGTGTTCTTGGGAGCCACGAAATGAACGTTGCAGAGAATGGCTCACCAAACTCCTAAGCTTTGCTCTAGTAATTGATGATATTTATGATGTTTATGGTTCAATAGAAGAACTTGAATTATTTACAGATGTTATTGAGAGGTATGACCGTATGTACTCAATTTTCAACTACCTAAACCTAAATACCGATAATGCTAATCAAATTACAAATTTTTGGTTGAAGGTGGGATTGCAAAGCCATGGAGAAACTTCCACATCATATGAAGATATGTTTTTTAGCCCTCTACAACACTGTCAATGAAATGGCTTTTGAGATACTCAGTGAACAACAATTTGACATCTTACCGCACTTAACCAAATTGGTAAATGTGTAAATTGATTCTTCGTTCGCTTTTTTTTTTTTTTTTTTGCATTAACTGTTTAAAAGAATTTGGGAATAATTAGCGTTGTTTATTTATTTAGTTGGCCAATTCAGTGAAGGCAATGTTAACAGAAGCAAAATGGTGCCATAAAGGTTACGTACCAACTTTTGTGGAATATGTGCAAAATGGCTCGGTTTCATCTGTTGGATATGTGTTTCTAATGGCTGCATATTTCATGACGGATCAAAATATTAATGATGATGTGTTACATGCCTTTGAAAAAAACCATCCTCTTCTCTACTCCTCATGTTTGTTGTGTCGACTTTCAAATGATCTCGCAACATCTTCGGTAAGTCCTTAGAAACTTTAATAGATTTTTTTTTTTTTTTTTTTTTTTTTTTGTTGTTGTTGTTGTCACCATACCCCGTATGTAACTTACCGGATCTGTTTTGCTTAATCATGAATAGACGGAGATAAAAAGAGGTGAAGTTGCATCTTCCATATTCTGTTACATGCAAGAAACAAATGTCTCGGAAAAGGATGCTCGTGAGCACGTAAAAAGCCTAATTATGGAAACGTGGAAAGAGATGAACCTATCCCTGTTGGATTCCTCTCCATTTGATAGTTCATTCGTTAACTTGGTTCTCAATTTTGCAAGAACGTCTTTGTTCATGTATCAATATGGAGATGCACTTGGTGCAGAGCATTCAAAAAGTATAGAGCATGTTTTGTCTTTGATAGTTAACCCAATTCAGATTGATGATCCTACAGTACTCATCCATCCCAGTCATTGATAATATTGTAGATACAAAAAATACGATTCGCCACGTGGACATAAGAGAAGACGCGAGAATCCTGTCGAAAGATCTTGTACCGTTCCTCGAGAATCCTCGTCAGTGACTTGTCAAATCAAGTTAGGGTCGTCATTATTGACTGACTGACGAAATAAAAGCCGTGCGTGAGATAGCATCTTAAGGCGAAGTAACTCATTGGAAGAATCTAAACTACGAAAGATCAATTGGAGTACTCGGGAAGTTACCTACCGCGAAGTAAATATAGACGAAATAAGGTTACTTGGCTGGAAAGATAACTCACGAAGTCAGTAGATTATGGAACAAGAAAAGAGACAGCTGTCCCGACAAAAACCCAAAGTTGTCAGCGAAAGAAAGGGAAAAAATTTATGGAAAATGATCTGGGCGAAGTATAAAGCATCACCGCGAGAACCTGACGAAGTAAATGAGCTATACCCCATTAGGGTTGACTGGTCTATAAATAGGGGTCCTTGGGCAATGTATGGGGGGTCGGATTCTTTGGAGAGGGGAGTGCTTTGCTTAGAGTGTGAGATTAGGGTTTCCTGTTATTCAAGAACTTGTATTTTTTACTACTTGGGGTGGTTAATAAATAAAGAATTTTTGATCCAAACTCTTATAATGTCTTAGATCTGTTTCGTTTCTTACTTGGGTGTACTAATGATTTTCGTGAGTTACATTTTAAGCGTCCGTAAACAAGGAACTTAGATTTAGGATTTATCCTCATCTAAGAGTTTGAGAAAAGTTGAAATCGTTTTAAAATTTGTGATAGCCTGAGATCTAGACGAGTTGTTTACATAGTAGAGTTTTGTAGATTTTATGGTTTGTTCACGTCCAGGATCTGACATCTGAAGGAGAATATTGGTGAGGCGGCAGGCGGATAATTTGTTTGTAGGTACTAAACAAGGATCGAACGATGGCGAGAAGAGCAGGGCGAACGAAACCATTAGCGGTGGAAAGAAGAAGCAAATGGCTGGAGGCACGGAGATAAGAAATGATAGAAAAGGCATCAGTTGTAGCAGAAGAAAGCACCGCAAGTCGGCGAAAATGTAAAACGAACGGAGAGGCTGAATCTATGAAGGAATCTGTCCAAATCATGAAATCTAGGGTTATCACGAAAAATGGAACGATCCGAGAAGAAACGAGAAAGGATGTTAACGAGAGTATGACATCGGAAGAACCAAGTGAGGCACCCCGTCAGGAGGAAAGGCAAGTAAGGTACTGTTGATGGTGGTTTTTAGACAAGGGGTAAAATCGTAAAACCCCATGACCTAGTGTTACCCGCAACAAAGAGCATTTAACTCAGGTGTAAATAATTAATAGGGGTATTTTTTCAAAATACCAGATTAGGGTTTTCAACACAGAACCCTAATTCCAAAACCATGCCGCACATCGCGCACCATGGCAACAATGCCAAACCAAGCCGCATATCGCGCACCATGGCAACAATGCCAAACCAAGCCGCACCGCGCACCATGGCAACAATGCCAAACCAAGCCGCATACCGCGCACCATGGGAACAATGCCAAACCAAGCCGCATATCGCACCATGGCAACAATGCCAAACCAGGCCGCACTCGCGCACCATGGCAACAATGCCAAACCAGACGCATATCTGCGCACCATGGCAACAATGCCAAACCAAGCCGTGACCTCGCGCACCATGGCAACAATGCCAAACCAAGCCGCACTCGCGCACCATGGCAACAATGCCAAATTTCCAAGCCGCTATGCCTTTGGCCCACGCCAAATATAGCGCCCTAGGCTTGCAAGACTTGCAACTAGGTCAACATGGCCGTACGTGCCATTGGCACATGCCAACACGTACCACAAGCCATATTTCCAAGCCGCTATGCCTTTGGCCCACGCCAAATATAGCGCCCTAGGCTTGCAAGACTTGCAACTAGGTCAACATGGCCGACGTGCCATTGGCACATGCCAACACGTACCACAAGCCATATTTCCAAGCCGATATGCCTTTGGCCCACGCCAAATATAGCGCCCTAGGCTTGCAAGACTTGCAACTAGGTCAACATGGCCGTACGTGCCATTGGCACATGCCAACACGTATCGCAAGCCATGTTTCCAAGCCTCTATGCCTTTGGCCCACGCCAAATATAGCGCCCTAGGCTTGCAAGACTTGCAACTAGGTGAACATGGCCGTACGTGCCATTGGCACATGCCAACACGTATCGCAAGCCATGTTTCCAAACCGCTATGCCATTGGACCACGCCAAATATAGCGCCCTAGGCTCGCAAGACTTGCAACTAGGTCAACATGGCCGTACGTGCCATTGGCACATGCCAACATGCTCGCTGGTAGCTTTTCTACCAAGGCCACATCCCTAACGGCCACGCATGCCATTGGCACATGCCAAACACACACGCTGGTAGCCTAACTTGCAAACCGTGCAAACTACCACCAAGGCATTCCGCACATGCCGATGGCACATGCCACACACGCCATTGGCAGCTCTGGCATTACCACTTACACTCGAGGTGCAACTCGCAACGAAGGCATTCCGCACATGTCATTGGCACATGCCACATGCGTCCCTAGCAGCACCACTTGCACTCAAGTTGCAACCAACACTCGAGACATCAACACAAACTGGGGATGCTTTTAGGGTTTTGGTTTGGCGGTCACAAGATGCAGCGTACACTACGCTCACATTAAGAAAGCGTGAAAAGGAATAAAGCGGTCAAATAAAAGAGGAAATAATGGTGAAAACGTTTTCACCCATTAACACCATGCGGTTACCACCTCCTCCCATTATTTCACCCTTTACTCTCTTCCTTCATGAGGCCAGGTAACGTTTCAATCTCGACTTGTATAAATAGGTCTTACCTATTTCCACCAGACAACAAGTTTCGGTCAGGAGAAAAACACTACACTCTCAGAAAGGCAACTTTGCAAGCTCTCCCAAAAGCTTTCATCTCTTGCAAGCTTCCTAAGCTTTCAATTTCTGATACAAGTCGAGATACTACTCTCCCAGAATTATTCTGGTCTCAACACCTTTCTTTGCTTCCTCCCCAAATCAACCCTTCTCCTCCACTTTGTGACCGAAGCAAGTCCTGGAACGGCCATTTCTTGGTTTAGACCGACTTGTACAGATTGATCTCTCGAATCTATAAAGTGCTCACAAAGACATTTGTTTAGGGTTTGAACCGTTTCTCACCACTTACCGAATTTATCAAATCGGCGTAAACGATTCTTACCTATAAACAATTGGCGACCACAATGGGAGGATTGATCTATCGCCACAATACCAACTCCAACTCCCGATTTCGTTTCCCAAACGTCAAATCCCAACATGGTGGAACTCGTGATCCGGAACGGCCGCCGAGAACACCAAAGACGTAACGCATCCCCGATGTTGGCGTCTCTCCCATAACGTTGCCACTTCACCGGCCGACAACGACAACATCGAGTGCACTCCCTTAAGTGTAACACCGCCTATCACCAGGCTGTGGCCGATGCCTCCTCTAGCGTCTTTGCACAACCCTCTAATCACGGCAACGAGAATATCTCTTCGTGTGTCACGCCCTGCCACTGCAGAGCTAGGGCCACCACCACGACCCCGAATGCTTCTTCCAAAGATGGCGCTCCGACAACTAAGTCTCCAATTACCCGCCTCGACGGGACGAGAGACCGGAGGGACCAGAGGAAGACACCCTTACGTCACCATCGCCGATTTGATGGAACGACAGGAGACGCTCGCCAGAGCCCAGACATACATGATTTCAACACAGAAGGAGGTGCTCACCTTTCTCAAAACCCTGACAGAGCGACTACCCCGTGAGCCGCATCCTCCAGAGACGCCTAGAAGTATCTCCAACAACCCTGACGCCGGCACCTCGGTAGGGCACGCCTCCACGGATGAAGAAACTCGCACTAGAGTCCCGTTGGAGAGAAATCAACCACCCAACTTCGTCACGAGAGAAGATTTGGAACAACTCCTACGCGACCAAATCAAGCATGATGAGTTGGATGTACATGATCACCAACCCCCTTACCCATCCGAAATACATAGAATCCCTCTCCCAAGGGGGTACTCTTCTCCTCAATTTACCCTGTACGATGGTACTGGGAATGCACGCGAACATGTTTCTCGTTTCCTGGAATCCTTGGGTGAACATGAATATAATCACGTTCTTCGTTTAAGGGAATTTTCAAAATCACTTACCGGAAGGGCGTATACATGGTACAACACCATCCCACCGAACAGCATTCCCAACTAAAATAAAATAAATATATCTCTTCCCGAGCGAATCCTTCAGATATCAGAGAAATACATCAGAAGAACCCAGAAAACTATTGCAGAGCCATCATACCGCAACCTCTTTCAAAAATATATATATATGAAGCAAAATGTTTACTGATGAAGAAGAAGGGAAAGATGTGAAAGAAAAAAAAAAAAAAAAAAACATCAGTGGAACTAAAAACTAACGTAAAACAAGAGGAACTAGCCCTCGAAGGATGGAGCGCAAGTCCCTTCGGGCAAAGCTATTTTCAAGCACTTCCCCAAAGAATCCTTCGGACAACAAAGGTTCCATTCAGCGGTTTTAGCAAAATGGCAACCTCAAAGATCCTATCCCGAAGCAAACACAAAGAAGCAGCAGTGTCCTCCCCGACAACTATTCCAAAGATACGCCACCATGACCCTCCGGTATCATCAATAACACCTTTGGCATCAACTTCAAAGGCTGTCTCGCTTCTATCATATACTCCTTCGAAAGTTTTCTCATCGACACTTCGAAGGAAGTTTTTTGATTCATCCACATCAAAATCAAGAATCATGGCATTCTCCTCCGCGTCCACTGAACCCAAGAGAGTCCGAACATTCACCTGTTCTTCGTGAAGAAAGATGGAAGGGAGGTCCTTAATAATTTTGTTAGCTTCATGGAACAAAGATTCAATCCCAACCAATACCTCCTCAAGAGAAGAAGATCGATCTCCACCGATTCTCAAGTCCTTTTCCAAAAGTTAAAGGCACGGCTGCCTCTCGGGAAGATACCATCATACACCGCAAGAAATGGGAAAATGATCAAGTTCCATCCCTGTCTATACACATATAAAAAGAAGATAGCGTGAACAAAAAAGAAGAAGAAAACGCACCTAAGCAAAGCAAAAGAAAAGGGGAATCAACAGAAGAACCCCTTCTCAAACAAGGGAGACGATACATTCGCGTGGGGTATGAATACTAACCTTAAAAAGGAAAGGGAGCAATGAAGGACATAACGCTCCAGAGATTTTTTTGGCATGGATGATGCCCTAATTGAAGTCGCACGTGAAGGAAAGAAAGATAAGGAAACTTCGTTATCTCAAGAAACAACTACTCCCTCCTTGTTTACATCACCACGCCACCAGTCACATGACTTCTACACTTTGCGCGGTCCCACCAGCCTAGCACACTCGCTTCCTAATTCACGCCAACTTCCCAACGTCGCCCAAGCTGCACCGGCCCCACCAATTGTGCCAGCCCTCCCGATTTGTGCAAACTACGCAGAGGCAAGGATTCCAAATCCTATTTATAAAAGGTCGACAAGCCTCCTTCAATTTTCTTTACGTTTTGCTGTTAATAGTTTGTAACCATCTTATGCTTACCTCGCAACAAAGCCCCTGTTCCGAGCTAAGCAGGGGACTTAATGTTGATGGTGGTTTTTAGACAAGGGGTAAAATCGTAAAACCCCATGACCTAGTGTTACCCGCAACACATTAACTAAGAGCATTTAACTCGTGTGTAAATAATTAATAGGGGTATTTTTTCAAAATACGGATTAAGGTTTTCAAATACGTAACCCTAATTCCAAAACCAAGCCGCACATCGCGCACCATGGCAACAATGCCAAACCAAGCCGCATATTGCGCACCATGGCAACAATGCCAAACCAAGCCGCACCTCGCGCACCATGGCAACAATGCCAAACCAAGCCGCACCCGCGCACCATGGCAACAATGCCAAACCAAGCCGCATATCGCGCACCATGGCAACAATGCTAAACCAAGCCGCATATCACAGACCATGGCAACATTGCTAAACCAAGCCGCATATCGCGACCATGGCAACAATGCCAAACCAAGCCGCACCCTACGCACCATGGCAACAATGCCAAACCAGGCCGCATATCGCGCGCACCATGGCAACAATGCCAAACCAAGCCGCACCTCGCGCACCATGGCAACATTGCCAAACCAAGCCGCACCCCGCGCACCATGGCAACAATGCCAAATTTCCAAGCCGCTATGCTTTTGGCCCACGCCAAGTATAGCGCCCTAGGCTTGCAAGACTTGCAACTAGGTCAACATGGCCGTACGTGCCATTAGCACATGCCAACACGTACCACAAGCCATATTTCCAAGCCGCTATGCCTTTGGCCACGCCAAATATAGCGCCCTAGGCTTGCAAGACTTGCCACTAGGTCAACATGGCCGTACGTGCCATTGGCACATGCCAACACGTACCACAAGCCATATTTCCAAGCCGTTATGCCTTTGGCCCACGCCAAATATAGCGCCCTAGGCTTGCAAGACTTGCAACTAGGTCAACATGGCTGTACGTGCCATTGGCACATGCCAACACGTATCGCAAGCCATGTTTCCAAGCCGCTATGCCTTTGGCCCACGCCAAATATAGCGCCCTAGGCTTGCAAGACTTGCAACTAGGTCAACATGGCCGTACGTGCCATTGGTACATGCCAACACGTATCGCAAGCCATGTTTCCAAACCGCTATGCCATTGGCCCACGCCAAATATAGCGCCCTAGGCTCGCAAGACTTGCAACTAGGTCAACATAGCTGTACGTGCCATTGGCACATGCCAACATGCTCGCTGGTAGCTTTTCTACCAAGGCCACAGCCCTAACGGCCACGCATGCCATTGGCACATGCCAAACACACACGCTCGGGTAGCCTAACTTGCAAACCGTGCAAACTACCACCAAGGAATTCCGCACATGCCGATGGCACATGCCACACACGCCACTGGCAGCTCTGGCATTACCACTTACGCTCGAGGTGCAACTCGCAACGAAGGCATTCCGCACATGTCATTGGCACATGCCACATGCGTCCCTAGCAGCACCACTTGCACTCAAGATGCAACCAACACTCGAGACATCAACACAAACTGGGGGATGCTTTTAGGGTTTTGGTTTGGCGGTCACAGCATGCAGCGTACACTACGCTCACATTAAGAAAGCGTGAAAAGGAATAAAACGGTCAAATAAAAGAGGAAATAATGGTGAAAACGTTTTCACCCATTAACACCATGCGGTTACCACCTCCTCCCATTATTTAACCCTTTACTCTCTTCCTTCATGAGGCCATGGTACGTTTCAATCTCGACTTGTATAAATAGGTCTTACCTATTTCCGCTGCATAAAACATGTCTCGGCCAGAGAAAACACTACACTCTCGTAAAGGCAACTTTGCAAGCTCTCCCAAAAGCTTTCATCTCTTGCAAGCTTCCTAAGCTTTCACTTTCTCGATACAAGTCGAGATACTACTCTCCCAGAATTATTCGGTCTCAACACCTTTCTTTGCTTCCTCCCCAAATCAACCCTTCTCCTCCACTTTGTGACCGAAGCAAGTCTGGAACGGCCATTTCTTGGTTTAGGCCGGACTTGTACAGATTGATCTCTCAAATCTATAAAGTGCTCAGGTGCAGCACATTTGTTTAGGGTTTGACTAGTTTCTCACTCACTTACCGAATTTACTGAAATCGGCAGAAACGATTCTTACCTATAAACAGGTACAAATCTAAGAAACAGGCAGGAACGGCGAAGCAAAGAGGCCAGGTGACACAATAAGATTACGAACGCAACAACAAGATGAGATTGGAAACTTGCAAGAAGGGGATACGAGTTCGCAAGCGATAAAAGTTTCATCCCAAAAAAGGACCCCATATCGAGGGAGTGATCCTTATGAAGATTAGAGGAAGAAGATGGACGAAATAGAGAAGAAAGAATGCAGAGAAGGAAGCTGCGAGAAGGATATGATCGGGAAATAGACCCGAGGAGATTACTAGTGGAGGCGAGATGTGAAAACCAAATGTTAAAATACGAAGAGGGAAGACGACGGAAAGGGGCGAAAGAAATCGATTCACAAAACAAAATACCAGTTCAGTTCCAGAGAAATGCAAGAGAAGACGACGGAAATGGGCGAAAGCAATCGATTCACAAAATAAAAAACCAGTTCAGTTCCAGAGGAATGCAAGGGAAGACGACGGAAAGGGGCGAAAGCAATCGATTCAAAACAAAAAAAGCAGTTCAGTTCTAGAGAAATGCAAGGGAAGACGACGGAAAGGGGCGAAAGCAATCGATTCACAGAACAAAAACCAGTTCAGTTCCAGAGAAATACAAGGACAGACGATGAAGAAGTTTATTTGTAAACAATTCAAGCGAAGATCAACTTTATCACCACTAGCGAAGTAAGGAAGACATACTTCGGTAGGAACCTCGGCAAACAACTCACTGCGCACCATGGAAACGATGCCAAACCAAGCCGCACACTGCGCACCATGGCAACAATGCCAAACCATGCCGCACACTGCGCACCATGGCAACGATGCCAAACCAAGCCGCACACTGCGCACCATGGCAACAATGCCAAACCAAGCCGCACATCGCGCACCATTGCAACAATGCCAAACCAAGCCGCACACTGCGCACCATGGCAACGATGCCAAAACCAAGCCGCACACTGCGCACCGTGGCAACAACGCCAAAACCAAGCCGCACACTGCGCACCATGGCAGCGACGCCAAAACCAAACTACATATCGCACTCATTGGCGACCATGCCAAACTAAGCCGCTATGCCATTGGCACATGCCAAATATAGCGCCCTAGGCTTGCAAAACGTGCAACTAGGTCAACATGGCCATACGTGCCATTGGCACATACCAACACGTACCACAAGCCATATTTCCAAGCCGTTATGCCATTGGCACATGCCAAATATAGCGCCCTAGGCTTGCAAAACGTGCAACTAGGTCAACATGGCCGTACGTGCCATTGGCACATGCCAACACGTACCACAAGCCATATTTCCAAGCCGCTATGCCATTGGCACATGCCAAATATAGCGCCCTAGGCTTGCAAAACGTGCAACTAGGTCAACATGGCCGTACGTGCCATTAGCACATGCCAACACGTACCACAAGCCATATTTCCAAGCCGCTATGCCATTGGCACATGCCAAATATAGCGCCCTAGGCTTGCAAAACGTGCAACCCAGGTCAACATGGCCGACGTGCCATTGGCCTATGCCAACACGTACCACAAGCCATATTTCCAAGCCGCTATGCCATTGGCACATGCCAAATATAGCGCCCTAGGCTTACAAACCATGCAACCTAGGCCAAGTCGGCCACGCATGCCATTGGCACATGCAAACATGCTCGCTGATAGCTTTTCCTACCAAGGCCACGGCCCTAACGGCCACGCATGCCATTGGCACATGCCAACATGCTCGATGGTAGCTTTTCCTACCAAGGCCACGACCCTAACGGCCACGCATGCCAATGGCACATGCCAACATGCTCGCCGGGTAGCTTTTCCTACCAAGGCCATGGCCCTAACGGCCACGCATGCCATTGGCACATGCCAACATGCTTGCTGGTAGCTTTTCCTACCAAGGCCACGGCCCTAACGGCCATGCATGCCATTGGCACATGCCAACATGCTCGCTGGTAGCTTTTCCTACCAAGGCCACGGCCCTAACGGCCACGCATGCCATTGGCACGTGCCAACATGCTCATTGCCGGTAGCTTTTCCTACCAAGGCCACGGCCTTAACGGCCACGCATGCCATTGGCACATGCCAACATGCTCGCCGGGTAGCTTTTCCTACCAAGTCCACGGCCCTAACGGCCACGCATGCCATTGGCACATGCCAACATGCTCGCTGGTAGCTTTTCCTACCAAGGCCACGGCCCTAACGGCCACGCATGCACTTGGCACATGCCAACACGCCGCCTGGTAGCCTTCATCACCTAGCCGTGGCCCTAATGCGCTACCGGGTAGCCTAATTTGCAAGCCGTGCAACCTAGGCCAATTCGACCATACGCGCCACTGGCACATGCCAAAACCCACGCTGGTAGCCTAATTTGCAAATCATGCAACCTACCACCATGGCATTCCGCATATGCCATTGGCACATGCCACACACGCCACTAGCAGCTCTGGCATTACCACTTACACTCAACGTACAACCTACCACCAAGGCATTCCGCACATGCCACACGCGCCACTAGCAGCGCCACTTGCACTCAAGGTGCAACCAACACTCGAGATATAAACACAAACTGGGGGATGCTTTCCAGGGTTTTGGTTTGGCGGTCACAGCTTGCAGCGTACACTACGCTCACATTAAGAAAGCGTGAAAAGGAATAAAGCGGTCAAATAAATGAGGAAATAATGGTGAAAACGTTTTCACCCTTTAACACCATGCGGTTACCACCTCCTCCCATTATTTCACCCTTTACTCTCTTCCTTAATGAGACCAGGGTACGTTTCAATCTCGACTTGTATAAATAGGTCTTACCTATTTCCACCAGACGACAAGTCTCGGTCAGGAGAAAAATACTACACTCTCAGAAAGGCAACTTTGCAAGCTCTCCCAAAAGCTTTCATCTCTTGCAAGCTTCCCAAGCATCTACTTTCTGATACAAGTCGAGATACTACTCTCCCTGCATTATTCTCGGTCTCAACACCTTTCTTTGCTTCCTCCCCAAATCAACCCTTCTCCTCTACTGCCAGACCGAAGCAAGTCCTGGGAACGGCCATTTCTTGGTTTAGGCCGGACTTGTACAAATTGATCTCTCAAATCTATAAAGTGCTCACGTGCAGCACATTTGTTTAGGGTTTGAACCAGTTTCTCACTCACCTACCGAATTTACCGAAATCGGCAGAAACGATTTTTACCCATAAACAATTGGCGACCACAATGGAGGATTGATCTATCGACTACAATGTCGATCTGCCGATTTCGTTCTTCGACCCAGATGTCAAGATGGTAGGGGAAGGCGACTCAATCCGACGCAACTACCGTGCAACCGGTTACTAGTTGTAAAAACTACACGAGAAAACTGGGACTTGTCAAGATGCTACCACTCGATCCGACTCAACTACCGTGACGACCCGGTTACTGGGTTGTAAAAACTACATGAGGAAACTGGGGACTCGCCGAAGATGCTACCAGCTGATTGGGGACTTGCTGGCGATGCTACCAAAGAAAGCCGCCTTTTACATGGAGAGGGGCGTGTTCACAAAAACCTATGAAGTGAGTAAATTTAGATCGTGCGTAAGATATACGACCGCTTTTTTTAGGCTCTTAGCAAAACCGTCATACTACCGAGTCTTGTGCCTATTGCTAGCACACACTTTCATAAAAGCAATATTCCTTTCCCAAAACATAATC
The DNA here is from genome assembly GCA_023531295.1 of Papaver armeniacum. NCBI lineage: Eukaryota > Viridiplantae > Streptophyta > Magnoliopsida > Ranunculales > Papaveraceae > Papaver > Papaver armeniacum. Next base: position 868,966 of record JAJJWW010007051.1, read on the forward strand.
AGAGTCATATTATCAAAACCATTCATCCAAGAAATAATCCAATACCCTAAAAAGCTATCAGCTGTCTATCAAAGGTCAAGCTTTCAAAAAAAAAAAAAGAACCTAAATGAAAGTTTAACAGAGAAACGTTCAAGGAAAATCATCCAACAGAAGTCCGCTCTTCTTGGAGAAAGTCAACTTTGCATCTTCAAGAGCCGCTCTCTTCGTAGTCAATATCTGGGAAAGCTCTTCGAGTTCCACCTCCTGTCGTGCAATCTCCTCGGCGGAAAGGCTTTCGATTGCTGCATCTTTCAACTTTTGGATCTCAGCAAGGCCTTCGACAAACCACGAAGTGTTGAACTCCTTTTCTACGCACACGTCGCGATGGTTCTCCCAGGGCAATAACGTCTTCAGAAACGGTGTGACCGGTCACCTCACGCATATCCTCGATGGAAGATAAAGCCTCTTCCACATGCTTAACCAGCGCAAATCGACTAGTGACTTTCTTGGTTGTGGCCATATGTCCATACTTCTCCCAGATTCTGGTGTACAACGCCTTATGCTTAGCCGGCACGCTGAAGCCGCCAACCAGCACATGACCTGGATAAGGAACCAAGTACGGGGGATCAAAAATGGCGCCTGCACCTGGCCTCACGACTCGCAGAGGGTCTTCTTCCATGTCTATGGCAGCAACCATCAGAGAATCATCCGCCGTTTGAACCACATCTCTGCCCGGCAATTGGCTAACTCCCATCTCCAAGTCACCGGCGGTGGTCACCAAAGGCAAGTTTTCGTGTGGCTCTACCCCAGAATCGTCCTCCGAACTGGATTCCTCCTGCGAACTTTAGTTAGACATTTTTCAAAAGAAGAAACAGAAGAAGAAATAAAAGAAGCGCGAAACTCACCGAACCATTTATCGAAAAAGAACCAGTGTTGCCTCTGACTCATCACCGCTATGACTCATCACCGCTATGAGAAGGCTCAGTGCTGCTGGAATTCTTTGAAGAAATTGTCGTCTCCTGGCAACGTGCTAGGGCAGCGAAAGCATTAACACTACCGAATCCCTGGAGGAAACAAGACACATGTTTTCAGCAGAAATTCACGTGTTTTGAAACAAACCAACGAAGAGGCGACACATACCTGGTTATTGGAAGAACTGAAAGACACGAGAGCTGAGGGAGGGTCTTTTGAAACCGTCTGGAACCCGCCAGCACGATTCTTCGTTCTCCGTTCCTTGGCCTGGGGACTTTCCGAGTTGCTAGGCAACTTTCGTTTGAGATCTCTCAACATTGGATACTTCTTCAAAACTGCTGGTGAAGGTTTACAACGAACGTTCTCCACCACGTTATTCACAAAATCTTGGATCATAATAAACTCGTCGCACCAGAACTCATTATAGCCGAAGGTCGTCGAAGTTACTCTTCCCATTTGAAAGAATGGAAGGCGGATACCCGGATAAAGGGCGCTAGCATTAAGGGCGGCACGCAATGAATCCTTAGGGATCACCGGCTGGTAAGCAAGAGGCACCCCTTGATCGAAACCCATGTGACGAGCCGCACGGTCAATATTGTAAGCAGCTATCTGGAAAGACCCCATGAAGAAAGACGGCATATAACCGGACATGCAGCTTTGAATAAACAAGTTTTCACCAACGTTCAAATCGCCATCAGAAGACAAAGACATGATCGGAGCAGAAGCAAAGGTGTCAATTTGTGTCACCGACCTATGGACCGGCTCCTACGGGCAAAAACTGATTTCATATGACTTGTCAAGAAGACTAACCAAGCTCATGCCAACCTTTGGACGCCTGTTCACCCATCGAAGAATTCGGGAAGCCCCCAACTCGCGGGAATCGAAGGCATCGGTTTCGAGCATACTTCTCAAAGTGCTCCCATAGCCGACTTGCGTAAAAGCAACGTGCACATATGAATTCACTTTCATGAAACCATTCGAAACTCGCATGTTCGCAACTGTGTGATCCCGGATGCACATCTGTGGAACCGAGGAATAGCTTGCCAATGGGAAGAACTTCACCTTTGCTAACTTCACAAAGCAATCGCTAGCAACTCGGTCTTATTTCCTTCTTGCCGTAACAGTCATCAAAAATGTCTCTAGACAAACCAGAGAGCCAAAAATGCTGCAACATGAAGATCGCCGCTTCTGCTCGTGTTCCACTCGTCCAAAACCATTGAGACATCTACCAGCCTATAAAAGCACCTTTCATCCTCTTCCGAACAGAATCCTTCGACTTCGCAGTGGAGTCTTTCGAGCGTAATCTCCCAACTTAGCGGCAAGGTCATCCCGCATTTTCACCTCACTTTCGGATAATTGGATTTTAAGATTCCCAAGCCAGGGAAGATTCAGCAAGAGAGCCACACTCTCCAAGGAGAAAGTTATCTCACCCAATCTACATATGATTGTATGGGTGTCCGAACACCATCTGGAGATGAAAGCAACCAAGCCCGGGATATCCTTCCTAATCTAGAGGTTTACTGAAGATCTGACAGCATCAATAATCTGCGCTGGAGTCAGGTTGGTGTTTATGTGCTCCTTACTCACCATGAACTCAACCCATCTATTAAAAGAACGCAATGGGCTTTGACACATCCTGAAATCAATGTTGGAAGAGGAGTATACCCCTTTTGAAGACAGAACCGTATGGTGTTCTCTCAGCGAACCGAACGTGTCTTCCTTTCATCTTCACCACCGGGTTAACAAAATTGGCACAAAACCTTGGGTGATTTTTCCGAGCAGAGACAAGTTTTTTTGGCGAAGAACTCATCATCCGTGTTTGGTTTGGAATTATGGACATCCTTTGATGAAGCGAAATTTTGTTGTGTAACATCTTGTCGGATCTCTTAATAACAACTTAGTAACAAGATACCTGCACACAAAAAAAAATTATCTCCCTGACACATAACCGCGCCCAACAAAAGGAAAACCCGAAATAAAAAAAGAGGAGGGCGTATTCTCTACGGGTTCAAAACTATATACGCAGTATTTTCTTCGGGTTCAAGACTATATACGCAGTATTTTCTTCGGGTTCAAGACTATATACGCAGTATTTTCTTCGGGTTCAAGACTATATACGCAGTATTTTCTTCGGGTTCAAGACTATATACGCAGAATTTTCTTCGGGTTCAAGACTATATACGCGGTATTTTATACGGGTTCAAGTGTGTCTACAGTATCCTTCTTCTGGTTCAAAATTATATATGGAGAATTTTTCTACGGGTTCAAAACTGCACGCGCAGTATTTCTTTTAGGACCGAAAAATCATATATACAATATTTCCTGCGGGTTCGAAGTCATATGGAGCATATATACAGTATTCTTCTTCGGGATTCATGTACAGTATTCTCTACGGGTTCAAGACTCGCACACGCAGATTTTCTTCTTGTGGTTCAAAATTATATACGCGGTATTTTATACGGGCTCAAGTGCGTCTGCAGTAACCTTCTTCGGGTTCAAAATAATATATGGAGCACTTTCCTACGGGTTCGAATAATGTATGCAGTCCTTACCTTGGTTGCATACATACAATATTTTCTACAATAGACACGCCAAGAAATTATATGTGCAATATATAAAGAGAAACGCCTACTCTTAGGGTTTACACCTACATAAAAAGGGAAACAAGGCAAGTATGGGAAGGCATACCTGGAAGCTGTTTTTTCTTTGTGACTCTGCCGCTAGTAGAAAAGGATTAAAAAATAGAAGTGCAAGATGAGAGAAATGGACTTTATATATATAGGCGTGAAGATTCTGAAATAGGGAAGGATTCCCCTTTACCAAAAATCTTGCGTGTGAAAACGGGCCCACAAGGGCGCCCAACTTCCCAACGTCGCCCAAGTTGCACCGGCCCCACCAATTGCACCGACTTCCCAATGGCCGCCCAAGTCACGCCTGCAAGCACACACAGCTTCCACACCTTGCGCCGGTCCCACCAGCTAGCACACTCGCTTCCCAACTCACGCCAACTTCCCAACGTCGCCTGCGCAGACCGGCCCCACCAATTGTGCCACCTCCCAATTTGTGCAAAACTACTGTGAGGCAAGGATTCCAAATCCTATTTATAAAAGGTCGACAAGCCTCCTCAATTCTCTTTACGGTTTGTTGTTGATAGTTTGTCACCATCTTATGCTTACCTCGCAACAAAGCCCCTGCTCCGAGCTAAGCATGGGACTTAATGTTGATGGTGGTTTTTTAAACAAGGTAAAATCGTAAAACCCCATGACCTAGTGTTACCCGCAACACATTAACTAAGAGCATTTAACTCAGTGTGTAAATAATTAATAGGGGTATTTTTTCAAAATACCATATTAGGTTTTCACACAAAACCCTAATTCCAAAACCAAGCCGCACACTCGCGCACCATAGCAACAATGCCAAACCAAGCCGCACAATCGCGCACCATGGCAACAATTCCAAACCAAGCCGCACACCGCGCACCATGGCAACAATGCCAAACCAAGCCGCACACTGCGCACCATGGCAACGATGCCAAACCAAGCCGCACATCGCGCACCATGGCAACGATGCCAAACCAAGCCGCACATCGCGCACCATGGCAACGATGCTAAAACCAAGCCGCACATCGCGCACAATGGCAACGATGCCAAACCAAGCCGCACATCGCGCACCATGGCAACGATGCCAAACCAAGCCGCACACCGCGCACCATGGCAACGATGCCAAACCAAGCCGCACACCGCGCACCATGGCAACAATGCCAAACCAAGCCGCACATCGCGCACCATGGCAACGACGCTAAAACCAAGCCGCACACCGCGCACCATGGCAACGATGCTAAAACCAAGCCGCACATCTGCGCAGACCGTGGCAGCAACGCTAAAACCAAGCCGCACATGCGCACCATGGCAGCGACGCCAAAACCAAACTACATATCGCACTCATTGGCAACCATTCCAAACTAAGCCGCTATATCATTGGCACATGCCAAATATAGCGCCCTAGGCTTGCAAAACGTGCAACTAGGTCAACATGGCCGTACGTGCCATTGGCACATGCCAACACGTACCACAAGCCATATTTCCAAGCCGCTATGCCATTGGCACACGCCAAATATAGCGCCCTAGGCTTGCAAAACGTGCAATTAGGTCAACATGGCCGTACGTGCCATTGGCACATGCCAACACGTACCACAAGCCATATTTCCAAGCCGCTATGCCATTGGCACATGCCAAATATAGCGCCCTAGGCTTGCAAAACGTGAAACTAGGTCAACATGGCCGTACGTGCTATTGGCACATGCCAACACGTACCACAAGCCATATTTCCAAGCCGCTATGCCATTGGCACATGCCAAATATAGCGCCCTAGGCTTGCAAAACGTGCAACTAGGTCAACATGGCCGTACGTGCCATTGGCACATGCCAACACGTACCACAAGCCATATTTCCAAGCCGCTATGCCATTGGCATATGCCAAATATAGCTCCCTAGGCTTACAAAGCATGCAACCTAGGCCAAGTCGGCCACGCATGCCATTGGCACATGCCAACATGCTCGCTGGTAGCTTTTCCTACCAAGGCCACGGCCCTAACGGCCACACATGCCATTGGCACATGCCAACATGCTCGCTGGTAGCTTTTCCTACCAAGGCCGTGGTCGGTTGTCAATCCGTCAAATATAATTTCGCTTTCTCAATCAACTAGATATAAATATAGTATGCGATAAGAAAGAGTTCGTATCCACAGAGAGGCTTTCGTTGTTATAAAATTTCAGTTTCTAAGTAACCACGGGGTATGTTTGTTGTATCTAAGCAAATAAAAGTAATTGAAAGCAAAGTAAGTAATTGGAGAAATCAATAAGGAGAAGATATTGGTCACGGGATAGTATAATTCACAAACATGTATTATCATCAATGATTAAAATTGGTATTTTAATCTCGTATTTATTAAAAGTCCTAGGATACCTTGATCGCAAGTATAACCCGTTAATTCCCTGTTTTCATCACAACCACATTAAAAGATAAATATTTGAATTCTTCGTAGAAAGAAACCTAAAGTGTAAAAGCACAATTAAGTTTAACTCCCTAAAAGCATTAAGTTTTATGGAATAAGACTCATCAATGTAAACGAATGTGTAAAAGCACTAAACGTTTTAACAAAAGTTATGATTCACTTGTGACTAGTAGGATATATCACTACAAGCACTACCCACAATTATGCTACTTAGAATAATAATCAGAGGATAAACAACTTTTTCGTATTGAAAACCCTAATATAGCTCTAGAGATGAACACAAATCGGATTGATTCCGGACTTAACCTAACAAGTTTTCAAATCTTATAACACTATTAATTGTGAATCACAAACAATAAATTACTGAGACAAAACTAATTCATTGAATCAAAAGCATGTTGAGAAATCAACTTTTATCCCATAACCAATAAGATGTTTAGCTACTCATAGCTATGGAGTTCATCATAATCAATATTCAATAATAAAATAATGAAGAAGAAGAACAAAACCAAACCCTAGAAGCGTAAACAAAACGGCTCTCCAAAATTCCAAGAATAAGATATATCTTAAGTTGTAGAAGACCTTCCCTTTATAGCTTTTCTCCAACTTCTAAAATTAGGTCTAGTCTTCAAAGTCCATTAGATGAAAATCCATCAAGCCCATAAGAGTGAGAAACCCATGTAGAAAATATGACCCAAAAGTGGTTACCGGAAATCCGGGATTGTGGCCGGAAATCGGCCGGAAAGGTCACGAAAACGCCTCGGGTGATCGGCAAAGTCCGCCTTGGCCAACAAGTCAACTCGGCCGGCCAACGGGTCGCTCGGGTCAACTCGGTCGACCGAGTCAAACCGAGTCGTGGAAAGTCGATCATGAGTTAGACCCAAGTCGACTCACCGAGCCTGAAGTGACCTTGGTCCGAGCATTGCATTGGCTGAGCTCAGAAGCACAATCATTGTGCTTCAGCCATGATGGCTGCCTCACTTGCACATATCACCAGCTTCATTCAGCCCATCAAATCATTGCAAAGACTATAACCAAAACCCTAACTTCAATCATCGTCTCAGCATCTCTTCTATCACAGTCCTGATAATTTCTCCTCTCACTCACCCATCACCTGCAACCATCAGGCCTTGACTGCAGTTGTCACAACCTTCATTAGCCTTCATATGCAGCCATATCCTTGTATCCACCAGGCCTGCAATTCAGCTCAGTCCATCACCCTGCAGTTTCAGCTCCATTCACCACCAGAACTTCCCTTCTGAGCCTCTATTATAAACTGCAACTGCGCAAACCTATAATGCCATGTTCCCCCAGGACTGCAGTTCCTTCTCATTCTCTTCTCAAGCACAGCAACAATATCAACAACAACAACATCATTCACCTGCCATTCCATTTATCCCACTGCAACTTCCCTGCAAACTCACACAATCAACATCAACTAGCCAGCCTGCCTGCAACACAGCATTCATCTCTATGCCTGCAACTCTTGCAAACACCACAGGTCTGCACACTGTCACAGCACTTCTCTGCATCAGAACTAAACCCATTAACACAGTGCCATTCTCTGCAATACAGCCTCTGCAACTCTACTCTGCCAATTCCATCCACAGCCATTACCACCTTTATCTATAGCACCATCTCTGAGTTCAATTCCAGCTCATGACCTGCAACACTCTAGCATGCATCTGAGATCCACCCATTGCAGCTCAGCTCACCTGCACTTTATCCACCAGCACCACACAACCAACCTCACCACATTGTACAATCAACACAAGCTGCAGTCAGACCCATTTCAAAGCCAACAACCACATTCACCAACACAGTTCTTGTGTTCAGCTGCAGCCATCCACTGTGGCTCAACACATCAGTATCTGAGTTGCACTCATTGCCACAGGCCAACACCAGTACAAACCCAGGCCATCATCAGTTATAGCAGAGCCATTGTTGCATCTGCAATCTCCATTTCCATTGCCAACACTGAACTCTGTAGCTTTCAACCACCAACTTCAGTTCATCCAACACATTCATCTAGCTCTTCTCATAATCATTGTCTCCCAATGCTCAAACACCACCAGCTTTACACTATCCATTCAGGCAACAACCACCAGAACTACTACCACCTGCAGCTTCCCTGCTATTCCTGGCTTCAATCAATGGCATCGAATTCCTCCAACAGCAAACCCTTTCTTTCATTTTCAATTTCAGATCAACACAAACCCTAGTTTCACCATCTCAGATTCCATTCAGTCTTCTTCTCATCCCTATGTCACCATACTCAAGATCAAGATCCTTCTGAATCACCATCTTCTTCTCTACTCATCTCAGATCTCTCCATTTTCTCCCTTGGATTCCAACATCACAAATCCACGACAGATTCAACAGCCATACAAACTCTCAATTCGAGACCAACCCATTATTATCTTCAATTAACAGTACCCAGTCTTCATTTATTTATCTCTATCGATTGCAGTTCCATGTATTTTCTTCTAAGAACATCACAGCACCACCAGATCCCCTTTTCGATTTCCATTACTCTCCATTCATCCATCTACCGTAGAAATTCCATGTATTCTCTTTGATTTGACATATCCATCTCATCACACAAACTCGATTTCTTTTCACTCATCAGCTGTAAAAACTCATACAAACATGGAGTCGTCCTCACAGACAGGGTCGAAGAAGAAAGGTTATGATTATCTGCTCTGAAATTTAGGTGCTTTGTAGGAAATTAGATTTATCCACCCAAGCTGATAGGATAAGGGCCACTTAATTAGAAATGGCTTGTCAGTTTCAGCAAACCGACAGCCTATTCGCTTCTTTTGGCGTAACCTCGGCTGGCCCTGAGTGTCGCTCGCCTTTGGATGGACCTCTTTGCTCCCTTTACGCTCCAAACGGATGCTTTCTGCTTCTTTTACACATAATGACTTCATTGCACCTGGTAACTCAAAACCACACATAAGAGATGCAAATCCCAAGGAAAATAGCAAAGAAAGTGTAACTACTAGATAGTAAATACGGTGTATTCTACACCTATCAGATTCCCCCACACTTAGACTTTGCTAGTCCTCGAGCAAATCAAACAAAACAATTCTAAAATACATACAACTCCGTGTCGCCGAGGCTACGGTCACTTTTAGCATAAATAACAAGCCTTTAAACCCCTAGGTGTCCCTAGTGGACGAGTTATAGTCTCGTGAGGGTTTACTAGAGATATACCCACAAAACCTATTTTTCTAACTTACTAGTTCTCCGTAATGATAGCATCCAAGCGCTAAGAAGACATAGAGATTCTGCACACTAGTCCTAAGAAGTTAGACACATAAATGAACACAATCTCATTCTTAAAAGTTGAGAGAGAAATAACCATCCCTTCTCGAAAGAAATCGGGTTCGGAGTGATCGAAAGTCTCGACTCGCCTCACAAGAAAGGGTTTTATGATATTGCTCTCAATAATAAACAGCTTTTTATGGGTCACACATGTGTTCAGGTTGGAATGAAGAGAGAATCCTGTGACACGTTGAATGGTAGGAAGGCAAAACCCTCCGAAATATTTTGAAAACCCACATCTTTTATAATTTTCGAAAACCCAATTTTCTGACGATCTCTTCGAAAGGAAATCAACCATTTAACGAAGGTGGGAATATGCTTACTTACCGTGTATCCGTTCGGCGTGCAGCTAGCACCACTCTCACATCATCCATAGAAACGTCTTCGGTCTTCTATCGGTGTCTTCATCTTCATCTTCGGTCTTCAACTCTTGATGATAACTCTTGAACTTCGTAGAATCTTGACAATGTGATTCTTTCCCTCAAATTCTTTGTCGCTTGAAACTTCATTATAGATATTCCTTCTTTCCATAGGCTTTATTGAAAGAATACAAAAATAAAAACAAACTATACAAACCCAAAATTTAATTTTTTTTTTTTCGAATAAGAAATAAAACAAATACAAAATAAAAATAAAACAAAATAAAAACTATTAACAAACCTAAACATTTTCTCTTGTCTTTTTTTTTCTCTTTTTTTTTTTTTTTTTTTAGAGACAAAAGAAAGTAAAATACAAAATAAAAATGTAAGTACAATGCCATGGTGTAAGTACTTTACCGCTTGAATCTTCACAACTTATATGTCTTGATATCATAGACTTCTCAAATTCTCATCCTCGATAATTTTCACTCTTGTATAATAGTCTTCAACTTATAAAAATTTTGTTCCCTGTTTTGTTGCTTTACTCAAATCTGAAATCTGCCCATTTCTGTACCGTTGCTTGTAAACCTCGAACGTGTTCAACTTTCCTTCAAATTTGTGATGCTCCTCTTGTTGATGATGATGGTGTTTCTATGGACCTGTTGGTGTAGAGAGAGATAAGGTGGATGGTGCTAACTGCGAACAAGATCACAAGTGGTATGTAAGTTAGCAGTGCCGTCTCTATCAATTCAGAGGCTCGGGGCGAGCACTCAGAAAAGGGCCTTCTTTCTTATACATATGGGAAAAAAAACATAATTATAAATGAAGAAATGACGATAGATTGAACGATCTATTAATGCAAAAAAACGTTGTCCAACTCCTTTGAATAAGCTAACCACTTCGTATCTTCTTTCTCACCATTAGGTAGATGTGTTGAAGATAAATGTCAAGGAAACCTGTCTTTGGGACCATTTTCCAACATAGGATCTCTTAACGGACTATTTTCTACTAAAATGTCTCTTGAAAAAAACATAATCACGGCAAATTCTATGAAAATGTTACCTTCAACGGGAACCCCTTCGGTTTCAAGTTCTTGTTTGTCATTTCTTTCGAAGAAAACATTACCAATTTTATTTCCGTCTGAATTTTCGTCTAAACGGCGTGGTTTCTTAATAATAAACTTATCAAGCCCTCCTCCTAGAGAGCCAACAAATATTTCTTTTCTCTTTCTCTCCTTCAATATCTCGACCACAAACATGCAATAGGCATTTTGAAAAGATTCATCACCGCGCATACGCTTTAAACAACACAAACATGCAATAGATGTACCACAACTACAAACAACCTTTGAAACATGCACGCAAGTGTGATCATGTTTAGCAATCTTAATGAAAATACAAATCTAAGAGACAGATCAACACCTTTCATGTTTTATTCTAAGTTTAAGAATTCTCAAATAGATATAATCATGTCTCGATTTCTTAAAACTACCCCACCCAAAAAAGAATTGATTGTTTCGAATTTTCAACATGTGGGTACAAAATACCGCACACTCATATTGTATGCGAAGTAGCTCAATAAACGTTAGGCGAACAAGACCGCGTATGACATACCTAGAATGACGAACTGACGACGTCACTTAATCACGAGTAAAGTGTGAAGATCTATGCGGCATTAAAGAAACGGTGGCAATGTTGTTACACCGATGCGACATTGACGCACGTCGATCCGAAATAAGGGCTTTATTAGTCATGTCCTCCACTATGTAAACTCCTATATAAGTAACCGAGCCGTCTTTGTAAGGGAGAGAGATCTTTTAGAGTGTTGGACAAGATATTTAGGAGAGAGAAATATCATGTACTTCCCAAATTAGGATTTTCATATTACTTTGTACTTTGAATGAAAAATTTAATACAAGTTCTTGAGATTCTTATGATGATTTCTTAGATTGATCTTTAGATTATACTAAGGGTGTGGTTATGAGATTTCTCGCAACTACACAACACATTTTTGAGGGTCAATGAACAAATACTTCAACTAAATCCATATTTAATGTAAAAGGTAGCATCAACTATTCAATTAATAGGAAAGAACAAATTGAAAAAGACGACTCAAAACCTCAATAATCGAGAGGAAGTTATGAGTTGTTCTTCCTCTTTATTTTTCACGACCACATGACACACGTTTAGGAAAGATATCTAACTTGGATATATATGGTGGTTGTGAAAACATATTTGGGCCCCTCGAAATATTGGGCCTAGGGCGGTCGACCGTTTCGCCCTATGCCAAAGACGGCCCTGTAAGTTAGCAATTCGATGTCACCAACATGGTTGATTAAAAATAGCACTCAAGAGATCAAAATAGTGCTTCTATGGTGGGAAATTGGACAGCTCACCATTCTGCCCGAATTTACGTACGGTGACACACACTCTAAAAGCACAAATTTAGACAGTACAAAGAATTGAAGGTTGGTGCCTCACATTATGTAACTTGGGTAGTCTCCACTATAGGGGATCACTGTTCTAATACCGAATTCAGCCGCACCTTATTTGCCACTGGCATGGTTAAATCCAACTTTAACTCTCATACAATTAAGAAACCCGATCATGTTCTCTGTCATCTCTAAGTTCAGTCACTAGTGTGAGATTCTCGATGTAATCTTAGCAACATGTATACTATGTGACTCTAAACTAACCATAAGTTGGAGTTTCCTTATTCACTATTTCACAAAAAAAATTGAAAAATTACAAAAATTTACAACGCAAAACCACTCCCCCACACTTAAACTTTACATTGTCCTCAATGTAAATTGAATCGTCCAAAGTAAGTTAAGGTGGGAAATCCTAATAAGAAATCAGCAAAAAACAAGACAAGAAAAACTAAAAACAAAAAAAGAAATAAATACAAGACAAGAAATACTCATCCTTTGGGTTGCCTCCCAATTAGCGCTTGGTTTAAAGTCGTCAGCCCGACTATCTCCTTGCTTTCTATGACTCCTCCAGAGGGAGCACATCCACAAAGTTAACTCCTTACACCACTTCGGAAGTGAAATTCTCATAATAAGGTTTCAACCGGTGCCCATTAACTTTAAGTTCTTTTCCTGTAGCTATGCTACGAATTTCCACTGCACCATGAGAAAACACATTAGTAACAATAAAAGGTTCGATCCATCGTGACCTTAATTTACCCTAAATAATTGCAAGCGAGAATTAAACAAAAGCACTTTCTGCCCAATGCAAAATTGTTTTCTAGAAATCATGTTATCATGAAATGCTTTCGTCTTTTCTTTATAAATCCATGAACTCTCAAATGCATCATTGTGAAGCTCCTCTAGCTCTTGGAGTTGTAACTTCCTTTGCTTTCCAGCCCCATCCATCTCCATGTTGCATTGCTTAATAGCCCAAAACGCCTTATGCTCAATTTCCACGGGTAAGTGACAAGGTTTACCATACACAAGCCTAAAAGGAGACATTCCAATAGGTGTTTTATATGCAGTTCTATACGCCCACAAAGCATCATTAAGTCTCATGCTCCAATCTTTCCTTGTTGGGTTCACCGTCTTTTCTAGAATAGATTTCACCTCCTGGTTAGACACCTCGGCTTGTCCATTGGTTTGGGGATGATAAGGTGTTGCAATCTTGTGCGACACATTGTACTTCGACAACAAGCTTTGTAAAATCCTCGTTTTTGAAGTGAGAACCCCCATCGCTAATTATGGCTCTTGGAATTCCAAACCTTGCAAAAATATTAGCTTGCACAAAATCAAACCACTTTAGAATCATTAGTAGGGGTGGCCTTAGCTTCCACCCATTTCGAGACATAATCAACCGCAAGTAAGATATAAAAATTCCCATGGGAGTTGACAAAAGGCCCCATAAAATCAATACCCCATACATCAAAGACTTCAATAAATTGAATATAAGTTTGTGGCATTTGATTTCGGGCACCTAGATTGCCGGTTCTTTGGCACCTATCACAAGTTGTACAAAATATATGTGCATCCTTAAACAAAGTTGGCCAATAAAAACCACTTTCAAGTACCTTGTGCGCGGTTCTCTTACTCCCAAAATGTCCTCCGCAAGCATAAGAGTGACAAAAAGACGAGATAGAGTTAAATTCAGATTCGGGAACGCACCTTCGTATTACTTGGTCACTACCATGTTTCCATAAGTATGGATCATCCCATATGTATTGGTTCCCTAACCTATTAAGTTTGTCCCTCTCAGCACGAGACAAGTTCTTTGGGATTTTTTTAGAAACTAAGTAATTGACAATATCGGCATACCATGGTTCTCCAAAGGCAATCGAGAATAGTTGCTCGTCCGGGAAACTTTCACGCAATGGGATAGTCTCCTTGTCCACAGCAAGTCGGCTCAAGTGATCCGCAACGGTGTTCTCAATTCCTTTCTTGTCTTTGATTTCAATATCAAACTCTTGCAAGAGTAATATCCATCGTATGAGCCTCGGTTTCGCCTCTTTCTTTGTAAGCAAGTATCTAAGTGCTGCATGATCATAAAAGACAACAACTTTTGTACCAATTAGATAAGAGCGAAACTTTTCTAAAGCAAAAACAATGTCTAATAACTCTTTTTCAGTGGTTGTGTAGTTTTGTTGGGCCTCATTTAACGTTCTAGAAGCATAATAAATAGCATGGGGAAGCTTCCCCACACGTTGCCCAAGCACCGCACCAACCGCATAATCACTAGCATCACACATGAGTTCAAACAACTTACTCCAATCCGGTGGTTTAATGATAGGGGCTGAAATCAAAAGTTCTTTCAAACGATTGAATGCCGCCATACATTTCTCATCAAAGTTAAAAACCACATCTTTTTGCAATAAGTTACAAAGTGGTGATGCTATCTTGGAAAAGTCCTTGATGAACCTACGATAGAAACCTGCATGACCAAGAAAAGAACGTATCTCCCTCACCGTAGTAGGAGGGGTTAGAGCACGAATAAGGTCTATCTTAGATTTATCGACTTCCAAGCCTTTAGAAGATATTATATGGCCTAAAACTATGCCATGAGTTACCATGAAATGGCACTTCTCCTAATTTAACACAAGATTTTTTTCAACACATCGTTCAAGGATTAGAGACAAATTATTCAAGCAAAGGTCAAATGAATCACCAAAGACACTAAAGTCATCCATGAACACTTCGATTATGTTTTCAACATATTCCGAAAAGATACTTACCATACACCTTTGAAAGGTAGCCGGAGCATTGCACAAACCAAAAGGCATCCTTCTATAAGCAAAAGTACCGAAAGGACAAGTGAAAGTGGTTTTCTCTTGGTCCTCCGGTGCTATCACAATCTGATTATAACCTGAATAGCCATCAAGAAAGCAATAATAAGAGTGTCCAGCTAAACGTTCAAGCATTTGATCAATAAAAGGTAAAGGAAAGTGATCTTTTCTAGTGGTGGCATTCAATTTTCTATAATCAATACAAACCCTCCAACCGGTTTGCACACGAGTTGGGACAAGTTCGTTCTTATCATTCTCCACCACTGTACACCTGATTTCTTTGGTACTACTTGTACCGGACTTACCCACTTGCTATCGGATATGGGGTAGATAACACCCACATCCAAAAGCTTGAGTATCTCCTTTTTCACAACTTCCATCATGGGAGGATTCAAACGATGTTGCGCGTCCCTTTTAGGCTTTGCATCATCCTCCAAAAGAATTTTGTGCATACAAACGGCAGGGCTAATACCCTTGATATCAGCAATTGTCCATCCTATGGCCGTTTTGTACTTCCTTAGCACCCTTAGAAGTTTTTTCTCCTGTAAATCACTAAGCTTGTTAGAAACAATCACCGGTAACTCTTCATTATCACCCAAGTACAAGTACTTAAGGTGGTCGGGAAGAGGTTTCAATTCTAAAATTGGAGATTTAATAATTGAAGGTACAAGCTTTTCATCACTGCATGGTAAAGAAATAAAAGAGATATTATGAGTTTACGGGCATCCTTGTAGTGAATTAAGATCACCAAGAGCTTCCTTGACTTCATTACCACACTCTACACCATTATCCATGGGTGTAGTTAACACGGTTTCCAAAGCATCATCACCGTTTAATTCAAACATTTGTTGTGCCAATGTATCCATAACATCAATGGAGAAACAAGAGTGGACATCGCTAGGATATCTCATCGTCTCGAAAATGTTGAAACGTATTATTTCTCCATCAAACTCCATAGTTAGCGTTCCCTTGTCCACATCAATTATGGTTTTCGCCATTTTCATGAAGGGACGCCCAAGAAGCAATGGAAGAGACGAGTCCGGTGAACCTTCATCCATCTCTAACACACAAAAGTCCGCTGGAAATACAAGTTGATTAACCCGCACAAGAACATCCTCAACAATACCCATTGGGTAGACATTAGAGCGATTGGCTAATTGCAATACAATTTCACCTTTTGAGAGGACCAAGATCAAGTGAATTATACATTGACGCAGGCATAACATTAACGGATGCACCTAAGTCCAACATAGCTTTGTTAAATGTTGTGTTACCAATTGTGACGGGAATGTCAAAACTACCCGGATCCTTGCACTTAAGCGGGAGTTTGTGTTGTAAGATTGCCGAGGCATTCTCCCCACACTAAGCACTTCATTACCTTTGAGCCTTTGTTTGTTGGTACACAAGTCCTTCAACACCTTTGCATACTTTGGAACTTGCTTGATAGCATCAATGAGTGGTATGTTCACATGGATCTTCTTTAGAACGTCTAAAATATCCTTTTCTAATTCCGCCTTTTTAGAACTTGCAAATCTGCGAGTAAAAGCTAGAGGAGGAACATAAGTAGAAACCGGAGTTTTAGAGTTAGGAATGGGTACCTCAGAAGTTTGGGGAGAATTCTCATTATTCTCCTCCAAAACAGTTTCCTTTGGTGTGTTCACCTTGCCCGAATCAGTAACTTCGGGTTGCACAAGTTGTGTACCACTTCTCAACGTAATAGCATTGACACCCATTTCTTTTGGGTTAATAGGTTGAGAAGGGAGTTTCCCACAATTTTGCGCCTTCAATTGGTTCAACTCAATTGCTTGCGGTTGCAGAAATTGTTGTTGTTGTGGTTGAAATCCACTTGGACGGTTGAAAGTAGGTTATTGAATGGCACCTTGCTTGTTGGCATAGCTAAAATTGGGGTGATCTCTCCATCCCGGATTGTAAGTGTTGGAGTAGGGATCATACCGTCTTGGTTGATTTGGAAAGATCGCGTTAGCTTGCTCGTCTTCATAAGATTGAGGAGAATTTGGTATAACCGCGGATGCAACTTGTTGCAACATTGCTGTCATGTTACCCATTTGTTGACGAAGTTCCTCCACCTCGCTCACTTTATTCACCCTTCTTAGAATCACATCCGAACCACGACTTAAGAATTGTTGTGAGTTCGCTGCCATGTTTTCAATCAACTCTCTAGCTTGTGCCACCGTCTTGTTCACTAGTGCACCACCACCTGCAGCGTCAATAAGATTCCTATCACTTGATTGAAGTCCTTCATAGAAGTATTGGATTATCATAGCGTCACTGAATTGGTGGTGAGGACAGCTTCCAACCAATCTCTTGTATCGTTCCCAACATTCATATAAGGATTCTCCCACATTTTGCTTCATCCCACAAATCTCCTTGCGAATTTGAGTAGCCTTGGATGCAGGAAAATATCTCTCCAAAAAGAGTTTCTTCAGCCCATTCCATGTTGTGACACTTCCGGAAGGTAGATAGTATAACCAATCCTTAGCACTATCCATCAAAGAGAAACGGAAAACTTTCAACATTGCACCATCCGCCTCTACATCCGCTGGAAGCATGGCCATGACAGTGGTGTGGAAGTCCATAAGATGTTTGTTTGGTTCTTCATTCACCATGCCATGGAACTTTGGTAATTCTCTAAGCAACCCCGGCTTGATCTCAAAAGTAGAGTCCGTTTGAATACAACCCCGTTGTGTATCAAGCTTATGAGACGCCAAGTCCTTGAGTGTACGATTTGCATCACACATTGTTACTTCAACTTGTGGTACGTCTACGATTGGAACCTCTTGTTCTCCTTCTAATTGTAACTCTTCGTCCACTTCTAACTCTTGCTCGTCCATTGCGCCTTGACTTGGTTGGAGTATTGTGCCTCTTCGAGTAGCTATCCCGCACCTTGGATAATTCCAATCTTTAGTAGCCAGGGATTGATACTCTAAAACAATTCTAGCAAACAAGTGAGAAACAAGACGACAAACAAAAAGCAAAGATAAAAGCAGTAAATTGTAAAAAGAAACTAAAAACTCAATAACAAGCCGTATGCCTCCCCAAGAACGGCGCCAAAATTTGGTCGGTTGTCAATCCGTCAAATATAATTTCACTTTCTCAATCAACTATATATAAATATAGTATGCGATAAGAAAGAGTTCGTATCCACAGAGAGGTTTTCGTTGTTATAAAATTTCAGTTTCTAAGTAACCACGGGGTATGTTTGTTGTATCTAAGCAAATAAAAGTAATTGAAAGCAAAGTAAGTAATTGGAGAAATCAATAAGGAGAAGATATTGGTCACGGGATAGTATAATTCACAAACATGTATTATCATCAATGATTAGAATTGGTATTTTAATCTCGTATTTATTAAAAGTCCTAGGATACCTTGATCGCAAGTATAACCCGTTAATTCCCTGTTTTCATCACAACCACATTAAAAGATGCATATGTGAATTCTTCGTAGAAAGAAACCTAAAGTGTAAAAGCACAATTAAGTTTAACTCCCTAAAAGCATTAAGTTTTATGGAATAAGACTCATCAATGTAAACGAATGTGTAAAAGCACTAAACGTTTTAACAAAAGTTATGATTCACTTGTGACTAGTAGGATATATCACTACAAGCACTACCCACAATTATGCTACTTAGAATAATAATCAGGGATAAACAACTTTTTCGTATTGAAAACCCTAATATAGCTCTAGAGATGAACACAAATCGGATTGATTCCGGACTCAACCTAACAAGTTTTCAAATCTTATAACACTATTAATTGTGAATCACAAATAATAAATTACTGAGACAAAACTAATTCATTGAATCAAAAGCATGTTGAGAAATCAACTTTTATCCCATAACCAATAAGATGTTTAGCTACTCATAGCTATGGAGTTCATCATAATCAATATTCAATAATAAAATAATGAAGAAGAAGAACAAAACCAAACCCTAGAAGCGTAAACAAAACGGCTCTCCAAAATTCCAAGAATAAGATATATCTTAAGTTGTAGAAGACCTTCCCTTTATAGCTTTTCTCCAACTTCTAAAATTAGGTCTAGTCTTCAAAGTCCATTAGATGAAAATCCATCAAGCCCATAAGAGTGAGAAACCCATGTAGAAAATATGACCCAAAAGTGGTCACCGGAAATCTGGTATTGTGGCCGGAAATCGGCCGGAAAGGTCGCCGAAAACGTCTCGGACCGCAAAGTCCGCCCTGGCCACCGGGTCAACGAGTCAACTCCGGCCGGTCAACTGGTCAGCTGGGTCAACTCGGTCAGACCGAGTCAAACCGAGTCGGGAAAGTCGATCATGAGTTAGACCAAGTCGACTTCACCGAGCCGAGTGACCTTTGGCCTCGAGCAGTTGCATTGGCCAGAGCTCTGTAGCACAATCATTGTGCTTCAGCCATGATGGCTGCCTCACTTGCACATATCACCAGCTTCATTCAGCCCATCAACTCATTGCAAAGACTATAACCAAAACCCTAACTTCAATCATCGCCTCAAAGATCTCTTTTATCACAGTCCTGATAATTTCTCGTCTCACTTACCCATCACCTGCAACCATCAGGCCTTCACTGCAGTTGTCACAACCTTCATTAGCCTTCATATGCGCCCCATATCCTTGTATCCACCAGCCCGCAATTCACTCACCCATCACCCCGCAGTTTCAAGCCCATTCACCACCGTAACTTCCCTTCGAGCCTCTATTATAAACCGCAATCGCGCAAACCTATAATGCCATGTTCCCCAGTGACTGCAGCCTTTCTCATTCTCTTCTCAAGCACAGCAACAATATCAACAACAACAACATCATTCACCTGCCATTCCATTTATCCCACTGCAACTTCCCTGCAAACTCACACAATCAACATCAACTAGCCAGCCTGCCTGCAACACAGCTGTTGATGGTGGTTTTTAGACAAGGGGTAAAATCGTAAAACCCCATGACCTAGTGTTACCCGCAACACATTGAATAAGAGCATTTAACTCAGGTGTAAATAATTAATAGGCGTATTTTTTCAAAATACCGATTAGGTTTTCAACACGTAACCCTAATTCCAAAACTAAGCCGCATATCGCGCACCATGGCAACAATGCTAAACTAAGCCGCATATCGCGCACTATGGCAACAATGCCAAAACCAAGCCGCATATCTGCGCACCATGGCAACAATGCCAAACCAAGCCGCATATCTGCGCACCATGGCAACAATGCCAAGCCAAGCCGCATATCGCGCACCATGGCAACAATGCCAAACCAAGCCGCATATCGCGCACCATGGCAACCATGCCAAACCAAGCCGCACTCGCGCACCATGGCAACCATGCCAAGCCGCCGCATCGCGCACCATGGCAACCATGCCAAACCAAGCCGCACCGCGCACCATGGCAACAACGCCAAATTCCAAGCCGCTATGCCTTTGGCCCACACCAAACATAGCGCCCTAGGCTTGCAAGACTTGCAACTAGGTCAACATGGCCGCACGTGCCATTGGCACATGCCAACACGTGCCGCAAGCCATATTTCCAAGCCGCTACGCCTTTGGCCCACGCCCAACATAGCGCCCTAGGCTTGCAAGACTAGCAACTAGGTCAACATGGCCGCACGTGCCATTGGCACATGCCAAACGTGCTCGCAAGCCATATTTCCAAGCCGCACGCCCCGCGCACCATGGCAACAACGCCAAATTCCAAGCCGCTATGCCTTGGGCCCACGCCCAACATAGCGCCCTAGGCTTGCAAGACTTGCAACTAGGTCAACATGGCCGCACGTGCCATTGGCACATGCCAACATGTGCCGCAAGCCATATTTCCAAGCCGCTATGCCTTTGGCCCACGCCCAACATAGCGCCCTAGGCTTGCAAGACTTGCAACTAGGTCAACATGGCCGCACGTGCCATTGACACATGCCAAAACGTGTCGCAAGCCATATTTCCAAGCAAAAGACCCGCGCACCATGGCAACAACGCTTAAATTCTAAGCCGCTATGCCTTGGGCCCACGCCCAACATAGCGCCCTAGGCTTGCAAGACTTGCAACTAGGTCAACATGGCCGCACGTGCCATTGGCACATGCCAACACGTGCCGCAAGCCGTATTTCCAAGCCGCTATGCCTTTGGCCCACGCCAACATAGCGCCCTAGGCTTGCAAGACTTACAACTAGGTCAACATGGCCGCACGTGCCATTGGCACATGCCAAAACGTGTCGCAAGCCATATTTCCAAGCCGCACCCTGCGCACCATGGCAACAACCCCAAATTCCAAGCCGCTATGCCTTGGGCCCACGCCCAACATAGCGCCCTAGGCTTGCAAGACTTGCAACTAGGTCAACATGGCCGCACGTGCCATTGGCACATGCCAACACGTGCCGCATGCCATATTTCAAAGCCGCTATGCCTTTGGCCCACGCCAACATAGCGCCCTAGGCTTGCAAGACGGCAACTAGGTCAACATAGCCGCACGTGCCATTGGCACATGCCAACACGTGTCGCAAGCCATACTTCCAAGCCGCTATGCCTTTGGCCCACGCCAAACATAGCGCCCTAGGCTTGCAAAACATGCAACTAGGTTAACATGGCCGCCACGAGCCAATGGCACATGCCAACATGCTCGCTAGCTAGTTTCCTAGCAAAATCATGGCCCTAACGGCCACGCATGCCATTGGCACATGCCAACATGCTCGCTAGCTAGTTTCCCTAGCAAAATCACGGCCCTAACGGCCATGCATGCCATTGGCACATGCCAACATGCTCGCTAGCTAGTTTCCCTATCAAGGCCACGGCCCTAACGGCCATGCATGCCATTGGCACATGCCAACATTCTCGCTAACTAGTTTCCCTAGCAAAATCACGGCCCTAACGGCCATGCATGCCATTGGCACATGCCAACATGCTCGCTAGATAGTTTCCCTATCAAGGTCACGGCCCTAACGGCCATGCATGCCATTGGCACATGCCAACATGCTCGCTAGCTAGTTTCCCTAGAAAAATCATGGCCCTAACGGCCATGCATGCCATTGGCACATGCCAACATGCTCGCTAGCTAGTTTCCCTAGCAAAATCACGGCCCTAACGGCCACGCATGCCATTGGCACATGCCAACATGCTCGCTAGCTAGTTTCTATCAAGGTCACGGCCCTAACGGCCATGCATGCCATTGGCACATGCCAACATGCTCGCTAGCTAGTTTCCTAGCAAAATCACGGCCCCTAACGGCCACGCATGCCATTGGCATATGCCAACATGCTCGCTAGCTAGTTTCCCTATCAAGGTCACGGCCCTAATGGCCACGCATGCCATTGGCACATGCCAACATGCTCGCTAGCTAGTTTCCCTATCAAGGTCACGGCCCTAATGGCCACGCATGCCATTGGCACATGCCATTGGCACATGCCAAACACACACGTTGGTAGCCTAACTTGCAAACCGTGCAACCTACCACCAAGGCATTCCGCACATGCCATTGGCACATGCTAAACACACACGCTGGTAGCCTAACTTGCAAACCGTGCAACCTACCACCAAGGCATTCCACACATGCCAAACACACACGCTGGTAGACTAACTTGCAAACCGTGCAACCAACCACCAAGGCATTCCGCACATGCCAAACACACACACACCGGTAACCTAACTTGCAAACCGTGCAACTTACCACCAAGGCATTCCGCACATGCCACACGCGCCACTAGCAGCGCCACTTGCACTCAAGATGCAACCAACACTCGAGACATCGACACAAACTGGGGGATGCTTCTTTAGGGTTTTGGTTTGGCGGTCACAGCATGCTTCGGACACTACGCTCACATTAAGAAAGCGTGAAAAGGAATAAAGCGGTCAAATAAAAGAGGAAATAATGGTGAAAAACGTTTTCACCCATTAAACCATGCGGTTACCACCTCCTCTCATTATTTCACCCTTTACTCTCTTCCTTCATGAGGCCAGGGTACGTTTCAATCTCGACTTGTATAAATAGGTCTTACCTATTTCCACCAGCACAACAAGTCTCTGGTCAGAGAAAATACTACACCTACACTCTCGTAAAGGCAACTTTGCAAGCTCTCCCAAAAGCTTTCATCTCTTGCAAGCTTCCTAAGCTTTCACTTTTCGATACAAGTCGAGATACTACTCTCCTCAACACCTTTCTTTGCTTCCCTCCCAAAATCAACCCTTCTCCTCCACTTTGTGACCGAAGCAAGTCCTGGGAACGGCCATTTCTTGGTTTAGGCCGACTTGTATGATCGATCTCTCGAACCTATAAAGTGCTCACGCGCATCACATTTGTTTAGGGTTTGAATCGCTTTCACTCACTCACCGAAATTACCAAATCAGCAGTAAACGATTTTCACCCATAAACAATTGGCGACCACAAGCGGGAGGATTGATCTATCGGCTATAATGTCGATCGTCGATCTTGTTTCTCGACCCAGATGTCAAGATGGTAGGGGAAGGCAACTCGATCCGACTCAACTACTGTGCGACTTTGCTACCTGGGCTTGCAAACAACTACACGAGAAAACTGGGACTCGCCAAGATGCCACCGCCGATTGGGGACTTGCGACTCGGTCCGACTCGACCGACGACAACCCATTATCAAGTGTTAAAAATGGGGACTCACAAGACGCTACCAAAAATTGGGGACTAACTGGGACTCACGTCAAGACGCTACCAAAGAATTGGGGACTAATCGCGATGCTACCAAAGCAAAATCGCCTTGCTACCAAAGAAAGCCGCCTTTTACTTGGAAAGAGGCGTGTTTGCAAGTGAGTAAATTTAGATTGGGCAAGATATACGATCTGTTTTTTAGGTTCTTAATAAAACCGCCATAATATTGCGCCTTGTGCCTATTGCTAGCACACACTTTCATAAAAGCAATATTCCTTTCCCAAAACATAATCGAGTTATATTATCAAAACCATTCATCCCAGTAAATAATCCAACACCCTAAAAAGCTACCACTATCTATCAAAGGTTAAGTTTTGAACCAGACATCCAATATGTCTTTCAAAAAAAAAAAAAAAGAACCTAAATGAAAGTTTAACATAGAAACGCTCAAGGAAAATCGTCCAATAGAAGTCTCGCTTCTTCTTGGAGAAAGTCACTTTGCATCTTCAAGAGCCGCTTCTTCATAGTCAACATCTTGGAAAGCTTTTCGAGTTCCATCTCCCCGTCGGCGATCTCCTCGGCGGAAAGGCTTTCGATTGCTACATCTTTCAACTTTTGGATCTCAGAAGGCCTTCGACAAACCACGAAGTGTTGAACTCCTTTTCCACGCACACGTCGCGATGGTGCTCCCACGGCAATAACGCCTTCGTAAACGGTGTGACCAAGTCACCCACGCATATCCTCGATGGAAGACAAAGCCTCTTCCACACGCTTAACTGGGCCGCGAATCGACTAGTGACTTTCTTGGTTGTAGCCATATGTCCGTGCTTCTCCTAGATTCTCGTGTACAACGCCTCATGCTTAGCAAGACGCTAAAACCGCCAACCAAAGACATGACCTGGATAAGGAACCAAGTACGGGGATCAAAATGGCGCCCGCAAGTGGCCTCACGACTCGCAAAGGGTTTTCCTCCATGTGTACGGAAACAACCATCGAGAATCATCCACCGTCTCGAACCACGTTTGTGCCCGCAATTGGCTAACTCCCATCTCCAAGTCACAAGCGGTGGTCACCAAAGGCAAGTTTTCGTGTGAATCAATCCTTAATCATCCTCCGAACCGGATTCCTCCCGCAAACTTGAGTTAGACATTTTTCAAAAGAAGAAACAAGAAGAAGAAAGAAAGAAGCGCGAAACTCACCGAACCACTTCCCGAAGAAGAACCAAGTCGCCAGAGAAATCACTCGCTTGTTGAACTTTCTTCTTTCTCCGAATCATCACCGCTATGAGTAGGCTCTGCCGCCGAATTCCTCAAGAAACCGCCGTCTCCCGGCAACGCAAGGGCGCAAAGCGTTAACACTACCGAAGCCCTCGAAGGAAACAAGACACATATTCTCACTAAATTTACGTGTGTTTTGAGACAAACCCATGAAGAGGCGACACATACCGGTTATTGGAAGAACCGAAAGACACAAGAGCCGTGGGAGGATCTTGTGAAACCGCCCGAACCCGCCAAAGCACGATTCTTCGTTCTCCGCCTTGGCCCGGGGCTTTCCGAATTGCTAGGCAACTTTCGCTGGGATCTCTCAACATTGGATACTCCTTCGTAATCGCCGGAGAAGGTTTGCAACTAACGTTTTCCACCGCGTTATTCACAAAATCTCGGATCATAGTAAACTCGCCGCACCAAAACTCATTATAGCCGAAGGTCGTCGGGTTACTCTTCCCATTTGAAAAAGGAAAGACGGACACCCGCTTTAAGGACACCGGCGCCAAGGGCGACACGCAACGAATCCTTAGGGATCACCTACGGTAAACGAGAGGCACCCCTTGATCGAAACCCATGTGACGAGCAAAAGCACGGCCAATATTGTAAGCGGCCTATCCTGGAAAGACCCCACGAAGAAAGACGGATATAACCGGCAAGCAGCTTTGAATGAACAAAGCCACCAACGCTCAAATCGTCATCGAAGACAAAGACATGAGCGAGCAGAAGCAAAAGTGCCAATTTGAGTCATTGAATAATGGATGGCCCCCATGGATGAAAATTGATTTCATGCAACTTATCAAGAAAACTAACCAAGCTCACGCCAACTCTTGGACGCCCGTTCACCCATCGAAGAATCGGGAGCCTCCCCAACTCACGGAAGCGAAGGCAACGGTTTCTGAGCATACTTCTCAAAGTGCTCCCATAGCCGACTTGCGTAAAAGCAACGTGCACATATGAATCCACTTTCATGAAACCATTCAAACTCGCATGTTCGCAACTGTGTGATCCGATGTACATACAGTGGAACCAAGGAACATTTTTTGCCAATGGGAAGAACTTCACCCTTTGCCAATTTCACAAAGAATCTCCAACAACTCGGGTCTTATTCCCTTCTTGCCGTAACCGTCATCAAAAATGTCTCTAGACAAACCAGAGAGCCAAAAATGCTGCGACATGAAGATCACCGCTTTCGCTCGTGCTCCAACTCGTCCGAAACCATTGAGATATCCACCAACCGTAAGGGCACCTTTCATCCTCTTTCCGGCATAGTCCTTCGACTTCGCAATGGAGTCTTTCCGAGCGAAATCCCCCAACTTAGCGGCCAGGTCATCCCGCATCTTCGCCTCACTTTCGATAATTGGATTCTCGAGATTTCCAGCTACGGAAGATTCAAAGAAGAGAGCCACACTCTCCAAGGAGAAAGTTATCTCACCCCATCTACATATGATTGTATGGGTGTCCAAACACCATCCGGAGATGAAAGCAACTAAGCCTCGGGATGTCCTTCCTAATCTAAAGATTTATCAAGTCTTGACAAAGATCAATGACCCGCGCTTGAGTCAAGATGGTATTTATACGCTCCTCGCTCACCATGAACTCAACCCATCCTCAAAAGAATGCAATGGACTTTGACACATCCTAAAGTCAATGTTGGAAGAAGAATATACCCCTTTATGAAGACAAAACCGAATGGTGCTCTCTGGGCGAACCGAACGTGTTTTCCTGTCATCCTCACCACCGGTTAGCAAAATTGGCATGAAACCTGGGTGATTCTTCCGAGCAGGGGCGAGGGCTCTAGTGAAGAATTCATCATCTGTGTTCGGTTTGGAATTATGAGCATCCTTCGACGAAGTGAAATGTGGTTCAGGTAACATCTTATCAAATTCCTTCGTAACGATTTGGTAATAAGATATCTGCACAAAACAAATGGAGAAAGACGAAGTTATCTCCCTGACACATAATCGTACCCAACAAATTCGGTTTCAAGACTATATACACAGTATTTTATTCGGGTTCAAGACTATATACACTTGTATTTTATCCGGTTCAAGACTATATACGCAGATTTTTTCTTCGGTTCGAAACTATATACGCGGCATTCTATGCGGGTACAAGTGTGTCTACACGTATCCTTCTTCGGGTTCAAAATATATATGGAGCATTTTTCTATTGGTCCAAAACTACGCGTGATACTTCTTTCAAAAAGCAAAATCATATATACAATATTTCCGGGTTCAAGTCATATGAAGCATATACACAATATTCTTCTTCTGGATTCATACAGTGGTTCTCTACGGTTTCGAAATACACACGCAAGATTTTCCTCGTGAGGCACGCCAAGTAATCATATGCAAAGATTGTGGAAGCGCCTACTTTTAAGGTTTATACCTATGAAAAAAAAATAGAGAAAGAAGAGTACTCAAGACATACCCGTTTCTGGCTCTCTTTGCCGCTAGTATGAAAAGAAGAAAGAATAAAGCGCAGAATGGGAAAAAGGGCTTTATATATATATATATATATATATATATATATATATAGGCGTGAAAGACTTTGAAATAGGGAAGGATTTCCTTTACCAAAATCGCGCCGTAAGCATGGTTTCCAAGATTGGACCCGCCCCACCAATAGCGACTTCCCAATGCCGCCCAAGTCACGCCCGCAAGCATGGTTTCCAAGATTGGACCGGCCCCACCAATTGCGACTTCCCAATGCCGCCCAAGTCACGCCCGCAAGCATGGTTTCCAAGATTGGACCGGCCCCCACCAATTGCGACTTCCCAATGCCGCCCAAGTCACGCCTGCAAGCATGGTTTCCAAGATTGGACCGACCCAACCAATTACAAATTCTCAATACCGCCCAAGTCACGCATGCAAGCATGGTTTCCAACTAGGACCGGCCCCACCAATTGCGCCGACCCCACCAGCTAGCCCACTCAGTTTCCCAACTCACGCCAGCTTCCCAGCGTCGCCTAAGCCGCACCGGCCCCACCAATTGTGCCACCTCTCCCGACTTGTGCAAAACGACTGTAGAGGCAAGGATTCCAAATCCTATTTATAAAAGGTCGATTTGAGCCTCCTTTCAATTTTCTTTACGGTTTGTGTTAATAGTTTGTCACCATCTTATGCTTACCTCGCAACAAAGCCCCCTGCTCCGAGCCAAGCGGGGGACTTAATGTTGATGGTGGTTTTTAGACAAGGGGTAAAATCGTAAAACCCCATGACCTAGTGTTACCCGCAACACATTATCAATAAGAGCATTTAACTCGTGTGTAAATAATTAATAGGGGTATTTTTCAAAATACCAGATTAGGTTTTCAACACGTAACCCTAATTCCAAAACTAAGCCGCATATCGCGCACCATGGCAACAATGCCAAACCAAGCCGCATATCGCGCACCATGGCAACAATGCCAAACCAAGCCGCATATCGCGCACCATGGCAACAATGCTAAACCAAGCCGCATATCGCGCACCATGGCAACAATGCCAAGCCAAGCCGCATATCGCGCACCATGGCAACAATGCCAAACCAAGCCGCATATCGCGCACCATGGCAACAATGCCAAACCAAGCCGCAGACTCGCGCACCATGGCAACCATGCCAAACCAAGCCGCACTCGCGCACCATGGCAACCATGCCAAACAAGCCGCATACCGCGCACCATGGCAACAACGCCAAATTCCAAGCCGCTATGCCTTTGGCCCACACTATACATAGCGCCCTAGGTTTGCAAGACTTGCAACTAGGTCAACATGGCCGCACGTGCCATTGGCACATGCCAACACGTGCCGCAAGCCATATTTCTAAGCCGCTATGCCTTTGGCCCACGTCCAACATAACATAGCGCCAGGCTTGCAAGACTTGCAACTAGGTCAACATGGCCGCACGTGCCATTGGCACATGCCAAAACGTGTCCAAGCCATATTTGCCGCACCCGCGCACCATGGCAACAACGCCAAATTCCAAGCCGCTATGCCTTGGGCCCACGCCCAACATAGCGCCCTAGGCTTGCAAGACTTGCAACTAGGTCCACATGGCCGCACGTGCCATTGGCACATGCCAACACGTGCCGCAAGCCATATTTCCAAGCCGCTTTGCCTTTGGCCCACGCCCAACATAGTGCCCTAGGCTTGCAAGACTTGCAACTAGGTCAACATGGCCGCACGTGTCATTGACACATGCCAAAACGTGTCACAAGCCATATTTCCAAGCGCACCATGGCAACAACGCCAAATTCCAAGCCGTTATGCCTTGGGCCCACGCCAACATAGCGCCCTAGGCTTGCAAGACTTGCAACTAGGTCAACATGGCCGCACGTGCCATTGGCACATGCCAACACGTGCCGCAAGCCATATTTCCAAGCCGCTATGCCTTTGGCCCACGCCCAACATAGCGCCCCAGGCTTGCAAGACTTGCAACTAGGTCAACATGGCCGCACGTGCCATTGGCACATGCCAAAAAACGTGTCGCAAGCCATATTTCCAAGCCGCACCGCGCACCATGGCAACAACACCAAATTCCAAGCCGCTATGCCTTGGGCCCACGCCCAACATAGCGCCCTAGGCTTGCAAGACTTGCAACTAGGTCAACATGGCCGCACGTGCCATTGGCACATGCCAACACGTGCCGCAAGCCATATTTCCAAGCCGCTATGCCTTTGGCCCACGCCCAACATAGCGCCCTAGGCTTGCAAGACTGGCAACTAGGTCAACATGGCCGCACGTGCCATTGGCACATGCCAACACGTGTCGCAAGCCATACTTCCAAGCCGCTATGCCTTTGGCCCACGCCAAACATAGCGCACTAGGCTTGCAAAATGTGCAACTAGGTCAACATGGCCGTCGCGCAAATGGCACATGTCAACATGCTCGCTAGCTAGTTTCCCTAGCGAAATCACGGCTTTAACGGCCACGCATGCCATTGGCACATGCCAACATGCTCGCTAGCTAGTTTCCCTAGCAAAATCACGGCCCTAACGGCCATGCATGCCATTGGCACATGCCAACATGCTCGCTAGATAGTTTCCCTATCAAGGCCACGGCCCTAACGGACATGCATGCCATTGGCACATGCCAACATGCTCGCTAACTAGTTTCCCTAGCAAAATCACGGCCCTAACGGCCATGCATGCCATTGGCACATGCCAACATGCTCGCTAGCTAGTTTCCCTATCAAGGTCACGGCCCTAACGGCCATGCATGCCATTGGCACATGCCAACATGCTCTCTAGCTAGTTTCCCTAGCAAAATCACGGCCCTAACGGCCATGCATGCCATTGGCACATGCCAACATGCTCGCTAGCTAGTTTCCCTAGCAAAATCACGGCCCTAACGGCCACGCATGCCATTGGCACATGCCAACATGCTCGCTAGCTAGTTTCCCTATCAAGGTCACGCCCTAACGGCCATGCATGCCATTGGCACATGCCAACATGCTCGCTAGCTAGTTTCCCTAGCAAAATCACGGCCCTAACGGCCACGCATGCCATTGGCACATGCCAACATTCTCGCTAGCTAGTTTCCCTATCAAGGTCACGGCCCTAATGGCCACGCATGCCATTGGCACATGCCAACATGCTCGCTAGCTAGTTTCCTATCAAGGTCACGGCCCTAATGGCCACGCATGCCATTGGCACATGCCAAACACACACGCCGGTAGCCTAACTTGCAAACCGTGCAACCTACCACCAAGGCATTCCGCGCATGCCATTGGCACATGCTAAACACACACGCCGGGTAGCCTAACTTGCAAACTGCATGGCAACCTACCACCAAGGCATTCCACACATGCCAAACACACACGCCGGTAGCCTAACTTGCAAACCGTGCAACCTACCACCAAGGCATTCCGCACATGCCATTGGCACATGCCAAACACACACGCCGGTAACCTAACTTGCAAACCGTGCAACCTACCACCAAGGCATTCCGCACATGCCATTGGCACATGCCACACGCGCCACTAGCGGCGCCACTTGCACTCAAGATGCAACCAACACTCGAGACATCGACACAAACCGGGATGCTTCTTTAGGGTTTTGTTTGGCTGGTCACAAGAGATGCACGTACACTACGCCACATTAAGAAAGCATGAAAAGGAATAAAGCGGTCAAATAAAAGAGGAAATAATGGTGAAAAACGTTTTCACCCATTAAACCATGCTTACCACCTCCTCCTATTATTTCACCCTTTACTCTCTTCCTTCATGAGGCAGGGTACGTTTCAATCTCGACTTGTATAAATAGGTCTTACCTATTTCCACCGGACAACAAGTCTCTTTGTCCAGAGAAAAATACTACACCTACACTCTCGTAAAAGCAACTTTGCAAGCTCTCCCAAAAGATTTCATCTCTTGCAAGCTTCTTAAGCTTTCACTTTTCGATACAAGTCGAGATACTACTCGCTCAACACCTTTCTTTGCTTCCCTCCCCAAATCAACCCTTCTCCTCCACTTTGTGACCGAAGCAAGTCCGGAACGGCCATTTCTTGGTTTAGGCCGACTTGTACAGATCGATCTCTCGAACCTATAAAGTGCTCACGTGCAAAGACATTTGTTTAGGGTTTGAATCAGTTTCTCACTCACTCACCGAAATTACCGAAATCAGCAGAAACGATTTTCACCCATAAACAACAACATTCATCTCTATGCCTGCAACTCTTGCAAACACCACAGGTCTGCACACACTATCACAAAGACTTCTCCAGCATCAGAACTAAACCCATTAACACAAGTGCACATTCTTCGCAATACAGCCCTCCGTAACTATACTCCGCCAATTCCATCCACAAACCATTACAACCTTTATCTATAGCACCATCTCGAGTTCAACTCCCAGCCTCATGACCCGCAACACTCTAGCATGCATCCGAGATCCACCCATTGCGGCTCACCACCCGCACTTTATCCACCAGCACCACACAACCAACCTCACCACATTGTACAATCAACACAAACTGCAGTCAGACCCATTTCAAAGCCAACAACCACATTCACCAACACGCTTCTTGTGTTCAGTCAGAGCCATCCACCGTGGCTCAACCCATCAAGATCTCGAGTTGCACTCATTGCCACAGGCCAACACTAAAGATAAAACCTGTGCCATCATCGGCTATAGCAGAGCTATTGCATCCGCAATCTCCATTTCCATTGCCAACACCGAACTCAGAGCTTTCAACCACCAACTTCGCCTCATCCAACACATTCATCTAGCTCTTCTCATAATCATTGTCTCCCAATGCTCAAACACCACCAGCTTCACACTATCCATTCAGGCAACAACCACCAGAACTACTACCACCTGCAGCTTCCCTGCTATTCCTGGCTTCAATCAATGACATCGAATTCCTCCAACAGCAAACCCTTTCTTTCATTTTCAATTTCGAGATCAACACAAACCCTAGTTTCACCATCTCGCATTCCATTCAGCCTTCTTCTCATCCCTATGTCACCATACTCAAGATCAAAGATCCTCTCGAATCACCATCTTCTTCTCTACTCATCTCGAGATCTCTCCATTTTCTCCCTTGGATTCCAACATCACAAATCCACACAAATTCAATAAACCATACAAACTCTCAATTCGAGACCAACCCATTATTATCTTCAATTAATTAAGTATCTAGCCTTCATTTATTCATCTCTATCGATCAGTAGCTCCATGTATTCTCTTTTCTAAGAACATCACAAAGACCACCAGATCCCCTTTTCGATTTCCATTACTCTCCATTCATCCATCTACCGTAGCAATTCCATGTATTCTCTTTGATTTGACATATCCATCTCATCACAGAAACTCGATTTCTTTTCACTCATCAGCTGTAAGAACTCATACAAACATGGAGTCGTCCTCACAGACAGGGTCGAAGAAGAAAGGTTATGATTATCTGCTTTGAAATTTAGGTACTTTGTAGGAAATTAGATTTATCCACCCAAGCTGATAGGATAAGGGCCACCTAATTAGAAATGGCTTGTCGGGCCAAGAAACCGACAGCCTATTCGCTTCTTTTGGCGTAACCTCGGCTGGCCCTGAGTTTCGCTTGCCTGTGGATGGACCTATTTGCTCCCTTTACGCTCCAAACGAACGCTTTCTCCTTCTTTTACACATAATGACTTCATTGCACCTGGTAACTCAAAACCACACATATATAAGAGATGCAAATCCCAAGGAAAATAGCAAAGAAAGCGTAACTACTAGATAGTAAATACGGTGTATTCTACACCTATCAGGCCACGGCCACGCATGCCATTGGCACATGCCAACATGCTCACTGGTAGCTTTTCCTACCAAGACCACGGCCCTAACGGCCACGCATGCCATTGGCACATGCCAACATGCTCGCTGGTAGCTTTTCCTACCAAGGCCACGGCCCTAACGGCCACGCATGCCATTGGCACATGCCAACATGCTCGCCGGGTAGCTTTTCCTACCAAGGCCACGGCCCTAACGGCCACGCATGCCATTGGCACATGCCAACATGCTCGCCGGTAGCTTTTCCTACCAAGGCCACGGCCCTAACGGCCACGCATGCCATTGGCACATGCCAACATGCTCGCTGGTAGATTTTCCTACCAAGGCCACGGACCTAACGGCCACGCATGCCATTGGCACATGCCAACATGCTCGCCGATAGCTTTTCCTACCAAGACCACGGCCCTAACGGCCACGCATGCCATTGGCACATGCCAACATGCTCGCTGGTAGCTTTTCCTACCAAGGCCACGGCCCTAACGGCCACGCATGCCATTGGCACATGCCAACATGCTCGCTGGTAGCTTTTCCTACCAAGGCCACGGCCCTAACGGCCACGCATGCCATTGGCACATGCCAACACGCCGCCGGTAGCCTTCATCACCTAGCCGTGGCCCTAATGCGCGCTGGTAGCCTAACTTGCAAGCCGTGCAACCTAGGCCAATTCGACCATACGCGCTGCTGGCACATGCCAAAACCCACGCTGGTAGCCTAATTTGCAAATAATGCAACCTACCACCAAGGCATTCCGCACATGCCATTGGCACATGCCACACACGCCACTAGCAGCTCGGGCATTGCCACTTACAATCAATGTACAACCTACCACCAAGGCATTCCGCACATGCCAATGGCACATGCCACACGCGCCACTAGCAGCGCCACTTGCACTCAAGGTGCAACCAACACTCGAGATATCAACACAAACTGGGGTATGCTTTCCAGGGTTTTGGTTTGGCGGTCACTACCAGGCGTGCACTACGCTCACATTAAGAAAGCGTGAAAAAGAATAAAGAGGTCAAATAAATGAGGAAATAATGGTGAAAACGTTTTCACCCATTAACACCATGCGGTTACCACCTCCTCCCATTATTTCACCCTTTACTCTCTTCCTTCATGAGACCAGGGTACGTTTCAATCTCGACTTGTATAAATAGGTCTTACCTATTTCCACCCGGACGACAAGTCTCTGGCCAGAGAAAAATACTACACTCGTAAAGGCAACTTTGCAAGCTCTCCCAAAAGCTTTCATCTCTTGCAAGCTTCCCAAGCTTCTACTTTTCTCATACAAGTCGAGATACTACTCTCCTGCACTATTCTGGTCTCAACACCTTTCTTTGCTTCCCTCCCCAAATCAACCCTTCTCCTCCACTTTGTGAATCGAAGAAAGTCCGGAACGGCCATTTCTTGGTTTAGGGGACTTGCATGCATTGATATCTCGAATCTATAAAGTGCTCACGTGTAAAGACATTTGTTTAGGGTTTGAACCAGTTTCTCACTCACCTACCGAATTTACCGAAATCGGCAGAAACGATTTTCACCCATAAACACTATCTAATAGAGAGTAAAGGAAGGAATACTTCGCTAGGGACGAGAGTATGACGAATAAATAATTTACTTCGACAGAACATCATTGGTTTACCAGACGAACAATTATATTTTGATGAGAAAGTTTAGCTATTTCGGTAGCAACCCAGCCGAGATGCACTGCCAACTTCGGAGAATAGGTGCAAAACTCGCTTCTACACTTCGATCAAAGAACGGATGGCATCAGAACTGAAATATGAACGGAGATGGGATCAACGAGGAGGCATGAAAACACGAAAGGTGTCCAATGAACAAAGATGAAAAGAAGGAAAGAGAAGTTCTGTGAAGTTCTCTTGAAGGAAGAACACGGTAGTAAAAATTACTTCGTCACCAACCATCTACCTGCGAGATTCAAATATATCACTTCGTCCATCTAGTCGGAACACAACCATCTCGGCTATTAGTTCGTCGCAATAGAATCATCTCGGGGAAAATAAAACTAAGTTCAAAAATACAACGAGATGCACCAATCAGTGAACGAACGACGCACCTAAAGGGAGTATTCTTAACTACGGTCTCATAAACTATAATAGGAAAGATTTCTAGATTTTAATCTTAATTTGCGAGTACATCAATGCACTTGAATTATGAGACACGGGTACATCATCTTGGCTTAGAAACTCCATCGCGTACGATTGGCATCGAAACTTCACAAAAGAATAAGAGGAAAGTATACTTCGAATCGAACCACAACCAAAAGGCCCCTTCATGAAATGAAGCAACAAAGGATGGAATAAGGCAGCATTGATCAAGAAGAATTTTAATTCAGGAATGATACGTGATTCCAACCATGGATTCAACTCGCAACCAACAATGTTATCACATCACAGCAACAACAATGTCCCAGTAAATCCATCCAGCATCATACGACGCATAAATGAAATTACCTTTCAGCACAAACAAATATAGGCGAAGTACTTTAGCTCTACGAAGAAGAATTAATGCAACTTAGACAACAGATCGCGCAACAAGGCCCAACGAGCAAGAGAGGAAGACGCAACAAAGAAAGCTCATACACGATAGCGAAGAAGTATAAAGGAAAAGGAGGATCGAACAACTTCGTGGGATTAAGCATAACAACCTCTGTTCCTGACTATGATGATTCACGAAGTAAACAAATCGTAACTTTCAACGGACATTACACTAAAGCATACGTTGTCTGAAATTCATGCGAGGTTATAAATTACAACGAAGGAAGGGAAGGATAAGTGAATACACAAAATCCCACGAAGAATCTTACCCCGAGAAGATAGTCCAACCACGAAGATAGTCCCACCAAGAAGATAACGAAAACAAAGAGGACAAGGAAGGATGTGACGAAAGGAGTCCGGTTCCAAAGAGGAGATGAGCAAAGCCCTCGATGTTATAAATCATTGACGAAGTGGAGGAGAGCATGATTGCAGTACCAAAGAGGAAACGCGCAAAGCTGTTGATGTGATAAATCATCGACGAGGAGATAAATCAGCTCCAACCCAGCGAACACACTAACTCCGACCCACTGGAGTGGCTCACTTAGATGCTATACAAAGTACAATACTACGATGACTCGATTCAAGTACAATACAACTTCAAGGTTCACGAGTATAGACACAAAATAAATGAAATCAAAGATAAATAAGAAAAGAAGTAATTCAAGTCCAGCAAGGCAAAATGAGACCTCAAAACAAGCAAGTAAGACCTCGCATTAGGAGGCAAATAAGATCCACGAAACGGTTTCAGAGAAACCTTAAACCCTTTCGCCTAGGAAGGCTGGGAATCCACGGCGTGCACCCTAGTTCGCACGAAAGTGTAAGAGGCAAAGTCCTAATACACATCGGTAACAACTCTCAGAGACATAAGCTAGGGGAAATGATAATACCTATCCGCTGAGGGTTCCTTTTATGATGGCCTTCGGTAAGGGGTGCAGAGTTATGACCAGGGCGCCGACGTATTCGGTTGAGCTGTGGGTGCCTGGGACGTCTGGAGCGTTACCGGCTATGTCCGTATGGAAAGTACTTACTGCGATGCACTCGGTCCCAAAGAAACCCCACATAGGGTGTGACTTCGTAACAAATAGCCATATCGGCAAAAGGGATAAGAAGTCACGAAAACAACTGACTGTCGTAATAACCGGATGGGAGGAGACCAACATGCATGTTAGGGTTAACCTCCTTGAAGGGGCAATAATGGGGAACAAAAAGGGACGAAACCCTCCAGATTAGGGAGATGTGTGACCAAAAAAGACAGCAATATCATGGGTCTATTATTCATGGGAATAGTTAGGCCTGTCGTAGTTTCGCAAAATAATACCTCACTAGAGAATGTTAAGGCGAGGTTTATGGATCGTTATTTGCAAGAATAATGAGCGCCCAAGACTTCGTTGAATTAAGACCCTTAGTGAGAGGGTGGGGCAAAGTAAGACCTTAACTAGGAGGCAAAATAAGACCTCCTATAGCCACACAGTTTACAACACCAAAATATGTACAAGAGGCAAGAGAAAGAAATCAAACAAAACCAAAAAGAAAAGAAGGTAACAAAATGAAGAAGAAGGTAACAAATCGAAGAAGAAGGTAACAAAACGAAGAAGAAGGTAACGAAATGAAGAAGAAGGTAACAAAACGAAGAAAAGGTAACAAAGCGAAGAAGAGGTAACAAAGCAAAGAAAAAGGTAACAGAGCGAAGATAATCCTAAAGAGGAGGCATAGCCATAATACTTCGCATGAAGACAAGGGCAAGAGATCAAGAATGGATACTTCGTATACTTCAGAATTCTTATTATTCATACTTCTTGAAGACGTAAGGCATCAAACAAAGCAAGGGAAGAGGCAACAAAGGAGCATTACATTACTTTTACTTTGGATAGCTTAAGTTCCTTCATCCACCAAAGAAAAAGGAGGCACACATATAGGGGAAAATGCATATTATACGCTTTGCACAAATTTTTTCAAAGATTATGGGATTGATATGAATCAAAGGTCGCTAAGAAAAGTACAAATGAACCAATATCATGTGAAAAGCTACAATGAGGCAAGATAAGAACGAGAAGAGATACCATCAACTCATCATCAAAGATAACATCAACACGAGGTTATCACCGGTAAAGCTAAAACTTACACTTACAATGACCTTCGCACAAGAACGAAGAAGAGGAAGCTTGGAAGAAAATCATCCAAATTAACTTACACGATCGAAGCTCATTAACAATGAACGAATTGAGGGAATATTAGGAGGAATACATAGCCTTGGAGGAAAAGCAGATGCAAGTTAGCGAGGTTAAGCCGATCCCGACAAAAGAAGGAACTTTCGACTCTTACCAAGAACGATACACGCTGTGGAAGACGACTTAAAATACGATAAAGGGGAATCGTCGAACGTAATCTCTACGAAGTTGGTAGCTGTGTCAACTGGAGATCAAGAATGGATTGATCAAAATCTTAGGAATGAGGATTCAAGACGAAGGAATTATGATCCACGAAATAATAATGTGGGATACCAGCAAAGAAATAACCAAGGACCAAGGTTTGGAGAAGGAGAACCAGCCCGAGATAAAGCAAAATGGAAAAACGAAGAAGGGAAAAATAATTGATGAAGAAGAAATGACGATAATCGAAAAAGAAACAACTGTAATCAAAGGGAAGCGAACCCCACGAGGTCGATTAAAGGAGAACGTTACCGAGAGATAGTATGTAACGTCGAAGGAAAGGAAGCGCGAAGTTCGAGTAACGAAAAAGACGAAGGAAAGAAGAGGAAGGGTGAGCAAAATGAATAATAGGACTTGAAAAGAGCCATAGAATAAAGTAGGAAGGAGTTCAGGGAAGAGGAAAATTGTACTCAGCAGTCAATGGCAATCAATAAAAGGGGAACATCGAGGGGAACAACGAGCAATGTCTCAGCAAGGGAAAAGGCAACAGAATGGACGAGGCCGCGGAAAATGATGAATAAATGTGCAAGAAGTGGACCATGCAAACCCGAGATTACAACATTATTTTCTCTAAAGCAAAGGGATAACGTTGACGAAGTTATCTCGTTCACTACATACTTCGTCGTTTTAGCTCATTACATGTAACACGACACCTTGCTACTCCTCACCAACACGAAGAATCAACTACCAAACATACAAGGGAAAAATCGAAACGAAGCAATGAATGGTTCCAATAGCAACTCATGATCGACAGCAAAAAGATCAAGGAATGGTGCTTCTATACAACAACTAAGATTCAGAACTTCGCAAAATAATAAGAGGCAAGTATAAACTTTTCAAGTTATTATTCTTTCGCTCGTTCCTCCACCAGCAAAGGTCAAAATCATCCACTCAAGCACCACACATCTCGCTCCAAGAACTATACCAAGACGGATTTTTCCTTAAGAATCGCTCTTCAAGCAATACTCAAGGAAAAAAGGGCAAAATATAGATACCAAAAATACGATTCTCCACGTGGACATAGGAGAAGACGCGAGAATCCTGCCGAAAGATCTTGTACCGTTCCCCGAGAATCCTCGTCAGTGACTTTTGAAATCAAGTCACGGTCGTCATTATTGGCTGACTGACGAAATAAAAGCTGTGCGCGAGATAACATCTTAAGGCGAAGTAACTCATTGGAAGAATCTAAACTAAGAAAGATCAATTGGAGTACTCGGCAAGATACCAACCGCGAAGTAAAGATAGACGAAATAAGGTTACTTAGCTGGAAAGATAACTCGCGAAGTCAGTATATTATGGAACAAGAAAAGAGACAAATTGTCCGACAAAACCCAAAGTTGTCGGCGAAAGAAAGGGGAAAACTTTATGGAAAATGATCTGGGCGAAGTATAAAGCATCACCGCGAGAACCTGACGAAGTAAATGAGTTGTACCCTATTAGGGTTGATTGGTCTATAAATAGGGGCCCTTGGGAAATGTATGGGGGGTCGGATTCTTTGGAGAGGGGAGAGTTTTGCTTAGAGTGTGAGATTAGGGTTTCCTAGTATTCAAGAACTTGTATTTTTTACTACTTGGGGTGGTTAATCAATAAATAATTTCTGATCCAAACTCTTATATTGTCTTAGATCTGTTTCGTTTCTTACTTGGGAGTACTACAAAATTTTCAGTAATTACAAATATTAATTGCAATCCCGCTCTCTCAGAAAGTAGAAATTGATCTCCCCACTTTCTCGGTGGCTTGAAAGGGAATGAAAGGGGAAAAATATCGTTTGGTCCTTTTTTAGGTGGGCCCAAGTCTGTTTAGTCCTTTGGTCAAACGCCTTTATTGTTTGGTCCATAATTATTTAAAAATATTTAAATAGACAAAAATACCCTTCAGTGTTAATTTTTTTTTTTTTTGTAGGAGTTCTTCCGTGCTAAAAACACAGACTTCATTCCCGGGAATGAAGTCCATACAAAAAGCTAAAAAAACAAACTTCATTCCCGGGAATGAAGTCGATGCAAAAAGCTAAAAAAAAACAAACTTCATTCCCAGGAATGAAGTCCATACAAAAAGCTAAAAAGGGAATGAAGTCCATACAAAAAGCTAAAAAAACAGACTTCATTCCCAGGAATGAAGTCCATACAAAAAGGCTAAAAAAACAGACTTCATTCCCAGGAATGAAGTCCATACAAAAAGCTAAAAAAAAAAAAAAACAGACTTCATTCCCAGGAATGAAGTCCATACAAAAGCTAAAAAAACAGACTTCATTCCCAGGAATGAAGTCCATACAAAAAGCTAAAAAAACAGACTTCATTCCCAGGAATGAAGTCCATATAAAACATCAGCAGCAACAATAAACAATCATCTTCAACAACAACACATCATCATCTTGATATAGCAACCAAAAACAAACGGTAAATGAGTATTAAAACGGGACGTTCCTATTAATAACTCCATGGTAACCAAGAATTACAAAACCGATAATAAGTATGATAACTAAAGATAGTGTATGGTGATGCCCCGGTGTGAGTTAGGTAATCGAGAATCTACGAGGATTTAGTTAGTTAGTCTGCAACAATGGCACACTTCAGTATAGGTAGTAGATGATTGATCACTATTGCACTCCCACGAAACAGGCATCTCAAGCAGGTAGATCTGATAACAATGAGTACCACACTCCATAACACAGTTGTCGAAAGTCTCGTTTGTTCCAAGATTTTTTTCCAAAGTGCATTTTTAAGCATTTAGTACTTCTTTTCGTCCTCTGCAAAATCAACCAAACCAAACCCAAAAATCAAAATCAAATCATAAAAGAAGCTATAAAATTTTCCAAACAAAGTAGTGTAGTAACCAACAAAGTACTTACCCTGAGATGTTAGCAATCAAGTCATCATCGTCTTCAACAACATCATCAACATCATCTTTATCATCTTCAACAACAACACATCATCATCTTCAACAAAACAAAGAAAGAGAAAAAGAAATTGAGAGGGAAAAAAGAACTAGATCCAAAAAGAAGAGAGAGAAACGGAATATGAAAAAATGAGATATTTTGTTATTAATTTTTGTATATATGTGGTCACTCCTAGGACCAAACAATTATTTTTAGGACCAAACAATAATATAAGGGTATTTCGCCATTACAAGATGACATTTACATCATCCATGACATCACCCAGAACAAACCATAATTTCTAGACCAAATTATAATATATTTTTCCAAAAAGACCAAACAGACATGATCAAGATTCAATAGACTAGACTCATCCTAATATATTATTTCTAGGACCATATGGTATTTCCTACTAATGAAAGATGTTGCTGTTTACAGTTACAAAGAAAGATTAATTTGTTGGCGATATGTTTTTGTGCTTTGTTTCGAGAGGAGGGATCCGTTGTCAGGGGCTATTTTTTCCGGTTTGACAGCCCCACCTTGTCCGTTAAATGGAGATGTAACAACGGCTTAGATTATTTTTTTATTTTGTCGGTTATCCGGGTTGAACAAACCCATAAGTGCGTTCTTCTCTTCTCGTTTTTCCATGGCAACAAGAAAAGTTCCCAATTTTCTTAGCATCCTACATTGTTCCATGACATGTTTTTCCACCACTGATAAGAAAATCTTTATTTTCGTAACATACTTTCTATATTTCAATGACTTCCATTGGATTGTTAACAAAGAGAGAGAAAAAACCATAAAATACCTAATAAAAGAGAAGATGAAAATCACTAATCTATGAGACTTCCAATTACGCAAGGTCCCGGAATCCCTTTCTTTTCATCTTCTTCGTCTACTGAGTTTCTGAAGAATCAGGAGGTGGAAGCGAAGTGATCTCAATTTTGATTTCTAGGGTTTCATAGTTTTGATGATGCATATGTTAATGAACTACATATATTTTACATTTAATCTTTAGTAGATACGTATAAAAGAGGAGAGACTCAAATAGCTCAGTCGATTTATTGGGCCGGCCGACCGGAGGGCCCGAAGGGCCCGTAGGGAGGGAGACCCTTCTATGACCACTTTTTTGTCAAATGAAACCTAACAAAAAAAATTCCAATTTCATAAAAAAAATTTAATTCCCGTCCGGCTATTTTTTTCGTCATTTGACGAAAATGCCCTAGAACTCCTTCATATCTTTTGTTTCTCGGTTTCATCCCCAGGAGAAAAATCACCGATCTCCACCAGCAGCGGCGCCAAAACTCGCTTCGAACCCCATCACCTCCACCGCCACCACCACTAGCACCAACAACGTTGACCCAATCTCTTTTTCACACCAAAAAGGCTCTTCCATGAATATATTTCTGAAAAACCCTAGAACTCAATTTTGAGATACTATTGATGAAGATGGTTTGTTCAACTGATGATAATTTAGTTGGGTTTTCATCTTATTCATAAGGGTTTCAATTGAGATACTATAGAGAATTGAGTTCACCAAAGTTACTCAAAATCAAATCAGCGCTTTCATCGAATTACCAAAATAGTTGCTCAGTTAACCTTTTGTCATTTTAGCTGAAGAAGGTATGTGTTAAATTTCCCAATTTCAATCTTCTATAATACTGCAAATTTGAGAAATTTCCTAATTTCAATCTTTTAAATGAGATTATAGTTTATGTCAAATTGGGTGAATTGAGTTCTGTCTAAAATTGGGTGAATTGGCGTGAACCTTCTTTGATTTTCGGATATGATTTTTGATAGTCTTACTAGGTTAAGAATTAATAGGATAATTAGATGTGAAATTTCCAATTTTGGGTTTGGGGATTTTTTGAATTTTGTGTTTTTAGGGTGAATTGGGGGTGTTTTGTGTATGTCTGACTTTGGGTCTGGCTGAGTT
Organism: Papaver armeniacum; assembly: GCA_023531295.1. Classification (NCBI taxonomy): domain Eukaryota; kingdom Viridiplantae; phylum Streptophyta; class Magnoliopsida; order Ranunculales; family Papaveraceae; genus Papaver; species Papaver armeniacum. The sequence goes on from JAJJWW010007051.1 coordinate 911,785, forward strand.
GTCAGATTTGTACCATTTTATGAGGTGAGATGACTTAGATTTAGTTGAGTCAGATTTAGGTGCGCGGACTTGAATAAGCTGGATAAGTGGGCAAGGTTCAGGGGAGTCGGCCACAGACGCTGCATTGGACGTAGCAATGGTCATGACTCAGAAAATGGTCGTGAGGGAAAAGGCCTAAAGGGTATGTATGCATCCATTTCATTGATGTTTCATGACACTGGATGATAGTCATGAAATGTGGGGGGAAATGGAATGAGACTTATCGTTTAAGTATATCTGATTTGGTATGTGTATATCCAAACAGATCGGACTTATCCAGTCTCTTGACTGTCAAGGAAATTTAATGGCAATTGAATTTGGATTACTGACCAGAAATTCATATTCATTAGAGTCTTAATGAATGCATTTTTTGGAGATCAGTTGGTCAAAAGGTTTGATATGCGCCAATTTCCACTTTTGTTAGTAGATTTGGATCAAGCTAAAAGTGGTGTTTTGTTTTTCCCCGGTCGGCCCACCCTACCGTGGCAGCGGTCATCTAGTTTTATTTTTTATTTAATTTTTTTTTCACAAAATTGGTTAGAAAGACCAAAATCAATAAATCTTGGATGAAAAAGACATTTAATTTTTGATACCGTTTAAATGGACAAAAATATAAAAATATCCAGGATGTAACCAGTTTCATCCTACCAATTTTCAATTTTTTTTCTTATTTTTAATTTACATGAGGATGCATCCAGTTTCATCCTCGCTATTTTTTAAGTTTAAGCCAGGATGAATCCAGTTTCATCCTTGCTATTTTTTTATGTCCATTTCACCCATAATAATTTTTACTCGTTCATTTGAACCATGGTTTAAATTTTTTTGGACAAATGACTCATTTTCCGTTTTTTTTTTTTGATGGAAATTGCTGGAAGAAAGAAAGAGTTAGAAAGGAGATGGGAGAAGAGAAAACAAAACCTCAATTCAACCCGGAAAATCAAAGGATAATCTATGCCGTTGTTACATCTCCATTTAACGGACAAGATGGACCTATCAAAACCTGTAAAACTTGTTTCGATTTATGAACTTTGGGGAAATATATATATATATTTACATTCTTCGATTTTATGAATGAGGAGGATTCATGGACACTCTTAGATGGACAAGATCGGACAAAATTTGCGTCATTTTCTCCACAAAACCCAAACTATAATGAATTTAAGTCTAATATTTTAATGGTATGTTCTTCTTTTAAGACTCTACATTCCTACAAAAAATGAGCACAATTCGAGATGTATAAAACCACCATCTACCCCTTTGAATATCAACCGTTCAAAATTAATGGTTGAAATTAAGATCGGTAGATGGTCAGGTTTGCTATCTCGAATTGCATTCATTTTTGGTAGGAATATAATCTTATAATAGGAACATATCATTAAAATATTATACTTAAATTAATTGTCGTTTGAGTTTGCCGGAAAAAATGGCGCAAATCTTTTCCGACCTTGAATTATCTTATTTATTATTATAGTTTCACGTCTACAAGATACAGTCATCCCATTTACATTTTTAAAATTTAAGAATTATAGTTAAGAATCCAGTTTCATCCTTGTTATTTTTTTTTTGTCCATTTCACCCATAAAATTTTGTTCTCGTCCATTTGAACTGTGTTTTAAATTTTTTTGGACAAATGACCCATTTTCCGCAGTAAAAATTGCTCTTTCCTTATCCACCGAGCCATAGATTAAAAGGTTAGCCACAAAAAAAAAAAAGTTAGGTCAGTGTTTTCTTTTCCTATCTCCTTATGCATGATACTTTTTCTTACTCCCAAAAGAGACAGTGCCTACAAAATAAAACCAAGTTTTCATCATTTTTTATAAGAATCTTTTGGCATTCAACCCGTCCAAAGTAAAATAAGAACACTCTTAAAACGACTGATCATGGCGAATTGGCCATGGAGTGAGGAAATTGTCCAACATTACCAGTGCAACTTCTTTCCTACGTTTGTATGATTTATGACCGAACATGAGAAAAGTAAGTGACATTGACTTGACATGTTCATCTTCTTTCGTTTGTTTGGGGTTAATAATGTGTCCGTACTGTACATTCGCAATTATTTTGTGAGTTATGTCTCTACTTTTTTTTTTTTTATACGTGGTATATGACTTTTCAACGTCTCTACTTTTTTTTTTTTTATACGTGGTATATGACTTTTCAACGTTCAATAATCTTGACCTGCGTTTAAACCAACATGAGAATAATAAGTTATACGTACCCCACTTCCATGCTGAATGTTCCCGAAATCAGTTCTAGTGTGATGCCTTAGTATTTTACCACTTGAATGATTCTTTCATGAGATCTATATTTGGACAGGATTTAATATAAACGTGTTCATGTTGAATGCACATTTAAAATGTAAAATGAGTCGGTTAGTAACTACATATATCAACCTTATTAATAGGGGAGATTTGCATTGAACATCGGAGAGGAATTATAATATGATCGCTGCAACGTCTCTTACTATTCACTTTACATCCCTAATTCCCTACATTCTTCAGCTTTATCGCTTCCTTTCGCCTCCACCCCATCATCGACACTATTATTGCCTGTTAGCACTAAAAGCTTTGCTCTGATACCGATTGGTTGAGTGCTTCATATCAAATATTGGGGTTTGTTGGGAGGCATGATACTGCAGAGAATAATAGACCAAAATTCTGAGCTTTTCTCTGACAGGTATAATCCTATATACTAAAACTACCTCACCCGAAACTCCTATGGTGTTAAATAACAAATTTTCGTTTGAAGGTGGGATTCCAAAGCCGTGGAGAAATTGCCATATTACATGGAGATATGTTTCTTAACCCTCTTCAACACCGTCAACGAAATGGCTATTGAGATACTCGGTGCACAACAGTTTGACATACCAATCGTTAAGTGTGGTAAGATGTCAACCTGTTTTTTTTCTTTTGCTGTCGAAAAAAACAGTTTGACATCTTACCACACTTAACCAAATCTGTAAATGTGTATGTTGTTGTTTCTTTTCCCATATTTGCCACCGTCTAACTCTTTTTGAGAATTTGTGGATAATTAGCGTTGTTCATTTACTTAGTTGGCCAATTCGGTGAAGGCAATGTTGACGGAAGCAAAATTGTGCCAAAATGCCGTGTACGTGTACCAACTTTTGTGGTATATCAGCACAATGGCTCGGTTTCATCTGTTGGATGTGTTTCTAATGGCTGCATATTTTCATACTGGATTCCGGGTAATTCTAAAACTCCTCATGGCGTTTCATTTTGGAGAACTATTTCTGAAATGAGTTCTCTAATCTCTGAAAATTCCATTCTCACTTTACACTCTGGTACGTCAATATCTTTCTGGCATGATATATGGATCGGAAGTTGCAGTTTGGCAACCTCTTTTACTTCTCTTTATAAACCAGATAGGTTCCGGTTCGCAAGTGTTGATGAACTCATTGGATCTTGGCAGTTTGATTTTAAGAGAACGTTTTCTAACTTTGAGACAAACTCCTTTGCTGCTTTGCTGAATATCATTGGATCATCACCTCCAGCAAGAGACACCATTTATGATACTAGAAGATGGGTTCTTCACCCCTCTGGGATTCTTACAGTTAAATCTCTCTGTGCCAAGCTTGTTGAAGACGAAGGTATTCCTGAATTTCCATACAAATTCTCTTGGCAGTCTGGTGTTCCTCCTTAAATCAACTTCCTTCTTTGGTGTGCTGTGCATGGCAAGTACTTAAACTCGCTAGATATGCCGCAACATAAAGGTATGAACTTATACAGCTCTTGTTGTAAGAATATTTCTATACACAAAAATATTCCATTGGGCCATGTAATAATTTTGGTTAATTATAGATTATTGCTAAATTATGGCGGTTACCATTTATGGGATTATTTCCTAATATGTCTTCTTTGATGGACAGTTGAGATCTAATGCTATAACTAAACCCTAGGAACTTGGTCCTCCTTCTACCTATAAAAGGAACACAATAGCCATCAGTATTGGGTTCGAGAATTTACAATTCATAACATAAAAGGTGAAGAAGGAGAAACCATGACCTCCACAAGGTATTACTGCTACCACTAGTTGATCAACGACGAGCTACGGAATAACGTTATAAGGTATTTCTCATAAATCATTTTAGGTAAATTGGAGATATATATTGTTTGTACCCAAAATTACTTTTGGGCATGAAACACGATGAATGGATAGTTTTGGTGAGTCTTTTGGGTTAGGGGTCGATTTGAAGAACAAAATGAAAGACAGAGGTTTAACGTGGTTCGGCATAGGTTGCCTACGTCCACGGGCGAATCCCCTTGGGGAGAAATATTTTATTGACTTTTGTATTACAAAGTATATTTTTCTCTCCTCTTGGCTCTTCATCCTGGTTTCTGCTCTCCCCTATTTATACAGTTCCATATCTAAATATAAACATAAATTACATTAATTGCTCATTCATGCCTCCATCATCAATCTTGTATGAAACAACTAGAGTTAATTCTGCATGTATGAAACTGCTGCAATTAGTATTGCATGGCAGAAACTGCTGCATTTAGTACTGGATGGCTGAAACTGCTGCAATTAGTCTTGCATGGTTTAAATATTTTGGAATTCAGTCGCATGCGCACATTTATGCTTCCATGATAAATTTCGCATAAATGATGGTCAGCGATATTGGTGGACATTTTTGGCGGAACAACTAACCGCATGGGTAGGACCGGCTTGATGGTTGACAGGCATGATGGTGGCAGGTGTGGATGGAGGCTTGTCGGGTGACATGGTTGGAGACGGTTGGCGCGGAAGAGTTTTGGCCGGGAATTGGTTAGCAAAGATTGGCTTTGGATACAAGACCGAAAATTGGCTAGGGTGCGCCCGACTTCGATCGCTAACCTGAACCGTTGACTTTGACCATTGATCTTGACCGGGTGTTGACTTTGATAGTTGACCGACTTTGACCATTGACCTTGACCGGAAGTTGACTTTGATAGTTGACCGACTTCGACCATTGACCGTCTGTGTGTGATCGGTGAGCTGCATTGGTTGACTGGTTAGTGGACTTGGATGAGGACCAAAAGATGATTCAAGTATCAATTTGGCCCATTAAGTGGTATTTTTACTTATGGTACAAACATCGCCCCCTCTTAACCTCCAACTTGTTGGGGGTTAAGAAGAATTTCGTGTTCCTTAGTCAATAAAACTCGCCCCCAAGTGTGGACTATTGATATTGAGGTGATTGGCGAACTTCCCTTGTTGTTTGCGGAAATCAAGACGCCCCCAAGAGTAAATTTCTCTTTGTCAGCGTAAATAGAACCGCTTCGTTGATTGTGGAGATCGTAATCAAGTCGCCCCCAAGTGCTGCAAAGACAAGACTGAAGTGATGTAACGGAAGCTTGATAATAGAGCAGAGTGATGTTGGAAATGAGCGGGAACAATATTGAGTGAAGCTGTCTAAGAATGTGTGATCACCGGATCGCAGAACGACGAGCCTCACTCAGCAGATTAGCCATGACAGTGGATCTGCTGGAATTGCGAACAGAGTCGGATCGGCAGCAGCCTTCGATCACTGGTCTGCAGCGAATGACGATCAAAGTTGAATCGCATGCACTGTGATCACCGGATTGCAAGCAACGACTAGCAACACCTGCAGATGGATCGCAGTAAACGACGAGCCTCACTGCAGCTGACATGTGACACCGGATTGCAGGAATTGCGAACCGAGTCGAATCTAGCAGCAGCTCGATCAGCTGGTCCGCAGCAGTGACGAGCAAAGTTGAACTCGCATACCGTGGTCGGCTGGATTGCAGACAACGACTCAGCAACATCTGCAGCAGCATGCGGCACTGGACTACGAGAACGACGAGCCTCACTGCGACAGCATGCGACAGACTGAATCGCAGAATTGCGAACGGAGTCGGACTGCAGCAGCTCGATCAGCTGGTCGCAGCAGCGACGAGCAAAGTTGAACCGCATACAGTGTGATCAGCTGAATTAAAAAGAACGACTAGCAAAATCGCTACCCCGGCCGGGGCAGGAACAACGAGCCTCATCGGGGCTGACTGCGGAAAGTCGGATCTGCAGGAATTGCGAACGGAGCTGGACTGCAGCAGCTTCGATCAGTTGGTTTGCAGCAGCGACGAACAGAGCTGGACTGCAGCAGCTTCGATCAGCTGATCTGCAGCAGCTGCCGAGGGACTGGATTTAAACAGCGATAAACCTAGGTGTAAACCAATTCTAAATAAAACTAGACAGATCAGTTGCATCCAATCGAGTGCAACTGGGACCGCATCGATTGGCCCAACAGGTATCTGAAATTCATAGAGCAAACCGGGATCGCATCGCCTGCCTAACCGAGTCAAAGTAGCTTGCTTTTGAATCTGGAGTACAATAATTCAATCAACATAAACATACAGATTTAACATTACTGATTGTATCAAAAATGCGTAAAAATATTAGGTGTACGTCGCCCCCTCTTAATCCACGCAACTCGTTGGAGGATTAAGAAGTTTAAGTTACCAAGTTTCGATTTTGAAGCTTAATTCCGCATTGCAATTAGGTGCTATGTAACTTGCCCCCAAGCGTATGAAGTGTTACACAGCCTTGCCCCAAAGAGTAATTTTAGACCATGAGGTGTTACATATCTCGCCCCCAAGTGATGGTCAGTCATGTTGAAGTGATATGCAACTCGCCCCCGGAAGATAGTAATTGTCATGTTGCTCAATGCTTGCACAAGGGTGCACTTCCTTGCTGCATTTTGCTCGCGCATGGAATTTTAAAGATGTCTGCTATCTGGAATTGCGGGGGGCCAATCCCACTATTCCGATGCGCGTGAGATTGAAATGTGTGCATCCCTCGTGAGAAGATGCTTGCCACATTAAAGGTATCTTCTTGAACAAAAGTATGCATGAATATATGAAAAGATGCAAAAATATGTAAATTGTATACTTACCTTATTGAAAATGTTATTTGCGACTTCGCTTCGAAGTGATTAGGATGCCCACCGGCTATGTCGGTGTTTTCAAATGGACGATGATTAGTATAGTTGCCTTAGCGTCTCGTCTCGACTTAGTAAATGATTTGTCTCGTGGACTGGAATGCTGATTAAGTCAAGTTTGGATCGAAGAACGATTGCCAAGGAATCGTATTTCAAGATTTGTGATCACCGCATCTGCAATGATTATGCGCAAAATCTGCTCGAATCCGTTGTGAGGAAAAGCGTATTGTTCTTGATTTTTAGGCAAAAATCGGACATGATTGACCACTGGATCAGTAGGAATTAAAAAGGATCTGATTGTTCGATCAACAGGCCAACATCCGTTGTGAAACAGTTACAATAGTTCGATCAACTAGCTTGTAATAGTTATGTGGAAAAGGACTGCAATTGATTCGATCAACCGGATTTTTGATATTTTCAGTGGTGATTGAATGTGACCGTTTAGTCTTTGTCATTTTACATTTCTAAAATTTTAACTTTCTCCGAAAATTGGAATGTTGCCTTCACGACCTTGGTAATTAACATACGATCTCATCGGGCCGACAATCACTCAGTTTGGAATCACGAAGAAGAAGTTATCGAGGAAACGAAATTGGTTGGTCAGCGCCTTGCTCTAACATGTTGATGACGTGATTGTACCCAAAAAATATTACTCTCCAATTGCAAAATTTTACCTTCATGTCGTAGGATATTGAAATGCGATCGCAACGAGCCAAAAATCATCCACCAAGGACGTGGAGACGAAGAAGATATCAACGAAACAAATTTTAGACCAAGCCCTAGTGGGGTGTAGATATCCGCAAGGCAAGAGAAACTGGGCGGAATAATCCGAGGGCTACGGGATTAAGTTGCGCCGCGTTCCATTGAAACAGGGCTACGGAATTAAGTTGTACCGCGCCGCACCGAATTAGACCCTCTAATTAATCGGCGATTAATCGCAGTATCCGACTACTCGTCGTTTAATCGCCGATTGCCGCTCGCTGGTGGCCGCCGGCTTTGTCTGCCGCTGCTTTGAGTCGCCCGCCGCCGCCAGCTGCTGCGCTGCATGGCCGCCGCCGCATGTAATGGCAAATCGGCACGGGGCCGGCAATTTATTTTTTATTTTTTATTTTATTTTTTTGATTTTGATGTTTTACAGAGCATCGAAAATGGATGTACCAGGGAGCATCAACGGTCTGTGTGTCCAGCGCATCGAAGGTTGATGTACCACCATTGCATCGAACCGTTTCCAAGAATGGATTTTTGATCTATCGCAGAGCATCGAAGTTTGATGTACCTAAGAAAATCCACGGTGGTCATTTGCTGCGCATCGAAGAATTCTGACGTGGGTGATGGACACCCTTGGCGTGGGTGAGTGAAAACAAATGTAGGTGAACGAAACCCCTAAAGAGGGTGAACAGATCTGAGGCCGCCGATGCTGCCGTCGTTCGCCGCCGCCGCCGCTCGTAATGGCCGCCGACCTTTTTTTTTTTTTTTTTTTTGAAACCTTTCGCAACACATTTCTGGAACTGTGATCTTTACCTTCGGACCTTTGGTGACAGGTTTCATTGACTTGTTGTGTTTTCCTTGAAAGCTTCTCGTAACATCCTATGGATTTTTAGCAACGGTTGTGTGGACTGTTGTTGTTTCTCCTAGGATTTTCACCATGATTTCGCTTCACTTTTGTGGCCCTTTCTGGGATTTTCTGAGATGCTTTTCTGGAGGTTTTCCCTAGGGTATTCAAGCACCTTGAGATGTAGACAACTTGACAACTTTGCGATCATGACGGTATTGATTTTTGTCACTGACCAACTTGAAGGTGTGGATAATGCGTTATTTGAGAAGCATTTTTTTCGGACTTTGGACTTGAACATGCCGCGGATCGAACATCCCGACAACTACCACGGTGATTTTCGCAGTGAGTCGCTTTGGTGGCTTGCGATCGCGATGTTGGGCTATAGTAATTGTGATTAATCGAATCGCAAAGAATCGCGATCAATTTGGATGGCGATGATAGAAATCGGATCCGGATCCAGCCATGTTGTGGATCGAATATCCTACAATAGTTTTGATGGTACTTCACTACATCTTTTGCAGCGGACCGAGCGTCCCAGCAACACTATCATCAGATTTTGTAGTGATGCGATTTTCAGCGGTATCCGCAGGTAATAGCTTCAAAGAAATCAAACGACAAATCTTGATTGCAGTAGATTGCGATCAACTGGATCAGAAGTAAAGCGACATATACGGCCAGAAGATAGATGCGATCACTGGATCGCGATCATTATGATCAAAATGAACTGCAGCAGTTGATTGCGATCAACTGGATGAAATAGATGATTTTTCAAAACGCCTCGATCGCTTTTTCACGGACACGATTTTGAAGCATTTTCTACAACTTTTCTCAATAGAAAACACGATTTCTTTTCGTATTTCCCCTTAGTTTCCGGCTTAATGTTTGTACCCAAAATTACTTTTGGGCACGAAACACGATGAATGGATAGTTTTGGTGAGTCTTTTGGGTTAGGGGTCGATTTGAAGAACAAAATGAAAGACAGAGGTTTAACGTGGTTCGACATAGGTTGCCTACGTCCACGGGTGAATCCCCTTGGGGAGAAATGTTTTATTGACTTTTGTATTACAAAGTATGTTTTTCTCTCCTCTTGGCTCTTCATCCTGATTTCTGCTCTCCCCTATTTATACAGTTCCATATCTAAATATAAACATAAATTACATTAACTGCTCATTCATGCCTCCATCATCAATCCTGTATGAAACAACTCGGAGTTAATTTTGCATGTATGAAATCTATTTGCAATTAGTCTTTGCATGGCGTAAACCGCCGCATTTAATCTCGCATGGATGAAATCTTCGTAATTAGTCCGCATGGTCAAATCGCTGAATTCATTTCCCGCATGAAACCGCACATTTATGCTTCCATGATAAATTTCGCATAAATGATGGCCGGCGGTATTGGTGGACATTTACCGCGAAACAACCGATCGCATGGGTAGGGACTGGCTTGATGGTTGACAAGGCATGATGGTCGTGCGGTGTGGATGGAGGCTGGCCGGGTGACATGGTTGGAGACCGGTCAGTTAGCGGCGCGGAAGAGTTTTAGGTAGGAATTGTTCGCACAGATTGCTGCTACAAGATCAAAATTGGCTAGGGGTGCGACTGACTTCGACTGTTGACCGACCGTTGACTTTGACCATTGATCTTGACCGGATGTTGACTTTGATAGTTGACCGACTTTGACCATTGACCTTGACCTAAGTTGACTTTGTGATTGACCGACTTTGACCATTGACCCGTCTCAGTGCGATTTGGTGGGCTGCCTTGGTTGACTGGTTAGTGGGCTTGGATGAGGACCAAAAGATGATTCAGTATCAATTTGACCCATTAAGTGGTATTTTTACTTATGGTACAAACATATATAAATGAAGAAATATTTATTAGGCATTATATTTTTATGGCATGAATCAATTAGTGCTCCAAAGCAAATGAAGATAAACTGAATATTTCCGTAGTCACATGAATGGTTAAAAAAAAAAAAAAAAAAAAAAAAAAAAAAAAAAGGGAAAAAGGGAAACATTAATATTTCTTGTGGGGATGTATACGTATTAGTTAATATTAGAATAATGAGACAATATTAATTGTAAAACTAATGAAACCAATTTTATTGTAAATTAATTTACGCTTCCGCTTTATCGAAACACTAAAACGATTTTTTATCGAGTTTCATTATAAATTGGTTTCCGCTTTATCGAAAATTCATAGAGCACAGAGCATGTTTTGTATTTGATTGTGAACCCAATTCACATTGATGATCCTACCCGTAACAGTAAAGACTCGTCTTGATTCTTTTGTGCAATCTTAGGCTGTTTTCTTTTGCGTGTGTATATTCCCCTTATAAATCCAGACTTACAAAGAAAGAGCAACTGTTGGCAAAATCCTACAAACAGATGGTTGATGATTTTTAAGATACAAAAGAATGAGGTCATTGCTTTATATAGCAAGTACTTTTAAGCATTCACTACTCGTAATATCTTTTTTGTTTTTCGGGAGGTCAGGTGCTTGCCACCTCTCCTTTTTTTCGTTTTTTACATGACTTTCTTTGATCAATAAATGCTTCTCTCCGTGCCTGCTTATATAAAAGGGAAATTGGGGATATGCCCCAAAATCCACTGTCGTCTTGGGGAATATGCCTTGCTGTCCAAAATCCCATCCAAAAGCACACACTTGGAATTACATATGCGAAATAAAAGACAAATATAATATATACTAATACTAACACCTTTGCATCGTTCAAGAACATACTCAGACAGAAAAAACCTCGAAGAAATTAGAGAGAAAGTTCAGACATAATTACGATAAATTGACTATTCAACTTTCCTTGACAAAAACCGTTACTTTGGGGCATATTCCCGGAAACTAGAATCCTGGGGCATATCCCCAAGATGACAGTCGATTTTGGGACATATTACCCATTTTCCCTATATGAAAAAGAAAATATACTGCAAAATAATGAAATGAGTACGGATGGGTTTGTATTCTCATAGGCCATGGCCTCTGCCTTAAGAGTTTTTAGGTTCCACACTTGCAGAGGTTACCACGTATCAATAAATTTGTATAATAATAAGAAGTAAACATTTGAGTAATGTAGTTCATTGCAGTTGGCAATTTGCTGTGAGTTTTGTAGTTGCAGGAAATCCAACAACCACACCCTTAGTAAAATTTATAGAACAATCTTAGTTAACTCCACGAGAATCATAAGAACATTCATTAAGATCTTCAAATTAGATACAAAGTAATGAGAAAACCCTAACTTGGGAAGCATATAATCTTTCTCTCTCCTAAAATCTTGTCTAGACTCTCAAAAAAGCTCTCTTTTAATACAAGGTCGCTCGACCCTTTATATAGGAGTTTACATAGTGGATGACAGCTAATAAAGCCCCTAATTTCGGATCTGACGTGCGTCAACGTCGCGTGGACTTTATTGTTGACGCACGGTTTCTTGACTATCGCACAGATCTTCACACTTTACTAGTGATTAAGCTGATGTCATGTGATGCGTCATTCTGGATAAGCTGCACGCGGTTGTCTTCGCTCAGTCTTGATGATCATCATTTCGCATACTTGATTGGTGTACGTTATTTTGTACCTACATTTTGCCTCTTCTCATGTCGTTTCTTTGGATAAGATTGCGATATGAGAAACTTCAATTTATTCTGCCGCACCCATTCACCTTTTCGTATTCTTATCTGCCGACATATTTCCCTAATTTAGGCATGACAACTTACGCGTGTCCTCTAAACCATTGGTTATCTGACACGTCTATTATAATCGCCTCTTCCTATCCGTTCACTTTCAATCATCGCATTAATAGAGTAAATATCTTGGGAATCGGGAGTAAGTATCTTATTTACTCTCAATCGTCTTCTTCTTTCCTCTTTTTGCTCTCTTCTTTTTCTCTTCGATTCTTATTTTCTTCTGCTGCTGCTTTACTGGTTTGATCAAGTTTTCGAGTTGATTATCATCTTTTCTTGTTTTATCGTTCTCACCACTCTTTTCTTTCTTTATTTTCGCACTTTACTTTTTACTTCTAGTATCTTTATCATCATGATCTTGATTTACTTGATCATCTTTGATTATTTTTTTCATTATCCCTCATTCCCATACTAAAAATGCCTCAAGCTGGTTGGAAGAACGAAAGAGAATTTAAAAGATTGAAAAAAGAATTTTGTGGAAGAGGCTGCTCACTATTCGTCCCTCTTGGATCAAAACCTTCATCTACGCTCGGACCTGAATGGTTTTCTCTCGAAGAATGGAATGACCAGAAGATCATTATTTCAGTAGGACAGCTTCTCGCTGGTCTTCCTATTACTCTTTATAATCCTCAAATTTCCATATTTTATGAAATTCTATCGGATGCAAGGTTCTCGCGGGGCATCTATCAACTAAGCGGTGATTGCATTAGAATAATCATGGAATATGCTCGTCGCGCGGCAGGACTAGAATCTCTTTACCCAGTAAAGTACGAAATCCAGAACACGCCCTGTTTGAGGGTGAAAATGGTTTCTGCTAATTTCGGTAATTTCGTGTGTGTGGGTGAGAAACGAATTTAAACCCTAAACAATGTACTGCACGTGAGTTCTTTAGATTCGAGAGATCAATCTGTACAAATCCGGCCTAAACCAAGAAATGGTCGTTCCAGATTTGCTTCGGTCACACAGAGGAGGAGAATGGGTTGGTTTTGGGGAGGGAAGCGAAGAAAGTGTTCAGACCAGGTTGATTCTGGAAGAGTAGTTGTTTCACGACTTATATCAGAAAATGGGAAGCTAACAGATGGAAAGCTAGCAAATGTTTCTGAGTGTCGTATTGCTCCTGCTTGAACTTGTTCTTTGGTGGAAATAGATAAGACCTATTTATACAAGTCGGAGTGAAACGTATTCTGGTCTCATTAAGGAATGGAATAATGGGTGAGTAAATGGGAGGAGGTGGTAACCGTTAACGCATATAATCGATGTTCCATAAAAGAAAAGCGTTACACCATTACTTCCCTATTTACTTAACCGCTTCATCCTTATTACACTTTCTTATTACGGGCGTAGTGTACGCCGCACGCTGTAAACCGCCAAACCAAAACCCAAAGAATATCCCCCAGTTTGTGATTTGATGTCTCGAATGTTTTCATGAAAACATGTAACATGTTTGTTACTTGGCAAGTCGAGCTTGGGAGACTCGCTAGCTTGGTGACCTTCGACGGTCGAGATTTTGCATCTTAAGCGGAAAAGTAGCCGTTGATCGTTGCACGCTTCCGTTTTTGATAGCCGTGTAGGGAATACCAGTATGGTGGCGCAACTAGGTTTGTATGCCGTGGGCATGGAACGCCTTGGCGTGGTTTGGCGTGGCCAAACTTAGGTTTTGGGGTCAAAGGTTACCACGTGTTTTCTGGTAAAAAGGTTCCCTGGTAATTCTTATGTAAGCATGCTGATTGATTCGATAAATGTGCTAATGGTCATAATGACGTCATTTCAGATGTTCGGTTTTACGATTTTAACCTAGGCCAAAAACCACCATCAACATTAAGTCCCCTGCTTAGCTCGGAACGGGAGCATCATTGCGTGGTAAGCATAAGATTGTGCGAGACTAGGAAAAGAAATCGAAACAAGTCGTGATAAGATGGTCAGGAAAGTTCGAATAACCTTTTCGAGAGGTAAAGAGAGTTTGCGCTTCCCGTGTTGGCGGCCTTGCATAAATTGTACTGGTGGTGCGGACCGTGGTGTGGCGAGATGAAAATTGTCAGCTTAGTCTGGCTATGCATCATCTTGGCTGGCTAGGGAACATCGTGTTGCTGTGTCGGCGAGCTGTTGGTGTTAGTATGGTTTGGAAAGGAGGGGCAGGCATTACGCTGGCTTGGACTTGGTGTGGCGAGGCGTGGCGCGGAAAACTTGGAGAGGCAAAGCATGATGGACGGCTTTGGCAGGTGGGGCCAAGGCATGGCGCAGACTTGGAGAGGCAAAGCGTGCGGACGGCTTTGGCACGTGGGGCCGAGGTAATGGCGCGGACAGTTTTCGTGTGGTATTTGGTCTGTGTGGGACCGGTTTCCTGTTTTCCTTACTTGGATCAAAATAGGAAATCCTTTCCTTGTTCAAACTCCTATGTATCATGCCTATAAAAGGGGGACGACCTCTTCTTCTTCACACCATTATTTTTATTTCATTCTAGCATTGTGGTAGCTGTGAAGCGAGCGAGTCCCAGGTATGTCCTCCAGCGCTTCCTCTTTATCTTGTCTTTTTTTTGTGTTCTTGTGTTAATGCAAACCGTAGCCATAGGCGCTGTAGGATCGTAATATCGCAACAAACAAGGTTCGCGGGATTAATAAACGACAGCATCGCGAAGGAGTCGCAGGAGCTAAAATAAACGACGCAATGAATAACGACAGGCAAAACATAAAGAAGACGTGAGACTGGCGAGGGTTAAGAAGTGTCGCGAGAGCGAATGTTTGTGCATCTGCGACACTTCGCGGGGACATTCCCAGAAAATAAAGGGGAGCTTAGCTGTCATCCACTATGTATCACCCTATATAAAGGGTTGAGTGAATCATGAGAAGAGAGCTCTTTTGGGAATTGTTAAGCAAGTCAATAGAGAGAGAAAGTTTAAGAGTGTTTTAATTTCTAAGTGTAATTCTATCATCTGTGTAAACATTTCATGGACTCAATCAATAAATATTCTTGATCTTACATCTTTCAATGGATTAATTAAGCAAAATTGAGTAAGGGGGTGTAGTGTGGGATTTCCGCAACTACATATGCGCTAAACAGGGGAGAGCGAGAGATTGACGTAGAAATTGGAAAGAATTTGGATCAACAGAGAAAAGATTTGGAGAAGATACTCAAGAATTCATTAGAAAAGAAAAATGGCTAGAAGAAGAAATGTACAAGGGCAACCAACGATTGTAAGAAGAAGTGGGAGACTTCTTTGGAGAAAGGAGGAATGAAACAGGGAGAATCGTCAAGGATGAATATGAGAAATGATGGAGAAGATCAAAATCAGCCACCGATCTCCCAAAGAGCAAACGCGGCCGTGGATTATGATAGAGTAAGTGTGCATACTTGGAGGTCTGATTCTGAAGACGAGAGGGAAGAGGAGCAGCAGCTGGTGAATAATGGACAAGGAGGAGACGAGCAAGAAATGAATGGAGAAATGAATCCAGGAAACGAAGAAATGGCAGCGTTAGAAAGATTGAGACAAACAATACACGAAGAGAGACGACTAGAGGCAGAGGAACGAGCAAACCTGACAAGACAGAATCATGAATTGAGGATGGAAAATATGAGATTGCAAAATAGGAGATCAAGAAGTAGCGTGAGATCAAGTTCAAGATCGAACAGGGAAGAAAGAAGGAGAGTTTTACCAACAGAAAATACCGAGGAAGAAAACCAACAAGAAACACAAAATCCAAGCACAGAGCATGGCGAGAGAAGAGGGGAAATAGAAGATCGTTATGTTCCTCAACCCGAAAATCTTCAAAATGAGTGGAATAGGGAAAATCAAGGGAACATGCAACTCCAAGGGGCGAACGACCCAGCTGCTGAAGGGAGAATAATCTTGCACGGGAGAGAAGAATTGAGAAGAAACCGAGAGATTGAGGATGACATTGAGAGACACTACATTGAACAAGCGCGGCTAGCTCGCGAGAGAGAAAGAATAAGAGCAGAAATGGAAAATCAAGAGATGGAAGAGGCAATCCGGCAGAATAACCATGACAACCGCGAGAGAAGGAGGGAACAAAATCGTACCAATAGAAATATTAATGAAGAATATGAGAGGGTGCAGATGAGAGCTGAGAGACAACCAAGAAGAGAGAACAACCGATATAATGGCGTGCGAATTGACGAAAGAAACGAAGAAGAGCGTCGCGGGGAAAGAAGAGGAGAAAATAACGAGCCAGAAGGTAAAAATAGGCACGAGCGAAGAAGGAGAGAAGCGAGCTAAAAAGACCAAAGAGAATCAAATTCCGAGGCAAATGAACAAATCTTAAGAGAAGAATCAAGGCCGAAATGAGAGGATTACTTGAATAATAGAAGGGAAGGAGGAAGGAAACAATTGGACGAAGCCATCGCAGAAGCCGCGAAGAATCCCTTCACGCTAGAAGTACAGATGGGAGGAATACCTCCTAAGTGCAATCTACCTGCGTTAACCAACATCTTTGATGGAACAACCTGTGCGGTACAACATATCAAGGCTTATATGAGATGTATGTTACAATGGGAGAATCATGATGCTATACTATGCAAGTATTTCGCATCAAGCTTAATAGGAGAAGCATTAAAATGGTTTGAAGGTCTGCCAAGGAACACAATCACATCATTTAACCATTTACAAGCCACATTCCTGGGAGCATACATAAGTAACAACTCTTCGCGACTGTGTATTGAAGATGTATTCGGGTTGAAACAAAGGGTTGGCGAGAGCTTAAGGCAGTTGACAATAAGATGGAGGACCATGTGTAGCGAAATGGCAGGACGGGTTGAGGAAAGATATCTCATACTCTCATTTGTGAATGCTCTCTTCGCGACCAACTTGTTATACGTTCAAATTTTTAGAATCAAAAATACAATCACAATGGCGTAATCTGAGAATTACGGGAAGAATATATTGCCTTAGAAGAAAGACGAATGAAATGAATTCTTATCCGATCGCGAACACAAACTCTAATGCTGCTGAACGCAAGCTTGCCGCCTCAATTCATAAATACAAGATGGCGAGTACTTCGCAAGGACAGCAAGCAAGGAAAGTCGATGAGGGACAAAGCAGAGGATAGTAGCCATGGGAAGCCACGATCAAGAGGAATTTGAACGAGAAAGGAACTATTACAACCGTAAATAGTAATAATAAAATTGAGAGGCTAGATCATGTGCAAGAAACAAACGGTGGACGAAGGCAAAATAACCGTGGAGGGCAGAGAAGCCGAGAATAGTATGGGAAGAGATTAAGATGCCCCACCGAATGCTAGTGTGGAAAAGATCCGGGAAGCTATACTTGTGATGGAAAATGTACCAAAGACCTTGGAACGTGGGAATGGAACCACCACTTGAGCGATAGAAGTCACGAATTTTGTTCTTACCATCGCTTCCATGGGCATCAAACAAACGATTGTAGAAACATAAAGAGAATCATTCTCGGGATGATTGATCGGGGAAGTAAATCACTTTCTAAAGGGAGAAGAAACAGGCCAAACATTACCACCACCACCAGAGATGATGCACAAAGCAGTGTCAAGAAAAGGAAAGGAAACATTTGTGATAGAAGTGGGACAAAAGCTAAAAATTTGAATTGCAACTCTATCGTCCACTCCTATCGCACAATCGAAGATTTTCATGACAACGTGCTCAGTAGAGTCTTTGCGAGAGATGCTAATGATAAAGAAATAATGAGTCCGGGCGAGAACGACAGTGATTAGAAAAATGGCAGCTGAAGACTATTTCTTTCTCTCTCAGATGAAGTGCCAAAAGGAAGAGAAACACATGATAGCCCGTTGGTTGTGAAACTAGAGATTAACCCGAAACCAGTTGATTGAGAAGAAGATGATGAGGCGTAAGCTTGTTGGGCGATCAACCGAATCCTAATCGACAGGAAGTTCGGTGAATATTCTCTTCTACCATACTTACAAGACGATGGGAGGAAAAGATGAGGATTTGATCCCCTCGACATACAAGATATATGGCTTTAATGGCACCGCAAACAAACCAAAGGGAGAGGTCCGCATGAGAATACCTCTACAAGGATTATCAACCGATATTTTATTCTCGTGTGGTTGACGTGGAATCTCCATATAATGCGCTCGATTGGGAGGCCATGGCTTCATGAAATCTTGGGAGTCGCATCAACATATCATCAATGTATAAAATTTCCGCATCCAAATGGCATTGGTATTATACAGGGAGATTGGAAGGAGTCGCAACAATGTCATGAAGTCGATGTAGAAAGTGCAAGAAAGAAATGCCAAAAGAAAAGGTTGGAAGCAACATGTGAGAGATGAGCAGAGAAAGGGAAGATTGATGGTGGATGCTATAGAAGTAAGGATCGAACGTACCTCGCGAGGTGAATGCCTAAAGACAGGCGAATATTATGGTAATAAAGAAGCAAAGAATCTGAGGAACAAAAGGCATAAGAAGTGAATAATCAGCGAAAACAGGAGAAAAAGTAGCAGTTGAAGTAATGATGTGCGAGAATCTCGCAGCCAAGAATATATGGGAATTCAGTTAAGAAAGAAAAATGAAAATACAACAAATGAAACAGAACTGTGCGAATACTTCGTAAACAAATATCAGCAAATAATGAAACATGAATGATGGAATGATTTAACAAATATGAATGAGTAAAAGAATGGGACGAACCTTTATGGCGTACACCCTAGTTCGCGAATAACATTTCGTAAGAGGCAAATGTAAGACCTAAAGTGCGTCATATAAGGGGGTATCTCTCGACATGGCTCAGGGGGAAGGTTACACCGCTCCTGAAGCCCGAGTCATGAAAATTTGGGGCCCATGAAAGCCTATCCGGGGAGATACCTTGGATTCCCAACTATATATGTAGGTTATACCTGGTTGGGCGACCGAGGGTCTCTTCCAAGGAGTCGTGTATGCTCAAGGCGCCGAGGTACACGGTTGAGCGAGTGCCGGGATGGATGAACCTACCCTGGCCATTCTTGGCAAGTCTTGGCATATGTTGCACTCGCCCGAAGAAAACTCCACTTAGGGTGCGGTCTCGTAACCATAAACCATATAGGTATAAGGGATAAGAGGTGCGAAAACAACTGGTTGTTGTTAAGACCGGATGGGAGGAGCTAGTCTTGTATGGCCGATGTTTCGCCTCCTTGAAGGGGCAACCGGGAGATGATAAGGGCGACGCTCTCCATTAGGGGAGTGTCAAAACAGACGCAAATGTCATAAGGCTATGTTTTCGCAAGAGAATTTAGGCTCGTCATATTTGTGCAATGATCCCCCAGAGGCAATAATACTAACGCGAGGGTAAGGCGAGATCAATGGGTCTTTACACGAAAGTGTACGGACGTCCTGCGATTTCGTCGCACGACGGCAATGTCACGGGGCTTTATGTTCGCAAGGATATCTAGGCCTGTCATATTGTCGCAACTAAAACATCCTGCAGAGGCAAAAATACTTGGAAAATGATAAGGCAAGATCAATGGGTCTTTACATGCAAGTGTAAAGACGTCCTGCGATTTTGTCGCAATGAAAGGTGGCAGTGGGAAGACCTCTAATTGGGGAGGTCTAACTCTAAGACCACACAAAAATGATAAGGCAAGGTCAATGGGCCCTTGCTTGAAAATGTAAGGGCGGCCTGCGACCTTGTCGCAATGAGAAGAGATAAAATACATTTATGAAGATAAGGCAAGGCAAGTAGAACTCTTGATCTATGAAGATACCTGCGACCTCGTCGCAACAATACATTTCCATAAAAATAAAATTATTATCCAACCAAATACATGATGACAATTAAAATCTTCCATCTGAAGATAAATAACAGAGGCAAGTATGGGAATGGAAAAGATGGAATATTGTTATTCATCTTCTGATGAAAGAATTATACATCAATAATGTTAGCCAATTATATTACAAGGAAGAACTACCAAAAAAGGGGAAGTGAAGATTGAATTCAGGGGAGAAAAATCCAAGAAGTACACTATAATAAAGATACAGAAAGGTACAGATATTAGCAAAAAGTGAAAGAAAACAAAAAGAGTTATCTCTTTGGTGATTCTTCTCCTTTATCCGATTCTTGATCTATTATTCTCCTCGCTAATTTTTCTTCTTCGCCAAACCTCACTATCAAACGTCCGAGACAGCAGATTCTCGGAACCTTCTCAAGAAGCCGTGGATATGAATGCAGGGATATTGTGGTCCTTACAAACGTACTCCATGGCTCCATTGCGAAAACGAATGCATAATTATTAAAGTTCTCCACTTGTTGTTAAAAATTGTTTCTTCAACTTGGAATATTTATTATCGCGAAGGAGAGACTCTTCATGAATGTTCTTTTCGATTTCGAGTTCTTCCATTCTCATTGGAAAATTCTGGCGAGTTGTTCTTTTTCGATTCAAGTTCTCTAATTCCGATCCAAGCCTCTTCTCGATTACGCAAATAAGCAACAACAGTTAATAATTTACAAGCAATACTACAAAAGTAAGAAGCGAAGGTATAATAAATAACCTTCTCTATCGATATCATATCCTTAATCAAGGAAGTATGCTCAAGATGAAGACTAACATCAACACCTAGGTTATTCCTGGCATTATCTAAAACTTTCGCAGCCCAGGCGAATTCATCATCACTATTAATAACAAGAAGAGAACGAACTTGCTCTTCTCACGCTTAAGTATGGTATTTCGATGAAGGAGTTCATCTCGCTCAACTTGCACACCAAGGAGAGATTTATGGAATTCTCGCTAATGCTCGTGCACTCTGTTAGTAATGCGATCATTCTCATCTATGAGATCACTAATTTTCTTCCTTAAAGTCTTGATTTTCTTCTCGGAATCAAGGTACATTCGTTTAAAGCGATTAGTTAAATTTAAGCTAGATCTGTGTTCGATCTCCAAGAGATGATATTTGGATTGAAGGTCTTTTAATGAAAGGAGGTTAGTTTTATTTGAGGAACTACTTAGAGATTGATTGAGGTGAGCGAGAAGAAGATCATTATCCATAGGTTCGGGAAATGAATGAAGAAGAATGGATTCCTCGGAGAGATTATACACGTCTGCATGAGAATAATAGTCGACAAAGAAAAGTAAAGGATAACATGAAAAAGATTTGAGAATCGAAAATTACTATACCATAAAGTTCTTTGATTTGAGTTCTGAAGAGTAGATACTCTCTCCTTTTTGGGAG
This sequence comes from Papaver armeniacum, assembly GCA_023531295.1. Classification (NCBI taxonomy): domain Eukaryota; kingdom Viridiplantae; phylum Streptophyta; class Magnoliopsida; order Ranunculales; family Papaveraceae; genus Papaver; species Papaver armeniacum. Next base: position 933,172 of record JAJJWW010007051.1, read on the forward strand.
ACTAGGTCGGCTTCTAATTTTTGAATCTTATCGCGAGATGACGCGGCTTCAGCTTCCAGCTCTTGGGTCTTCTTGTTCAATTGTAAATTTCTCTTTTCAAGGTTGTTGCGTCTTCTCTCAAGGTCTGTGGCAACTACAAAAGAAGTTTTTCCAACCTATGAAAGAAAAAAGTAAAAACAGTTAATACATATATATTTAAAAATTTAAAATTAACAGGAAATGTGACCGCATACATACCAAAGACCCAAGTGCATTCAAGAAGTCGGGAGACACGATTCTAGAGGCTCCATTGAAAGAATCATTGCCCTCTAGTAAAGCAAAGATTACACACGTTTGCGAGAGTACCGCAAAGGAAGCTAGGGGAGCATCTCCCATTCCTTGGAAAGAGTCCGAGAAGATGCTAAATAACCGATCCATAGGAGAGCCTTTACCAACGGAATCTCTTTAGCGAGAGAGAGATTCGAATCATGGTTATCCTCATCAAGATTCGGAGCTTGAGTTAAGGCGAGAAGAAGATTGAATCTTTCGCTTCTTAGTTAATGGAGCGAGAAGATTTACCCTTGCGATTGACAGCTTTGCCCTTACTTTTAGTCTTGCGGCTCTGACTTCTTCAACTCCAACCTTCGCATACGGTTAAAGATAAGAAACAGAGGCAACAATATTGTTTCAAATAACAAAGGAAATGTTTCTTACTTCATCCGTAAGCGATCGAAGTATCGTCGTGGTACTCTCCAACGGATTATCCTTGTATTTTCTTCTCAATTTGGAGATCTGAAAAATTTCACAAACTCAAAGAAATATAAAAAGAAAATTGCGAAAGCAAGATTTGAAGTAGAAAACATACCTCTTTTGCTCTATCGTGCCATTTGAATTCCCAAGGATGATACCCGCGAGATTCGCAGAAGAACGTGCGAGCCCGCGATATAAGGGCCATTTAAAATCAAAGGTACAACCCACCACTTCTCATCTTTGGAGTGGCGAGAGTAGTATTATTGCCCGGGTGCCAGTCAATATCCCGCATGAGCAATTTATCCTCGGGGACATTATCCTTCTTTTTCGATTTAATGCCCCAAAGAGATTTTCGCATTCCTCATCTTTATCACCGAATAATTTTCAAAAGTTCTCTACTGATGTACTTTCAAAGAGCCTATTTCCAAGTCTGCGAAATCGTGGTGTCTAACAAGTAGTAGGGTATAAAGATCCTTTGCCAAAGCACCACGATTCGAGAACTCAAGCATTAGGCGAATGCAATCGCCACTCAATTGATAAACAGCTCGAGAGAATTCTTCATGGGCCAAGATTTCATAAAATAAAGGCATCTCAGGATTGTATAAGGGAATGGGAAGTCCTGCGAGGAGTTGAACAAGCGAGACTATAATCTTTTGATCATCATATTGATGATCAGAAAACAACTTTGCAGAAAGAACGGATGAAGATTCTTGACCAGAATGGTCGATAGAGTAAAACCCTTCTCGAGCAACTTCGTTGAACTTCATCAAAAGAAGCTTTGTATGCACGACTAATGGAAGCCATTATCAGTATGGGAATGGATGGGATGTTAAAGGTTAGGATCAGCGCTAGAAAGGACGAAGAAAAGATTTGCAGTAGCAGGAGCGCAAATTACGGAAGAAGAGAGTCAAAGAAAAATTTCGGAGAGAAGCTAAAAGATGAAAAAGAGGGGAAAAGAAAACTATATATAGGGAAAAATATCCTCGAGAAAAACGAGGTCATTTAATGCGAAGAGACATGAACGGTCAAGAATAAGCGGTTGAAAGAGACGTGTCAAGAAAAGACATTAATAATCAAAATCCGTGTAAAAGTACAAAACTGAAACAGATAAAGATAAGCAGTCGCGAAAACGATATTGTAAAAATCTCATGATACTCTTCCCTTCGCAGGATAAATATGAGGAGAGATAGGAGACGATACTTCGTATATATCTCAAAGAAGCTTCGGAACTTTGCAAAAGAATAGAGGCAAGTACGTACTTTTCAAGGAAAGTATTCTTTTGCTCGTTCCTTCATCAACAAAAATCAAAGATCGCTACCACAATAGATTTTTCCTTAAAGATCGCTTGTCAAGCAATATTCAAGGAAAAAGAGGCAAGATGTAGGATCGTAATATCGCAACAAACAAGGTTCGGGATTAATAAACGACAAAGATCGCGAAGGAGTCGCAGGAGCTAAAATAAACGACGCAATGAATAACGACAAGGTGCAAAACATAAAGAAGACGTGAGACTCGGCGAGGGTTAAGAAGTGTCGCGAGAGCGAATGTTTGTGCATCTGCGACACTTCGCGGGACATTCCCGAAAATAAAGGGGAGCTTAGCTGTCATCCACTATGTATCACCCTATATAAAGGGTTGAGTGAATCTGTGAGAAGAGAGCTCTTTGGGGAATTGTTAAGCAAGTCAATAGGAGAGAGAAAGTTTAAGAGTGTTTTAATTTCTAAGTGTAATTCTATCATCCTGTGTAAACATTTCATGGACTCAATCAATAAATATTCTTGATCTTACATCTTTCAATGGATTAATTAAGCAAAATTGAGTAAGGGGTGTAGTGTGGGATTTCCCGCAACTACAGGCGCATCTTTTCATGAACTTGTAGAAATATTGTCCTTCTGAGTATGAATCTTAGCCGTAGATATGTTTTGCATGAGATTGCAGTATCATTTAGGCGTGAACACCGTAATAATATTGGCCTCCTTAATTACTGCGTAAAGTAGGCATACAGGTGCTAGGAGCCGTTATCCTCTTCCGCAAAAACTTAGCTTTATAGAGTTTCCTCTTTTTCCTGGTATGGTCGTGCGTACGGTTCCCGTGGTGGGGTGCGTCTCCTTGGTCGGGCGGACGGTTCTTCTATGTGACAGAATTATTTCCGTAATAATTTTTCTTCGTGTTGTTCCATTGTAGTTATTCTGAAGGTAAAAGCAGCGTGAGATATGTTGTTTGAGAAAAGTTCTGCCATACCGAAAGACGTTGGTAATTCTAAGCAGAATACCGATGATGAGTTCTTCACGACGTCCGCAACGATTAGGAAAAACCACCCCCCAGTATGTGCCAATTCTTCTAACTGGTCCGTAAAGTGAAGGAGAGGCCCGGTCGGTTCGGCCAGGAGGTGTAATAAGGTTTTGTCTTCAGAGGAAGGAGTACCATGCTTCTCTTATTGACTTTAAAATCTCTGTAAGCCCATTAAGTTCCTTTGAGAAATGGATGCGATTCATGATAAGCCAGGAGTGTGTAAAAGCTAGTTTGACCAAGGCATAAATTATTGATGCTGTCACGGCTTCCGCAGTGCTCCATATTAGGAAAGACATTCCGGGCTTGGTTGCTTTTATTTCCATATGGTGTCCAGACACTCACACGGCTATATGCAGGTGGGGTGAAATGACTATCTATTTAGAGAGCGTGGCCGTGTTGTTGAACCTTCCCGTTATAGGGAATCTCGATGTCAAATTGTCTGCAGACGAAGAAAAAATGGGCACCGTTCTGGTCGCAAAATCAAAAGCGTTCGTTCGGAAGGAAAACGAGACGAGGTGCTTCTATAGCTGGTGGGTGTCTCTGGTGGTTTCGACGAAATGAGCCAAATCGGAAGAACAAGACGCTCCATGTCGTAGCTTTCTTGGCTCTTTGGTTATCCAGATTTTTGATGACGGTTCGGGTAAGAAGGAGATAAGACAGGAACTTATCAAGTTTGCCATAAAATTGGCAAAGGGCGTCGTCCTCCCTATCGGCGGCTTGTTTTTGGGCTCTCTGTACACACACTTGGATCAGCTGATCGCGGACATGCGTGTTTCCAATGGCTACATAAAAGTGGATTCGTACATTCATGCCGCCTTCCACCAAGCATGGCTGTGGGAGCTCTTCGAAAGGTATGCTCCAAAACCGTTAGATGTACTTCCTGAGTTTTGGGGAGGCTCTAGAATACTGTGCTGGTCGAATAGGCTCCCAACAGTCGGTTCGAACCTGGTCAGATTCCTTGACAACTCGCGCATGATTAATTTTCGTCCATCGGCCCCGGTGCATGCCTCCGTCGCTCAGATCAATACCTTTGCTTATGCTCCGACCATGTCTTTGTCTTCTGATAAAAAGGATATGAGTGTTGGAGATATGGTGTTCATACGAAGTTGTACTCCTGGTCACGTGCTATCTTTCTTTCAGGGTTCTTGCAAAGCGGTCTCTTACAACATTGATAGGGAAGCTTGGTATATGGGTTTTGACCGAGGGGTCCCACTTGTTCGTCAACCAACTGTTCCAGAAGTTTCGTTGCTAACTGTTCTCGATGCTACTGTACTTGAGTCGGGAAAGAGTCTCCTTTTCCTTCTTGCGGAAAGAAGTCCATCAACAACTTCCAAGTATAACATTTTTTTGGCAGGATGCGTTTCTCGCTATCTATAGATTCGTGAATGATGTGGTAGAAAACGTCATGGTAAGCCTTCCTTTGGGGTTTTAGCGGAGCATCCACTGTTGAGGGATCCTTCTTCTCCCAAGCGAAAATCTACTAGCCTGAATGCAGATAGTCCCCAAGTGAAGGAGCAAAGATCTAGAATTCGTTCAGACGTTTCCTGTACGGATTCGATAGCCCTTCCGACTTTCAGTTCGTCCAATATGCGGGTACGTATGATTTTCCTCTTGACTTTAGTTGGCGTGCATACCCTTGTTTCTTTTCTGAGTATCCGTCTTCATATCTTTCACAGGGTTTCAGCAACGTGAACGCCTTTGCCAAACTTACGAGTAGTCAGAAAAAATTGCTTCCCGAGATGGAGGATGTCGGTGCTGAGCCTATCCACGGTGATGGGGAACCTTATAGCTCAGAGCCCAGTGGTGACGAGAGTAATTCTTCTGATAGCAGTGCTGAATCTTCCTCTAGTCGGTCTGAAAGCGAATCAGTAAGTCTTCCCCATGTTCTTCTTTCTTTCTCCCTTTTTTTTTTTGAAGAGTGTCTAAGACGTGATATCACAGAGCGAAGCTGGTTCTAAAGACGAATTGGGGACGGAGACCGGTGGAGACACAGCTTCGTCTCCAGCCGTATAAGCCATACCTGGCGGCTTTGAAACAGAGGGCGATCAAGATGACGGTGTTGTTGGGACTCAGACAACGGAGACTGCTCACGTGAATGTTGGCGCAATTGTTGTTAGGAATCCTTTGTCGGTTACTGATTGATGCGTGTCGTAGGTGCAATCAAATTAATATCTTATTTCCACTCAATTAAAAATAATATAATGGAAGTCAAGTTCGTTCCCACGAAGAGCAAGAGATTCTAGTTGTAAAAATTGTCACAAAAGGGGGGATGTATAAAGCAAAAGAAAATAAACAAAGCAATTAAAAGATAAAGTTGAAATCAATAAGAGAGACAAGATCAAGGAATCCTTCTTCGTTGCAAAACAAATGATTAAAGTTATGTTCTTTTCTACTTGTTATTAGTCACATATTATCACCAACCGTAGGATAGTAGGTCCGCTTAGCTAGCCCCAAAATCCCTTATTTCACTGAGTAACAAGTCCGCTTAGTTATCAGATTCTATTCAAAAGAACCACCTTGAGATTCGCTTACAAGATGTAATTCCCCGAATGCATTAAGGTTTATGAATTTAGGTTTAGTACTAGTAGTTAAACTCGGTTCGCTTGGTCCACTTTCTAGCGTTGTTTTTACACACAATCGCTCCACGGAATCCCTCCGCAAGGTCTCGTGTTTTCTACTTGTGTAAAGTGTCGAGAACGATTACTTATTCCCTAACTTATACTAGAATTAGGTTGAATTAACAAATCAATTTAGCGTGCACTCTAAACAATCTATCAATCAATCATGAATGAATAAACATTACTATTAGTAAAAACAAACGATAATCATGTGAAAAACCTCAAGATAGAATTGAAACAAAACTCAAACCATATATTAAGAACTAGGAATTCATCCTCAATCAATAAGAAAATTAGCTACTCATGTTTTTGAAATTCACACAAAATAATTAAAAGGAGAATTTTCAAGTTCACACAAATAATTAAGAAGAAGAAGCAAAAACACAAGTGTTGTGTGTGTAGAGAGGTGTGTGTAAAAAGATGTAGAGAACTTCTCTATTTATAGGCTTCAATATTCTCCAAATCTTCCAAGGAATAGAATCCTTTTCCTTTAGCAATTCAATTTCCAAATCCAAGCCTTTCTCAACTCTTCCTTCTTCTCTTTCCAAATTTGAGCCCAATTCTCCATCCAATTCCTAGTCCAAGTCTTCACACCCATGAGAGAAGTCCTGAAAATTCTCGAATTTTGGTCGCGGGAAAAACCGGTATTATGGTAGGAATTTAAGTGGGAAAAGTCGCCGCCGGCCACCTGAAAATTTTACCGTCATCGGTATATTCGGTTTTAATATTCCGTTAGTCCACTGATTAGGAATAACGGTCCAAAAAGTCAAACCGTCACCAAGAAGGTCAAGGGAAAAGTAGTCGACACCGAAGTCACTATGAGTCAGCTCCCTAGGTGGTCGACTTGTCTTTTCACCGAGCTGGATCGGCTGGATCGATGAGTTGACTCGCTGCAACCGCAGTCCGTAGGTCAATTTCGTTTGTTTATAAGACTTCCCGGCCAAGTTCAGGCCTCAATCTTCAGTCTTCCCCTGCTAAGAACCTACACATACATCTAACATTTCACTCACAACCTATTCTCAAGAGCAGCAACTTAATCTTGCACAATTGCTGCTTCAAACAGCTTTCATCCCTGCAATTTATCAGCACAGCCACTTCAATTAGCCACAGCTGCACCATCAACAGCTCCCACATCTTCCATCTCCAATTTCTTCTCCCTGTATTGAATAACAGCTCAAACCGAGCTCGATTCCCTGAGTTCTTCAAACCCATTTCCCATTCAGTGCTTCAGCAGCATCACCTCCCTGCTTCAAACCCCAAATCCGGCTCCAATCTGTTGTAGCTTCATTGATCACCAACATCAATTCTTCCAGGAGCTCAATCTTGACTCTTGCCTTTACTGTCACAGAACCCATTCGATTCCATACAAGCCATCACAGTAGCAACTCAGTACAATCGACAAATCAACTCCATTAATTCAAATCAAACCCAGGCTTTACAACAACACAAACCCATTTTAATCTCCTCTTTCCCGAATCGATTCAAAAGATCATTAATCCCCCGAGAGTCTTCTCCGATTCAATGAGAACCACCTTCATCTCCAACACCCTCATTTCTTCTCACGATCTCACAAACCCATCTCTCGATTACATCTCGCTTCTCTCGAATCATCAGTGTCACCGACCCACCTTTAATCTCGCTTTGTTGAACTCATAAACCTTGATTTCATCTCTAGACCAAAAGAATGATCGAACCCATTTTAATTTGACGGCGCTGTAACCCATCTCTTGATTTCGTCTTCAAATCGGAACCCTAATTTTTTCTCTCGTGATTCACTCATCGCCAGCGACACCCATTTTCTCTCCTCAATTAACTAAAAGAACCAATTTCTTCTCAAAGCGTCAATCAAGAGTAAATGTCTGTTCTTCCTTCTCATTTTTGGGAAATGTAATGAAACCGAATGATTGAGAGAGATGAATATGTCGATTTAGGGTAGGGTAGTTCGAGGTTGGATTGTTACGCCCCAGTGGATAGGTACCAACCCCACCGGTTGCCCCCGAGTTTCGCCCCGGTGCCTTTAGCACTTCTGTAGGTTACCCCTTAACCTTTGATCGGCTCCGGATAGTGCTCGCCCATAAAATGATGATTTTACCCTTTTGGCTCAAACAGATTAATTTCTTCTTCTTTTCCTCCGTGCGACTCCAAAGTAGCTATAAAACTCAAAACAAGTGTAAAATACATAATTTACAAGAAAAATAGCGTAGAAAGCATAAACAATAGATAATAAATAGGATGTATTCTACACCCTATCACTGATGCACTCGCAGGCGCTACCTTTGTTCCTCCATACCTGGTTCCTTATCTGGATCATGTGTTGATTGGGGGATTTAGCGTGCCAGCTAAATATAATGCAGCGTTATACACCAAGATATGGAAAAACTACGGTCATATTGCCACGACCAAGCAAATTACTAGTCGGTATGTGTTGGTAAAACGTGTGGAGGAAATTCTGTCTTCGATTGACGATATGTGTGACGTGACCGGTCATACTATTTCTGGGGATGTGGTCATAAGCTGGAGGTTCCATCGTGACAAGTGTATAGAGTTTGAGTTCAATGCTCCTTGGTTCGTCAAAGGTTTTTCTGAGATTGAAAATTTACTGGCTAAAATAGTCGAAGGTCCTTCTGCGGATATGGTGAAGAAGAGGAAGTGGAAGTCGAAAAGCTGTCCAGGAAACTAAAGTTCAAGAGGGCGCCTCTTCAAAGCGCACAGGAGGCTCTCTCCAAGAAGAGCAAGCCATTGTTGGAGAACTTCCTTGAACACATTCTGCCTTTTCTCAACTTCTTATTTTAGATTTTTTTTTTTTTTTTTTTTTGAAGGCAACTGAAACGCCTAGTTTATGGTTTTGATTTTCTGGATTTGTGGGTTGATAGACAAATGCTACCTTGATGGTTTTGAGTTATTCTTTCGGAATGAATTGTTTTGGTTACGATTGCAAGCGACACAAACATCCCAGGAAAACCAAGAAACCGTGTGTTGGTAGATGATATAAGATGAAACATAACATGACTATCGGTTTCATCATTCCCATAAAACTTGAAATAGCAAACCATGTATTTCTTCTAGGTAAGACTTACTTGGTTTTTCAGATCTTCCTGATGAGAAGGATTCCTCCGGGTGTTAGACCGAGTTTTGTGAGAAACGTCGCCATGACCGTGTAAAGTCCCCAGTCATTCTTTGTCGTGTTGCCGATCCCTGGGCGGATCGTTCCCTCCTAATCCCCTCGAAAGTCCCCAGTCGTCCTTTGCGGTGTAATGACTAGTAATTGAGCCGCCTGGTAACTGATTCGTCGTTTCCTGAGAGGATTTCCTGCTTCTACCGTCTTGATGTGTCGAAGCATGAAATCAACAGTCGGAAATTCACATTGTAACCGAATGATCAATCTCCCACTGTGGTCGCCAATTGTTTGAGGGCGAAAATGGTTTCTGCTGATTTCGGTAATTTCGTGTGTGTGGGTGAGAAACGAATTTGAACCCTAAACAATGTACTTTACGTGAGTACTTTAGATTCGAGAGATCAATCTGTAAAAATCCGGCCAAAACCAAGAAATGGTCGTTACAGACTTGCTTCGGTCACAAAGAGGAGGAGAATGGGTAGGTTTTGGGGAGGGAAGCGAAGAAAGTATTGAGACCAGGTTGATTCTGGAAGAGTAGTTGTTTCAGACTTGTATTAAAAAATGGGAAGCTAACATATGGAAAGCTAGCAAATGTTTCTGAGTGTCGTATTGCTTCTGCTTGAACTTTTTGTTTGGTTGAAATAGGTAAGACCTATTTATACAAGTCGGGGTGAAACGTACTTTGGTCTCATTAAGGAATGGAATAATGGGTGAGTAAATGGAAGGAGGTGGTAACCGTTAACACATGGAATTGATGTTCCATAAAAGAAAAGCATTTCACCATTACTTCCCCATTTACTTAACCGCTTCATCCTTATTACACTTTCTTATTACGGGCGTAGTGTACGCCGCACGCTGTAAACCGCCAAACCAAAACCCAAAGAAGATCCCCCAGTTTGTGATTTGATATCTCGAATGTTTTCGTGAAAACATGTAACATGGCTGTTGCCTGGAAAGTCGAGCTTGGGAGACTCGCTAGCTAGGTGACCTTCGACGGTCGAGATTTTGCATCTTAAGCGGAAAGGTAGCCGTTGATCATTGCACGCTTCCATTTTTTATAACCGTGTATGGAAGGCCAGTATGGTGGCGCGGCTAGGTTGGCATGCCGTGGGCATGGCACGCCTTGGCGCGGTTTGGCGTGGCCAAACTTAGGCTTTTGGGCCAAAGGTTACCACGTGTTGTCTGGTAACCTTGGATGGCTTGGATTTGATCCTAGGATTGAAGGGGGACCATTGATTGTCGCACGCCTTCGTTTTAGTAGCCACATAGGGAAGGAAAGCATGGTGGCGCGGCTAGGTTGGCATGCCATTGGCATGGCATGCCTTGGCACTGTTTGGGCGTGGCCAAACTAGGGTTTCGGGCCAATGGTTACCATGCATTGTCTAGTAACCTTGGATGGCTAGGATTCGATCCTGGGATTGAAGGGAGACCGTTGATTATTGCACACCTTCCTTTTAGTAGCCGCATAGGGAAGGGCAGCATGGTGGCGCGACTATGTTGGCATGCCGTTGGAATGGCATGCCTTGGCGGTTTGGGCGTGGGGTTTCTGGCCAAAGGTTACCATGCGTTGTGTGGTAACCTTGGATGGCTAGGATTCGATCCTGGGATTAAATGGCGACCGATGATTGTCGCACGCCTTCGTTTTAGTAGCCGCATAGGGAAGGACAACATGGTGGCGCAGCTAGGTTGGCATGCCTTGGTGCGGTTTGGGCGTGGCCAAACTAGGGTTTCGGGCCAAAGGTTACCATGCGTTATTAGGTAACCTTGGATGGCTAGGATTCGATCCTGGGATTGAAGGGTGACCGTTGATTGTCGCACGCCTTCATTTTAGTAGCCGTATAGGGAAGGCCAGCATGGTGGTGCGGCTAGGTTGGCATGCCATTGGCATGACATTCCTTGGCGCGGTTTGGGCGTGGACAAACGAGGGTTTCGGGCCAAAGGTTACCATGCGTTATCTGGTAACCTTGGATGGCTAGGATTCGATCCTGGGATTGAAGGGCGACCGTTGATTATCGCACGCCTTCGTTTTAGTAGCCGCATAGGGAAGGCCAGAATGGTGGCGCGACTAGGTTGGCATTCTCGTTGGCATGGCATGCCTTGGCGCGGTTTGGGCGTGGCCAAACTAGGTTTTGGGCCAAAGGTTACCATGCGTTATCTGGTAACCTTGGATGGATAGGATTTGATCCCGGGATTGAAGGGAGACCGTTGATTGTCATGACGCTTCATTTTAGTAGCAGATAGGGAAGGCCAAAGCATATGCATGGTGGCGCAGCTGGCTTAGGTTGGCATTCCATTGGCATGGCATGCCTTGGCGTGGTTTGGGCGTGGCCAAATTAGGGTTTCGGGCCAAAGGTTAACATGCTTTGTCTGGTAACCTTGGATGGATAGGATTCGATCCTGGGATTGAACGGCGACCGTTGATTGTCGCATGCCTTTGTTTTAGTAGCCGCATAGGGAAGGCCAGCATGGTGGCGCGTCTAACGAGGCTAGGGAAAGGTGCGGTTACCATGGTGGGGCCAAGGGCTCGGCATGCCGTTTGGCACATGGTGCGGCTAGCATGGCTAAGTGCGTTTTGGTATGGTGGGGCCAAGGGCTTGGCATGCCGTTCGGCACATGGCTAGGAGCGTTTGGCTTGGCGAGGTAGGGCCAAGGGCTTGGAATGTCGTTTGGCACATGGTTCGGATAGCATGGCTAGGGCCAAGGCAAGGTGTGTTTGTCTTGGAGATGTGGCTTGCACGGTTTGCCATTGGCACAGTGGTGCGGCTGGTATGGTTGGCATGCCTTGGCGCGGAGATGTGGTCGACAGCTTTGCCATTGGCACAATTAATAGTGCTGGACACAGTTGGCATGCCTTGGCGCGAGATGTGGCTCGGCACGGTTTTCCATCGCAAGACAAGTGGTGCTGGCCGGCACTGTTGGCATGCCTTGGCGCGGTAGCATGAGAATTTAGGGTTTTGCACAGGTGATGTCAATTAATGTTAAGGATTTTGTCGTGGAACATGATACATAGAAAGAAAAAAGGTTCCCTAGTAATTCTTACGTAAGCATGCTGATTGATTCGATAAATGTGCTAATGGTCATAATGACGTCATGCCAGATGTGCGGGTTTATGAACCCTAGGACAAAAACCACCATCAACACACCCATAAGGAAATCAATCCTGCAGATTACACCATTGAGAATTTTTTTCAAGAACTATGATATTGCTATTATGAAGAATAGCTCATCTAAGTGGGGTATTCGGTTGTCAAGAAAGGATGGCCTCTCGAAGAATGAAAGAATCATGCGGGTGTTGATGGTGGTTTTTAAACAAAGGGTAAAATCGTAAAACCCCAAATAACCTAATGTCACCGATGACACATTTATTAGAACATTTAATGCATGTAGTCAGTAATTAAGAGGGGGTATTTTTTAAAATTAGGGTTACAACGAACAAAACCCTAATTCCCCTCCGTACCAATGGCAAATCATGCCAGCCACACCTAGCTAGCCCAAGCTAGCCGCGCCATGCCAAACACACTCTTCCTTGGCCCTAGCTATGCTAATCACAACAAACGCGCCAAAGCATGCCAACCATGCTAGCCGCACCTTCGTGCCAATGACAAATCATGCTAGCCACACCTAGCCCAAGCTAGCCGCACCTCTATGCCAATGGCAAATTATGCCGCCCATACCAAACGCGCCAAGCATGCCAACCATGCTAGCCGCACCTCCGTGCAAATGGAAAATCATGCCAGCCACACCTAGCCCAAGCTAGCCGCGCCATGCCAAACGCACTCTGCCTTGGCCCTAGTTATGCTAGTCACACCAAACGCGCCAAAGCATGTGGTAGGCCTCGAAAGGTGTATAATTTTAAGCCTACATGTTATACCGCAAGTGCAGCGTCTATCGGAGACGCGGCAAGTACGGCCGATCCCACAAGGACTTGTGGTGCTATGTTGATTCTAAGGCTTGGCTTCAATCGAATTCCTAGAGGTGTAACAATTATAAGTTGGTTGTCGAAGCGATCGGAAATTGTAGTGACTCTAAACTAAGGCAAAGAAGTAATACCAGGGTGATGAATCCACCACCCGACCTTATGCTAAGGCGCTTCCTAGCCTAATTATGGTCTTGATTCATTCCAGGAATGAACACCATGACATTGTCTTGCTAATCTCACACACTCCCCCTAGTATGGAGTGTCTTCTTATAGTACACTCCATCACAGGGTCATGTACTTAACTAGCTAATTCAATCAAACAATGAAGCTTACAAGAACAATAACAAGAAAATGAATAACTTAGCATATTATCAGGGGTTTCAACACACCCTGGAAAATCAAACTAAAACATTAGAACAAATTAAACTATGAATGACGCTCTGGCTAGCCCAGGCATGCTTTCTATCAACACCCATCACTGCTATTTATACATGCAAGAAAATCCCCAAATACCAAACCCGAATTTCTTTTTAATTCGAAAAATAAACAAAATACTCTCACCCATACTCTCTGATTCATCCCTTCACTGATTGTGCGGCTCTCTGATTCCCTTGATGTTGCTTGTTAGAGAAAACCCTAAGTATAGCTATATCAACCCTAGCCTCTAAGTTAGAAGAAGCTATGGGTAAAGATGACTAGAACTAGGGTGATGGAGGAGTTGTTGAGGTGGCTGTTGTGCTGACAAGAGATGGTGGTAGTGATGGAGGCGGTGTTGCAGAGGGTTTGGTCGGGGAAGAAGAGGTGGTTTCTCTGCAGAGGTCGTGGGAAAGAGAGAAGAGAAGAAAGAGAAGAAGAAGAGAGGAAATGGGTCGATCGAATAGGGTATAGGTGTAGGGAGTTTTCTGTGAAGCATGTGCATGTGGGAAGATGAGGAGGCCTCAACGAGCGTCGGATGAAGTCCGGGTGCGATCCGAACGGCTCTGGGAGTATTGGGTAGATTTGGTGTTGAGCGGAGCATCGAGAAGTAGATGTGAGCGAAGGAGCGACCGTATGATGCATCTCGGGCGAGATCTCAACGGCTCGGGATGAGCGGGTTCGGATCCGGTCGTGGGTAGCTCTAGCCCATGTCTTCCTTGTTGGGTTGCAACCGATTCGCGCGTGGGCTTTGGCTATCCGCTCCATAGATGATCGACTCCAATCTTCGCTCTTTGGCTCTCGGTTTCTCCGAGCTTTATTTATTGCCTAAAAACACAAAAATTAATTAATACAAATATTTATTCTTGAAAACAAAGAAAACACGTAACTGGGATAATATCCGATTTCTAAGCGCAAAAGATGAGTAAAATGCCAATAAAAATGTGTATAAATATGCACTATTTAGCACTCATCAAATACCCCCAAACCCGAATTTTACTTGTCCTCAAGTGAAACGAAATGAAGAAATCCTAACTATACCCCTGTCGCAGTCTCTCGAATGCATTTAGCGTATGCACTAAGCCTTTAAACCCTAGGTGTCCCTAGTGGACGAGTTGTAGTCTCGTGAGGGTTTACCGAGGTGTACCCACAAAACCTTCTCCAATTTCAGAGTGTAAAAGAGTCTCAAGCCTCCAAGAAGCTATGAGGACATAGAGTTTCGCGTGCTAGTAACATGAAGTTAGAACTACCAAAGAACGCATTCTCATCCTTAAGTGCTGAGCGAGAAGTAACCATACCATATGAAAGAATTTGGATTCGATTGTGATCATAAGTCTCAACTTATGCCTCACCGTTAGGGTTTTATGATAATTGCACTAAAAAAGATCGCTTTTTTAGTCTCTCATGTGTGCAGGAAGGAATAAAGAGAGAAATCCCGCACACGTTGTAGGTAAGAAGGATAACCTTCCGAAATAAAAACTGGAGACTCCACGAAGTGTGGACAAAAAGAATCTTTTTCTCGATGATCTCTAAGAAAGGAAATCAACCATTAGCAAGGGGTGGGAGTACTCACTCACTTCTCACCCGATCGGCAATTAATATCACTCTCTCATAAGAACCATAGAAACGTCTTCAATCTTCGGGTCTTCGGTCTTCAAATGTTGATGACGAACTTCTAAACTTCACAAAACTTGACAATTTTTAACTTTTCTACTCAAATTCCTTGTTGTTTGGATTTTTCTTTTTAAATTCTTCTTTACCATGGTGGTAGCAAAAATAAACTACAATATTTTTTTGATTTTTGATTTTTTTGATTTTTTTGATTTTTTTTTTTTTTTTTTTTGAATAACTTTACAATAAGTGAAAATAAAAATACAAATAATGAAACAACTAACTCCATGGACAAAGGACTTTATCACTCAATTTTTCCACACTTGTATTGTCTTGATTTTATAAATTTTATTAATTCTCATCCTATTTTCTTTTCTTTGTTGCACATAAACCTTGGACTATATCAATTTTTCTTTCAATATTCTCGATGTTGCCCGTTTGTTGACGATGATGTGTTTCTATGGGTCTTGCCGATTGAGAGAGAGAGTGATGCTAATCGCAAATCGGTATTTAGAAGAAGTTTTCATCTTTAGACGTCACCCTCATGATTGACAAAAACTAGCACTCAAGAGATCAAAAGTAGTGCCGAAAATGGTGCGAAGTTGGGTAGCTCACCATTCCTACCCGGAATTTACGTAAGGTGACACACACTCTAATGACTTTTCTAGAAAGTTGCAAAAATTGAAGGTTGGTGCCTCACTTGATGTAAAATGGGTAGTCTCCACTATGGGTGATCACAATTCTACTACCGAATATCTAACAAAGACCTAATTCGCTCTCCCAGATAGTTAAATCCAATTTTAACGCTCTAATCAACTAAGAAACCCGATTGTGTTCTCCGTACTTCCAAGTTCCGTTATTTCGGTCAGAATCTCTATGTAAACATAGCTAGAAGCATGCTAGTGACTCTAAAATCTCTAAAAGTTGGAGGTTTTTACAAAAAGGGTTTTTGAATTTTTTTTTTTTTTTTTTTTTTTTGTGAAAATAAAAGGTAAAATAAAAGACTAAAAACTCTAAATGCAAATGCACCCCCAAACCTAAATCAAACATTGTCCTCAATGTCGACATGATAGAAAATTTAAACAATCACATACCAATAGAACTATGCCGATAAGAGAAAAGGGAAGAGATTACCGGTATGTCGGCGGGAGCAAGGTTGAGCTTCTTTAGTCAAGTCTAGAATCCAACATTCTCAACGGAGATCATATCGGATTAGCATAATATATGCGCATGAAGACTCAACCGATTCAAGAAAAGAAAATTTAACAAGTCCTACTGGATATATACAATGAAAATTCACCATAAACTAACAATCTAAAGAGTTGAGGATCAACCCAATAGAAAATATATACAAACATCAACAAACCTTACACGGATATAACATGAGAGTGCAAGTAAGACTCCAGATGTGAAGGAGTTTCCCAAACCTAAACTTGTGAACAGTGTGTTTGTGAGAACAAAATCTTGCAATTTTAAAGGTACATCATGCAAAAGGTCTAACTCGAAATGAGTTTTGCTAATTCTGAGTGCACATACACATTCCAACCGTGGCTCCTTAAGAGTGTTATACTTTGATGCAAAATAGTCCAAGAGGACTTGGGAAGCACAAAGCTCTAGGCCTAAGTTAGGCATTTTTAAAAAGTTGGTTTTGCAATTTTGTGACAAACTACACCTAGGTTGGGTGAAGGAGTTTCAATTTGTGACTCAAGAGAGAGGTTAGGTACATCCAAGTTATTTTCATGTATAAAATCATTTGCACCATCACACACTTTCCTAAAGTCGAAAAGGGTAAATCATGTTCATTTTCACAGGACAATTCATCAATTTCCATGTCAAATTCATCGAGGAGGCAACATATTGTGACATGGGAAGGGAATCAGACACAACAATAATATCATGATCCAAAAGAACATTAGTATCAACAGAAGATTCATCCTTTCCTAAGTCACAAACAAGTTGTGAAGCATGCTCACATTCACTGAAGAATTTCACAAAACTAAGCTCATAGTTAATATCACATGTATGAATATTAGAAGAAGTATCATTCATAGGGTTCACAGAAGAGACGCCTAACGTCTCTGAACCAAAAGATTCCATCATATTTTCAGCATGCACATGCTCTTCTAACATATCATATTCATCATCATCATCATCATCATCATAGAAATGCATTTCCTTATTAAAAATCATAGTATTTCTAGTCCCGTCATTTAAAACAGGTTCATATGCAATATCAATTGCACGAGTAAGACTAGGCATATTATTTTCATTATGGGTGATAAACATTTCATTTTGAAAGTCCTCCCTTTCCTCATTTAGTGCATCACAGATTTGACTCAATTTGAGTTCTAAGCTCGCAACCCTTTGGTCGATTGACTTTTGATATTGCTCAAGGTTTTGAATCAATTCTAGAATTTCATTATGTGGTTCAATGAAAGGAGAGTTTTCAACAGTAGGAAATTCATAATCAATGCTATATGGTTTATCATGCAATACACTCCTAGCATTATTTTGTTCGATGAGTCTAAGATTTTCCTCCACGATTGAGAAGTACAAAATTGTTCATCTCCCACCGTGGTGAATGATGTATGTGATCATAATGATTAGGGTATGTGAGATCGTGGCCCCGAGAAGGCTCATAAAAATCCCTAAAATAACTATGGTATGTGGGGAGTTCATCCCGTGAAGCGTGCCCGTAAGCAAGCTCTCTAAGGGATTTGTTTGTATCCCCATTGTGCACTGTAATCCTGACATGATTTAGTACTCAAATTGAACTCAAAGCCCAGTTGAAGTGGACTAAGTTTGGTTTTAGTGGGATTGGTTTGTTTGGGCTTTGTTGTTTGAAGCCCAGGTTTTTGTTGGGAAAGTTTGGTTTATGTGGGAAACTGCACAGCCCAGTTGTGTGCACAGCCCAACAGATGTGGGCTTAGTTTAGTTTAAGCTCAGCAGCTAGAGCCTGTGTTAGGTAGAAGCGCCAAAGACAGAGTGAACCGCATGGCCAGTAGAGCCCGGATGCACAAGAAGGCCTAGTGGTTGTGGGCTTGGTTTGTTTTTTGCGTACAGCCCAATAGCTCGATTGATATGGGCTTGGCTGCTTAAGGGTTCACCCGTAGTTGGGCTTCGCTATGTGCAGCCCGGTTTGTGGTTTTAGCCTAAGCGGCCGGAGATGGTGTGACTCCTGAAACCGGTTCTAGCCCGATTTATGTGGTTTAAATGGTGAGGCACAGGGCAAGTTTATGCCAGAGTTTGGCAACTCGAGCACTCGGGCGTGTGCACACTGTAAGGCATAGATTGGCGCTCACAGTAACACAAAGACACAAGCCAAAAATTGGCTCTCAAGACAAAGACGGCTTAGGAGGCAAGCTTAGCAGCTTTAAACTGTGCTATGCAAGGGGGTTAACAAAGACACACAAGGCACTGGGCAGAGCTCAGGGTAGGAAAGGGTTATGCTCAGCTAACTTGGCTTTCCAAGTTGTGACCCAACACTTGCAGCTTCAGAGGGCTAGCAAGGTGGTGAACACAAGGCAATACAGGGCTCACAGGCTAGCACCTGTGTCATTCAACGGGGTTTGTGGATTGGAGCACGGCTCGTAGGTATGCTGGGTTGCCGCTCAAGCTCACACTTGTGGGATGGAGCTTGGCCTGTGGCGTGTAACGAGAGCAAGTTTGTAAGAAGCCAGCAGCTCAACCGAAGTTGGGTGGGATGCAAAGCCTATGCACAGACACACTGGTTGTAGCTGTTTAACAGTAGGTACACAGGAGTTGGTGTAAATAAGATTTAAAGCTTGGCGCAGTTATCAATTATTTTGGTCAACCAAGTTGCAAAACACGGCAACTAGTTCATCCAAATTCCCAAGCACAAAACATACAACATGGCACACTAGTACAAAGCTAAAGCCAAGACAATCAAGAATGATGGGCCGAGTTATGCTCAAGTGATGGCAAAATGGGTTTGCAACCTACAGCTCACACAAATTCTCAAGGTGACACACAGCACACTGTGTGCACAAACCAATATGCTCAGCCTTACTTTCACTGTGGATGCGCTCAACAGGTATCTAGTTTCACACCTCATGCAATACCCAAATAACAAGTCTATCTAAAATAAAGCTCGACGTATTCATGCGGGCATAGAGTATAACAAGCTCCGAGAGTGACCAACCATTTGCAGCCAAAATGGTCTGTGTTATTCCGCCTCCCCGCCTCCCCTTTCTTTGGTTGCTCTTTCAGCTCGGCCGCCATCAAAACTCAAACATGCCGAGAAGAACACATCAAGCACCCGCTAGCTCAACAAAGATGTTTAGTTCTCAGACTTTGCAAAAGTTAAGGCAACAGGAATATGCAACTGAGAATAACTTGGACCTGACAGGGACTAAAGTCACAAGTTACACTAAGCAAGGATTACAAAGAACAATTCAATGATACTTATGCAAGGCAATGATGCAGAAATGGAGGGACTAACTCGCAATGCAATGATCTAATAAGCTAAGTTACACTATTAAGTTACTCTAATTAGGATGGAGTATGGGTAATAATGCAAGTAATTAAACTATAAAAGACAGAAATTTTACAGATGCAGAAATTAAGCTACAAGATGATTAGGTAACCTTGGATGGCTAGGATTCGATCCTGGGATTGAAGGGTGACCGTTGATTGTCGCACGCCTTCGTTTTAGTAGCCGTATAGGGAAGGCCAGAATGGTGGTGCGGCTAGGTTGGCATGCCATTGGCATGACATTCCTTGGCGCGGTTTGGGCGTGGCCAAACGAGGGTTTCGGGCCAAAGGTTACCATGCGTTATCTGGTAACCTTGGATGGCTAGGATTCGATCCTGGGATTGAAGGGCGACCGTTGATTATCGCACGCCTTCGTTTTTGTAGCCGCATGGGGAAGGCCAGAATGGTGGCGCGACTAGGTTGGCATTCTGTTGGCATGGCATGCCTTGGCGCGGTTTGGGCGTGGCCAAACTAGGGTTTCGGGCCAAAGGTTACCATGCGTTATCTGGTAACCTTGGATGGATAGGATTTGATCCTGGGATTGAAGGGAGACCGTTGATTGTCGCACGCCTTCATTTTAGTAGCCGCATAGGGAAGGCCAGCATATGCATGGTGGCGCGGCTAGGTTGGCATTCCATTGGCATGGCATGCCTTGGCGTGGTTTGGGCGTGGCCAAATTAGGGTTTCGGGCCAAAGGTTAACATGCTTTGTCTGGTAACCTTGGATGGATAGGATTCGATCTTGGGATTGAACGGCGACCGTTGATTGTCGCATGCCTTTGTTTTAGTAGCCGCATAGGGAAGGCCAGCATGGTGGCGCGTCTAACGTGGCTAGGGAAAGGTGCGGTTACCATGGTGGGGCCAAGGGCTCGGCATGCCGTTTGGCACATGGTGCGGCTAGCATAGCTAAGTGCGTTTTGGTATGGTGGGGCCAAGGGCTTGGCATGCCGTTTGGCACATGGTTCGGCTAGCATGGCTAGGAGCGTTTGGCTTGGCGAGGTAGGGCCAAGGGCTTGGCATGTCGTTTGGCACATGGTTCGGATAGCATGGCTAGGGCCAAGGCAAGGTGCGTTTGGCTTGGAGATGTGGCTTGCACGGTTTGCCATTGGCACAGTGGTGCGGCTGGTATGGTTGGCATGCCTTGGCGTGGAGATGTGGCTGACACAGTTTGCCATTGGCACAATGGTGCGGCTGGCACGGTTGGCATGCCTTGGCGCGGAGATGTGGCTGGCACGGTTTTCCATCGGCACAGTGGTGCGGCTGGAACGGTTGGCATGCCTTGGCGCGGTAGCATGAGAATTTAGGGTTTTGCACAGGTAATGTCAATTAATGTTAAGGATTTTATCGTGGAACATGATACATAGAAAGAAAAGAGGTGCCCTAGTAATTCTTACGTAAGCATGCTGATTGATTCGATAAATGTGCTAATGGTCATAATGACGTCATGCCAGATGTGCGGGTTTATGAACCCTAGGACAAAAACCACCATCAACACACCCATAAGGAAATCAATCCTGCAGATTACACCATTGAGAATTTTTTCAAGAACTATGATATTGCTATTATGAAGAATAACTCATCTAAGTGGGGTATTCGGTTGTCAAGAAAGGATGGCCTCTCGAAGAATGAAAGAATCATGCGGGTGTTGATGGTGGTTTTTAAACAAAGGGTAAAATCGTAAAACCCCAAATAACCTAATGTCACCGATGACACATTTATTAGAACATTTAATGCATGTAGTCAGTAATTAAGAGGGGGTATTTTTTAAAATTAGGGTTACAACGAACAAAACCCTAATTCCCCTCCGTGCCAATGGCAAATCATGCCAGCCACACCTAGCTAGCCCAAGCTAGCCGCGCCATGCCAAACACACTCTTCCTTGGCCCTAGCTATGCTAGTCACAACAAACGCGCCAAAGCATGCCAACCATGCTAGCCGCACCTTCGTGCCAATGGCAAATCATGCTAGCCACACCTAGCCCAAGCTAGCCGCACCTCTATGCCAATGGCAAATTATGCCAGCCATACCAAACGCGCCGAAGCATGCCAACCATGCTAGCCGCACCTCCGTGCAAATGGCAAATCATGCCAGCCACACCTAGCCCAAGCTAGCCGCGCCATGCCAAACGCACTCTGCCTTGGCCCTAGTTATGCTAGTCACACCAAACGCGCCAAAGCATGTGGTAGGCCTCGAAAGGTGTATAATTTTAAGCCTACATGTTATACCGCAAGTGCACGGCGTCTATCGGAGACGCGGCAAGTACGGGTCGATCCCACAAGGACTTGTGGTGCTATGTTGATTCTAAGGCTTGGCTTCAAATCGAATTCCTAGAGGTGTAACAATTATAAGTTGGTTGTCGAAGCGACGGAAATTGTAGTGACTCTAAACTAAGGAAAAGAAGTAATACCTGTGGTGATGAATCCACCACCCGACCTTATGCTAAGGCAGTTCCTAGCCTAATTATGGTCTTGATTCATTACTGAGGATGAACACCATGACATTGTCTTGCTAATCTCACACACTCCCCCTAGTATGGAGTGTCTTCTTACAAGACACTCCATCGTGGTCATGTACTTAACTAGCTAATTCAATCAAACAATGAAGCTTACAAGAACAATAACAAGA
The DNA here is from genome assembly GCA_023531295.1 of Papaver armeniacum. Taxonomy (NCBI): domain Eukaryota; kingdom Viridiplantae; phylum Streptophyta; class Magnoliopsida; order Ranunculales; family Papaveraceae; genus Papaver; species Papaver armeniacum. Next base: position 954,988 of record JAJJWW010007051.1, read on the forward strand.
AAATGAATAACTTAGCATATTATCGTGGGTTTCAACACACCTGAAAATCAAACTAAAACATTAGAACAAATTAAACTATGAGTGACGCTCGGCTAGCCTGCATGCTTTCTATCAACACCCATCACGCTATTTATACATGCAAGAAAATCCCCAAATACCAAACCCTAATTTCTTTTTAATTCGAAAAATAAACAAAATACTCTCACCCATACTCTCTGATTCATTCCTTCACTGATTGTGCGGCTCTCTGATTCCCTTGATGTTGCTTGTTAGAGAAAACCCTAAGTCTAGCTATCTCAACCCTGGCCTCTAAGTTAGAAGAACCTATGGGTAAAGATGACTAGAACTAAGGTGATGGAGGAGTTGTTGAGGCGGCTGTTGTGCTGACAAGAGATGGTGGTAGTGATGGAGGCGGTGTTGCAGAGGGTTTGGTCGGGGAAGAAGAGGTGGTTTCTCTGCAGAGGTCGTGGGAAAGAGAGAAGAGAAGAAAGAGAAGAAGAAGAGAGGAAATGGGTCGATCGAATAGGGTATAGGGTGTAGGGAGTTTTGCTGTGAAGCATGTGCATCAGGGGAAGATGAGGAGGCCTCGGCGAGTGTTGGATGAAGTCGGGTGCGATCCGAACGGCTCGGGGAGTATTGGGTAGATTTGGTGTTGAGCGGAGCATCGAAGTAGATTTGAGCGAAGGAGCGACCGTATGATGCATCCGGGCGAGATCTCAACGGCTCGGGATGAGCGGGTTCGGATCCGGGTCGTGGGTAGCTCTAGCCCATGTCTTCCTTGTTGGGTTGCAACTGATTCGCGCGTGGGCTTTGGCTATCTGCTCCATAGATGATCGACTCCAATCTTCGCTCTTTGGCTCCTCAGTTTCTCCGAGCTTTATTTATTGCCTAAAAACACAAAATTAATTAATACAAATATTTATTCTTGAAAACAAAGAAAACACAGAATCTGGGATAATATCTGATTTCTAAGCGCAAAAGATGAGTAAAATGCCAATAAAAATGTGTATAAATATGCACTATTTAGCACTCATCAGCATGCGAACCATGCTAGCTGCACCTCCGTGCCAATGGAAAATCATGCCAGCCACACCTAGCCCAAGCTAGCCGCACCTCCGTGCCAATGGCAAATCATGCCAGCCACACCTAGCCCAAGCTAGCCATACCTCTATGCCAATGGCAAATTATGCAAGCCATACCAAACGCGCCGAAGCATACAAACCATGCTAGCCGCACCTCCGTACCAATGGCAAATCATGCCAGCCACACTTTGCCCGAGCTAGCCGCGCCATGCCAAACACACTCTGCCTTGGCCCTAGCTACGCTAGTCACGCCACGCCAAACCAAACACCCTTACCTTGGACCTAGCCGCGCCATGCCAAAGTAGCGCCCGCACCTAGGCTTGCAAACCATGCAACCTAGGCCAAATTGGCCACGCATACCATTGGCACATGCCAACACGTCGCCGGGTAGCTTTTTCTACCTGTGACGCGACCCAAATTGGCCACGCATGCCATTGGCACATGCGAACACGCTCGCTGGTAGCTTTTTCTACCAGGACGCGACCCAAATTGGCCACGCATGCCATCGGCACATGCCAACACGCTCGCTGGTAGCTTTTTCTACCAAGGCGTGACCCAAATTGGCCACGCATGCCATTGGCACATGCCAACACGCCGCCGGTAGCTTTTCCTACTGTGGCGAGACCCAAATTGGCCACGCATGCCATTGGCACATGCCAACACGCCGCCGGTAGCTTTTTCTACCAAGGCGCGACCCAAATTGGCCACGCATGCCATTGGCACATGCCAACACGCTCGCCGGGTAGCTTTTCCTACTGTGGCGCGACCCAAATTGGCCACGCATGCCATTGGCACATGCCAACACGCCGCCGTAGCTTTTCCTACTGTGGCGCGACCTAAATTGGCCACGCATGCCGTTGGAACATGCCAACATGCTCATTGGTAGCTTTTTCCTACCAGGGCGCGACCCAAATTGGCCACGCATGCTATTGGCACATGCCAACACGCCGCCGGTAGATTTTCCCTGTGGCGCGACCCAAATTGGCCACGCATGCCATTGGGACATGCCAACATGCTCGCCGGGTAGCTTTTTCCTACTGGGGCGCGACCCAAATTGGCCACGCATGCCATTGGCACATGCCAACACGCTCGCCGCAGCTTTTCCTACCAGGACGCAACCCAAGTTGGCCACGCATGCCATTGGCACATGCCAACATGCATCGCCGGGTAGCTTTTCTTACCAGACATAGCCCTAATGGCCACGCGTGCCATTGACACATGCCAAACACGCACGCTGGTAGCCTAACTTGCAAACCGTGCAACCTACCATCAAGGCATTCCGCACTTGCCATACACGCCACTAGTAGCCCACTTACACTCAACGTACAACCTACCACCAAAGCATTCCGCACATGCCATTGGCACATGCCACACACGCCACTAGCAGACTCTCGGCATTGCCACTTGCACTCAAGGTGCAACCCGCAACAAAGGCATTCCGCACATGCCAGTGCTGGCACATGCCACACGCGCCTCTAGCAAGCGCCACTTGCACTCAAGGTGCAACCAACACTCGAGACATAAACACAAAGGGGGATGCATACTAGATGTCTATCAAAACCAGTTGAACCTTGAACCAGACATCCAGTATGTTTTTCAAAAAAAAAAAAAAAAAAAAAAAAAAAGAACAACCTAAATGAAAGTTTAACAAAGAAACATTCAAGTAAAATCATCCAACAGAGGTCTGCTTTTCTTGGAGAAAGTAAACTTTGCGTCATCAAGAGCCGCTCTCTTCATAGTTAACATCTTGGAAAGCTTTTCGAGTTCTACCTCCCGTTGTGCAATCTCCTCTCTGTAAAGGCTTTCTGTTGCTGCATCTTCGACTCCGGATCTCAGCAAGGACTTCACAAACCACGAAGCGTTAAACTCCTTTTCTACGCACACGTCGCGATGGTGCTCCCAAATGGAAATAACGTCTTCGTAAACGGTGTGACCAGTCACCTCACGCATATCCTCGATGGAAGATAAAGCCTCTTCCACATGCTTAACCAAGCCGCAAATTGACTAGTGACCTTCTTGGTTGTGGCCATATGTCCGTACTTCTCCCAGATTCTCGGTGTACAACGCCTCATACTTAGCCGCACGTTGGAAACCGCCAACCAAAGACATGACCTAGATAAGGAACCAAGTACGGGGATCAAAAATGGCGCATGCAACCGGCCTCACGACTCGCAAAGGGTCTTCTTCCATGTCTACGGGCAGAACCATCGAGAACCATCCACCTTTTGAACCACATCTCGTGCCCTGAGCAATTGGCTAACTCCCATCTCCAAGTCACCAGCGATGGTCACCAAAGGCAAGTTTTCGTGTGGCTCCACCCCAGAATCGTCCTCCGAACCAGATTCCTCCTGCGAACTTGAGTTAAACATTTTTTCAAAAAAAAAAAGGGGAAATGGAAGAAGAAAGAAAAGAAGCGCAAAACTCACCGAACCACTTCCAGAGAAAGAGCCAGTGCTGCCAGAGGAATCACTCTCACTTGTCGAACTTTCTTCTTTCTATAACTCATCACCACTATGAGTAGGCTCAGTGCCGCCGGAATTCTTCGAATAAATTGCCGCTTCCTGGCAACATGCAAGGGCAGCGAAAGCATTAACACTACCGAAGCCCTGGAAGAAACAAGTCACATGTTTTCAGCAGAAATTCACTTATTTTGAGACAAACCAACAAGGAGGCGACACATACCTGGTTATTGGAAGAACTGAAAGACATGAGAGCTGCGAAAGGATCTTTTGAAACCGCCCGAAACCCGCCAGCACGATTCTTCGTTCTCTGTTCCTTTGCCCTGGGACTTTCCGAGTTGCCGTGCAACTTTCGCTTGGGATCTCTCAACATTGGATACTTCTTCAAAACTGGGGAAGGTTTACAACGAACATTCTCCACCACGTTATTTACAAAATCTTGGATCATAGTAAACTCATCGTACCGTAACTCATTATAGCCAAAAGTCATCGGGTTACTCTTCCTTCCCCGAAAGAAGGGAAGGCGGATACCCGGCTCAAGGGCACTGGCATTGAGGGCGGCATGCAATGAATCCTTAGGAACCACCAGCTGGTAAGCAAGAGGCACCCCTTGATCGAAACCCATGTGACGAGAAGCACCGTCAATATTGTAAGCATCTATTCGGAAAGACCCCATGAAGAAAGACGACATATAGCCGGACATGCAGCTTTGAATAAACAAGTTTTCACCAACAATTAAGTTGTCATGAGGAGGATAAAGACACGATCGGAGCAGAAGCAAAGGTGTCAATTTGAGTCACCGACCTATGGACCGGATCCCATGGGCGAAAACTGATTTCATGCGACTTATCGAGAAAACTAACCAAGCTCATGCCAACTTTTGGACGCTTGTTCACCCATCGAAGAATTCGGGAGCAGCCCCAACTCGCGGGAATCGAAGGCAACCGTTTCAGATCATACTTCTCAAAGTGCTCCCATAGCCAGGCTTAGAAAAGCAACGTGCACATATGAATCCACTTTCATGAAACCATTCGAAACTCGCATGTTCGCAACTAGGTGATCCGGATGCACATACAGGGAACCAAGGAATAACTTGCCAATGGGAATAACTTCACCTTTTGCTAACTTCACAAGCAATTACTAGCAACTCGGGTCTTATTTCCTTATTAGGGGCAGTCATCAAAAATGTCTCTAGACAACCAGAGAAACAAAAATCCGCAACATGAAGATCACTGCTTTCTGTTTAGGTTCCACTCATCCAGGAAACCATTGAGATATCCACCATTTGTAAAAGTACTTTTCATCTTCTTCCTGGATTTAATCCTTCGACTTGCGGTGGAGTCTTTTCCAGCGTAATCTCCCCAACTTAGCGGCAAGGTCTTCCCGCATCTTCTCCTCACCTTCGACAATCGGATATTAAGATTCCTTGATTCTCGAAAGATTGACAAGAGAGCCACACTCTCCAATGAGAAAGTTATTTCACCCCATCTACATATGATCGTATGGGTGTCCGAACACCATCTCGTAGATGAAAGCAACCAAGACCGGATATCCTTCCTAATCTTGAGATTTCATCAAGCTCGACAACATCAATAATCTGCGCCGAGTCAAGTTGGTATTTATGTGCTCCCTACTCACCATGAACTCAACCCATCTATCAAAAGAACGCAATGGGCTTTGACACATCCCGAAATCAATGTTGGAAGAAGAATATACCCCTTTATGCATGTAACAATTTGTATGGTGTTCTCTGGGCGGAACCGAACGTGTCTTCTTTTCATCTTCACCACCGGTTAACAAAATTGGCATGAAACTTGGGTGATTCTTCCGAGCAGGGGCGAGGGGTCTAGCAAAGAATTCGTCATCCGTGTTTGGTTTAGAACTATGAACATCCTTCGATGAGGCAAATTTTTTTTCAGGTAACATCTTGTCGGATTTCTTCATAACAACTTAGTAACGAGATATCTCGCACACCGGAGAAAGACGAAATTATCTCCCCGACACATAACCGCACCCAACAAAAAAAAAAAAGAAGAGAGAGGGTGTATTCTCTACGGGTTCAAAAATGCACACTTGATATTTTCTTGAGTGGTTCAAAATTATATACGCAAAGTATTTTCTACTGAGCTCGAATGCGTCTATGGTATCCTTCTTCGGGTTCAAAATTATATATGAAGCATTTTTCTACGGTTCAAACTCGCCCATGCGCTAAAGATCTTCTTCAAGTCCGAAATTCATATGTGCAATATTTCCTATGGTTCGAAGTCATATGAAGCACATATACAGTATTCTCTACGGGTTCGAAAATACACACGCAAAGATCTTCTTCGTGGTTCAAAAAAATTATATATGCGTGATTTTATACGGCTCAAGTGCGTCTGCAGTATCCTTCTCTTCGGGTTCAAGACTATGCACGCAAATATTTTCTACGGGCTCGGATGCGTATATGGTATCCTTCTTCGGGTTCAAAATTATATATGAAGCGTTTTTATACGGGTTTGAATCATATATACAGTATTTCCCTTGGGTACATATATACAATATTTTCTACAAGAAGCACGCCAAGAAATCCTATCCGCAATATCATTGCAAGGATTATGAAAACGCCCTACTCTTAGGGTTTACACCTACGTGAAAAGGGAAACAAGAAAATCTTTGGAAGACATACACGGAAGCCGGTTTCTCTTTGCGACTGGCCGCTAGTATGAAAAGATGAAAGAACAAAGTGCAAGATGAGAGAAAGGGATTTTATATATATGGGCGTAAAGATTCTGAAATAGGAAAGGATTTCCCTTTACCAAAAATCGTGCGTGTAAGGAACGGGCCCACAAGGGCGCCCGACTTCCCAACGACGCCCAAGTTGCACCGGTCCCACCAATTGCGCCCAGCTTCCCAATGACCGCCCAAGCCACGCCAGCAAGCGCGCACAACTTCCCCACCTTGTGCCGGTCCCACCAGCTAGCACGCTCAGTTTCCTATCTCACGCCAACTTCCCAATGACCGCCCAAGTCCCGCCAGCAAGCACGTTCAGCTTCCCCACCTTGCGCCGGTCCCACCAGCTAGCACGCTCAACTTCCCAACTCGCAACAACTTCTCAATGCCGCCCAGCTTCCTGTCTCTCACGACACTAACTTCCCAATTGTGCCAGCCTCCCGATTTGCGCAAAATCGCCGGAGGCAAGGATTCCAAATCCTATTTATAAAAAGGTCGACGAGCCTCCTCAATTTTTCTTTACAATTTTTGTTGATAGTTTGTCACCATCTTATGCTTACCTCGCAACAAAGCTCCCTTAGGAGCTAAGCATGGGACTTAATGTTGATGGTGGTTTTTAAACAAAGGGTAAAATCGTAAAACCCCAAATAACCTAATGTCAACGATGACACATTTATTAGAACATTTAATGCATGTAGTCAGTAATTAATAGGCGGTATTTTTTCAAATTAGGGTTACAACGAACAAAACCCTAATTCCCTCCGTGCCAATGGCAAATCATGCCACCCACACCTAGCCCAAGCTAGCCGCGCCATGCCAAACGCACTCTGCCTTGGCCCTAGCTATGCTAGTCACACCAAACGCGCCAAAGCATGCCAACCATGCTAGCCGCACGTTCGTGCCAATGGCAAATCATGTCAGCCACACCTAGCCCAAGCTAGCCGCACCTCTATGCCAATGGCAAATCATGCCAGACCACACCAAACGCGCCAAAGCATGCCAACCATGCTAGTCGCACCTCCGTGCCAATGGCAAATCATGCCGCCCACACCTAGCCCAAGCTAGCCACACCTCTATGCCAATGAAAAATATGCTACCATACCAAACGCGCCAAGCATGCCAACCATGCTAGCCGCACCTCCGTTCCAATGGAAAATCATGCTGCCCACACCTTGCCCGAGCTAGCCGCGCCATACCAAACACACTCGCCTTGGCCCTAGCTACGCCGGGTCACGCCACGCCAAACCAAACACCCTTACCTTGGCCCTAGACGCGCCATGCCAAAGTAGAGCCCGCACCTAGGCTTGCAAACCATGCAACCTAGGCCAAATTGGCCACGCATACCATTGGCACATGCCAACACGCTCGCTGGTAGCTTTTTCTACCATGATGCAACCCAAATTGGCCACGCATGCCATTGGCACATGCCAACACGCTCGCTGGTAGCTTTTTCTACTGTGACGCGACCCAAATTGGCCACACATGCCATTGGCACATGCCAACACGCTCACCGGTAGCTTTTTTTTCTACCAAGGCGCGACCCAAATTGGCCGCGCATGACATTGGCATGCCAACACGCTCGCCTGGTAGATTTTCCTACCGTGGCGCGACCCAAATTGGCCACGCATGCCGTTGGCACATGCCAACACGCTCGCGGGCAGCTTTTTCTACCAAGGCGCGACCCAAATTGGCCACGCATGCCATTGGCACATGCCAACACGCTCGCTGGTAGCTTTTCCTACCAGGGCGCGACCCAAATTGGCCACGCATGCTATTGGCACATACCAACACGCTCGCTGGTAGCTTTTCCTACCAGGGCGCGAACCAAATTGGCCACGCATGCCAATGGCACATGCCAACATGCTCGCAGGGTAGCTTTTCCTACCAGGGCGACCCAAATTGGCCACGCATGCAATTGGCACATACCAACACGCTCGCAGTAGCTTTTCCTACTGTGGCGCGACCCAAATTGGCCACGCATGCCATTGGCACATGCCAACACGCTCGCCGGGTAGCTTTTCCTACTGTGGTGCGACCCAAATTGGCCACGCATGCCATTGGCACATACCAACACGCTCGCTGGTAGCTTTTCCTACCAGGGCGCGACCCAAATTGGCCACGCATGCCATTGGCACATGCCAACACGCTCACTGGGTAGCTTTTCCTACCAGACGCAACCCAAGTTGGCCACGCATGCCATTGGCACATGCCAACATGCATCGCTGGTAGCTTTTCTTACCAGGACATAGCCCTAATGGCCACGCGTACCATTGACACATGCCAAACACGCACGCTGGTAGCCTAACTTGCAAACCGTGCAACCTACCATCAAGGTATTACGCACACGCCATTGGCACTTGCCATACACGCCACTAGCAGCTCTGGCATTGCCACTTACACTCAACGTACAACCTACCACCAAAGCATTACGCACATGCCAATGGCACATGCCACACACGCCACTAGCAGCTCTGGCATTGCCACTTGCACTCAAGGTGCAACCCGCAACAAAGGCATTCCGTACATGCCAGTGGCACATGCCACACGCGCCTCTAGCAGCGCCACTTGCACTCAAGGTGCAACCAACACTCGAGACATCAACACAAACTGGGGGATGCTTTCTAGGGTTTTGGTTTGGCGGTCACAGCATGCAGCGTACACTACGCTCACATTAATAAAGCGTGAATAGGAATAAAGTGGTCAAATAAATGAGGAAATAATGGTGAAAACGTTTTCACCCATAAACACCATGTGGTTACCACCTCCTCCCATTATTTCACCCTTTACTCTTATCCTTCATGAGGCCAGGGTACGTTCCAATCTCGACTTGTATAAATAGGTCTTACCTATTTCCACCACACAACAAGTCTCGGTCAGGAGAAAAATACAACACTCTCAGAAAAGGCAACTTTGTAAGCTCTCCAAAAAGCTTTCATCTATTGCAAGTTTCATAAGCTTTCACTTTCTGATACAAGTCGAGACACTACTCTTCCAGAATTATTCTGGTCTCAACACCATTATTTGCTTCCCTCCCCAAACCAACCCTTCTCCACCACTTTGTGACCGAAGCAAGTCTGGAACGACCATTTCTTGGTTTTGGCCGGACTTGTACAGATTGATCTCTCGAATCTATAAAGTGCTCACGTGCAGCACATTTGTTTAGGGTTTAAACCAGTTTCTCACTCACCTACCGAATTTACCAAAATCGGCGGAAACGATTTTTACCCATAAACAGCGGGATCTTGACTTCCATAACTCTACGAATAACACCGCTCGTAGGTCAAATGATACTCGATGGTTGGATTATCCCATCATTTTAGTGGGCCCCTACATAGCTGGCAGAAGCGGAGATGGATCAAATCTTCGCCTTGGGTCTTCAGATTTCTTTAAGAAGCTGACGTGGTATGTTACCTTCAACTCTCACTTTTTCTTTTCCTTTAACTCTTTTTGTTAGAGCATTGCTCGGTCGAACTCGTATGTGTTGCTATCTCAAGCATTTTTATCAATGTTAGTGATCAAAACTATAAGTCTTGATTTCTAGTCTACTATAACTAAGGTCTCGAACTAGGATAAAAAGTGTAGTTGAGCTCAAGAACTCCATGGCAATCATCATACAAGACGAAAGAATACTCAAGGAACCGGTGGAACTTCATCAACTAAAAGGTATGTGGATACTTGAACTTATTTATCACTCAAAAGTTTATTTATCTCCTATCTTGAGACAAAATTCGTTTTGCTATATAGACTAAGATTATACACATTTGGTATTTCGAGCTGAGTTTATCTCGCCTATCTATTTATTGAAATATGTGTTGGTAAGATTTCGCTTTAGCCGAATTCATCTTTACCTAGTGACGAAAGTCATGATATGTTTCAATCACTTTGAAAATTTCTATGACGAAAAATGGTTTGTGAAATAACAACTATATAACGTCCTCTGAGAATGTTTCAATGATTGAAATAAGAGTTTAGATTACATAACCATGGTAGGATATAAGCATTTTTTTGGAAACACATATATGTATAAGTCCTTATTCCTTGAACCGAAGTTTGCGAACTTTGTTGATCAAGAGAACCGGAATGGTGACGTGAGCCAAGTACGCGAACTAGCGGAAGCTCTCTACCCGAGAATTTCTGCTGGAGTTTGTGAACACCTTCCGTGAACTTAAGTCCGCTAACCCAGTCCGCGAACTTGAGTTGGTTATATCTAAAAACGATTGTTCTTGAACTCATGTTTAAATAAACTAAGGAATGCTTTTGCAAACCGTGGCTATAAAGTTCATGAACCAATTCGAGTGGATCAAATCGTTTTTGCTTCGATTGTGTCTTGTGTAGTTATATAAAGATCTAAGCAATTGAACAACTCTGTAACCAGTTCATTTGAGTCATTTGGACTAGTTATGGTGAAGAAGAATATGGTTGATATGAAATTGCTCATATGGCTAACCTTTGGTTAACTATTGTTGAACCAACAAATGTACATGTTTGGGTACGGTTACACAAGCCTAGAAACGTGCATTTCATTTGTGTATAACAAGCTAAGTTTACGATCTAACGGTTGAGAAATATTAACTTGAATCTAATCAGGTTTTCATCTAACGGTGTATATTGAATGCTTTGTTACCAAGCTAACATTGATTGCAAACCCTGATTTGAAAGACTATATAAGGGAGAACTCTAGAAACTGGGAAACCTAATCCCCACACCTTACGTGTGATACTAGTTGTATAAGCTAGAGTCGATTCTCCTTTAACCTTGGGTTTTCTTCTCTAAACCAGGTTAACGACTTAAATACTTCATTGGGATTGTGAATCCATACCGATACAACTTTCTTGTAGTTGTGTGATCTGACCTTGATTTTTCTATTGTACGAGTACAATTGTAATAATTGGTTTGAGATTTCTATCTCCGATAGGCAATATAAAAACAAGTCACAAACATCTTCGTCTCATCGTTTGTGATTCCGCAATACCTTTTTTGCTGCATCGATTAAGATTATTGTGAGGTGATCGATAATACTAGGCTGTTCTTCGGGAATATAAGTCCGGGTTATCGATTGGTTCCTGTTCACCTTGATTTATCAAAAGACGGAACAAAACTCGTAGATATATTCGTGGGAGATGGATTTATCTATAATTGTAGACTTTGCTGTGTGATAGATATTTGTTTATTAAAGTCTTCGACTTTGGGTCGTAGCAACTCTTAGTTGTGGGTGAGATCATCTACGGGAATCAAGTACGTAGCATCCTGTTGGCATCAGAGACGTAGGAGCATAACTGTACCTTGGATCAGTGTGAGATTGGTTGGGGTTCAACTACAGTCAAGACCGAAGTTAATTTGGAGTAGGCTAGTGTCTGTAGCGGCTTAATACAGTGTGTGTTCAATCTGGACTAGGTCCAGGGTTTTTCTGCATTTGCGGTTTCCTCGTTAACAAAATTCTGGTATCTATGTTATTTTTATTTCCGCATTATATTTGTTTATATAATTGAAATATCACAGGTTGTGCGTTGTTCAATCAATTAGAATATCCGAACTTTTGGTTGTTGATTTAAATTGATTGAGACTTGGATATTGGTCTTTGGTACCATCCAAGTTATCTCTCTAGTATTTGATAAAGACTCGCAGATTTCTATTTGCTTGAGTATTTATCAAATTGAGAGATTGAGATATAAACTCTTAAATATACTTTTTGTCTAGATTGAGTCTGACTGTGTAGTTGATTCTCTAGAAAGTATATTGGAGTTTGTCCATACTGATTTCTAAGCGAAATATTGGGTGTGGTTGTTGTACCCCCGATTTTTCAATTGGTATCAGAGCTTGCAAACACGTTTAATACCTTTCAAGTATGTGTTTGTAGCGATCTGAATATGGACGAGTCTATCTCTAATAACGTACCAGGTTAGAAATTACCAGATGTTTTTCAAAGCTTGGATTCACCTGAGAGAACTGTCGCATCTATGTCAATATCGAAACATTATCTTAATGTGAAAACTGTTGATAACTAGGAAACACTCCTAGAAGAACAGTTGGATGAACTTTCTGATGAAGGTGATTCAGATATTGATAGAGAGGTTGATGAGGAAGTCTCAGAGTATGTTAAGGTTTTGAATTCGTTGGAAAAGAAGAAGATGACAACTTCTCCTGTCATACCTCTTCTGACTCCTCTTTGTCGGAAAAAAAAAAGCAATTGAGAAGATGTTATGCAGGTGTTTATGTCTCGAATCGTTCTAACGAATCGATCCTCAAGGATTCTGAGAAAATCCTACGTATAAAGTCACTTGAATGTGATAATCTTTATCAAAAGTTTCTTTTATTGGAAGATAAACTTGCAGAATCTGAAGCAAGGTTTAACTCTCAACAAATTAGTTTTGATGACAGAGAAAGCGCTCATCTCGCTCGGGAAAAATGCCTGGAGGCTAATTTAGCTGATGCTCTTGATAAAATCAAGATGTTGGAAGATGACTTGAAAAACTTCAATACTAGTTCAAGCAAATTAACCACTATGCTAGGAGCAAGTAAAAATCATCGTGATACACGAGGATTGGGCTATAAGGGAATATATGCTCCAAGTATTAGCAAAGAGGTAAAATTTGTCAAGGCTAGTGATTCTTCTCAACAAAAGGTTTCCACTGATGGCAAAAGTGAAATACCTTCACCGGCAGTTAAAGTTCGAAAGAGCAAAGTATATCAACCTCCAAAGTCAGCACACACAGATCGAGGTAAGAACATTCCTTATGTTTGCCACTATTATGGAAATAAAGGTCACCTGGAAAGAGATGTCGTTTCCGTATAAGGAATGAGAAACTTCATGATGTTCTTTTTTGGGAATCACAATAAGTTGTGAAACCAAGATCATATGTTAAGACTAATCCCCTTAACGCTACAGGTTGTAACTGTCCAACCTTTAGGCAAATGAATCAGTGCTGTGATAAATCTGGATTTTCCTATAAACGTCATACGAATCCTTTTCACAATCGTAATGGTTATCAAAAGGATAACTTCGTAAAGACGAAGACAAGATCCGATGTTCCCAATTGGAGAAAGACTAACTTGAAAAAGAATATTCAATCCAATTCTCTTCCGAGAAATCTTGAACAGAGTAATTGGAAGAAGGTTCCGGTTGTTCCTAAACGCACTCAGAAATGGGTACCAAAGAAATCCAATGATGCTTTGAGTATGAAAAGGAATGATCTTCCAGAAAATTCCATGACTATGGAGAAGGAAGTATCCATTATGTTGGAACTTAGCAAGTTTTTTGGAAAAATGGAATTGGATGTGAAAGGTTCTAAAAGCGATCTCTTTCATGATAATCCAAAGGTAACTTGTGGTGACCAAGACATTGTTCGCCCCAACACAACTTGGTTATGTTGTAAGTGCATCCTCACCAAGGAATGCGTTTTATGTATACGGTGAGGGACGCATGAGAACTGGGGCACACAGATTATGTTCGGTAAGGCTGTAGAATTCAACTGGATTCTTCTAAAAAGGTATGTCTATAAACCTGAGCAAGATTCGTGTTGATCTATTGATAAGTGTAGAATACACAAGTATTTAATATCTAGTATTTATGCTTTCTTTGCGAGTTTTCTTGTAAATTATGTATCTTATGTGTGCTTTTGAGTTTATTAGGTGCAATGGAGTCATTTGGAGCAAAAAGACCAATTGGAACTCGTTCAAATACAAGATTTCTACTTTTGATTGTGTAGAGGACGAGAATATGAAGACAATGGCGAAAGAACGGAGCTGGCTCCCGAGTTCGTATGGAGAAGTTACAAGCAAAACGAGAATTTGAAGGCTAAAAGAGCAAAATGGTCGGACAAGTGCTATTGGTAACCCCACTGTACGTTAAGGGGTAGCCATTCTGTTAAGGGGTGAACTGTTCCAAGAGGACTAATACTCGGAGCCCAGTCATAGATAAGGGATAACCCGTTGAAGTCTAGTGAAATTGGCTAAGAGCACCCATGGGTGTTAATAGCCGCTCATACTATGAGACCTAGTTGGGTCGAATCTGTTGTTTTAGACAACATTTCTTTCATTTCTTCTTGAGTGCAAATGAATCGGAGGAAGAGCAAGTTTTGTTGATGTTCGGTGAAGGATGAGAATCATTCTTTGTTGAAGTTAAGAAGAAATCTAGCTTGGGGTTGATGTGAATTTGAATCGGTAGTAGAATGAATTAGGGTTTCGTCTTTGAAGGGATTGTGATGAATTATAAGATGGGTTTTAGTCGAAGTCTCGATTGATTCTAGTTGGAAGGAACACAGAGAATGGGTTATCGATTCTTGAACTCAACAGGGTATTTTGGATGATTGAATTCGGTAAATCAGAGAGGAGATGTTATGGAGTTAGGGTTGTGGTTCAAATCTGTAAAACAGGTGATCAATTCGAGAAGATGAGATGGGGTATGTGGTATTGAGTACTAGATTTCATGGAGAAGATTGAGATGCTGATGAAATTAGGGTTCTCCCTTTCCCTCTTTCTCAGCTCGCAATTCAAGATAGGTCAGGATGAGCTCAAGACAAGAGCCTATATTGCATCCACAAAATCGTTATCTGGCAGGAGAGGATGACTTCTCGTCCAAAGAAATTAAGGAGCCTGACAAACACATCGAGACCCCAATTGGCCAGGCTGAGATAACTGAGGTTGATAAAATTGTAGGATCAGATCGTCGAAGAAGAAGGGGCGCTTCCTTATTCGAGACATTAACTCTGCATCAATTGGAAGAGCACGTTACAAGTCTGAAACAATGGGTTGGTGCAAGTAAGCCGAAGGTAGATGAGAAACCAGCAATCGGAGAGTGTAAGAATGGCAATGCATGTCAGTTGTGTGCACTAGACACTTTATTTTGCGATAGGCTGCTTCTTGTGTGGCAAAGTGGTTGAAACTACAGAATGGAGCAGCAGGTAATGGGTATTGATCGAGCTCGGGTAATCACCGAGAGATGGTGGCACCGATGTGAGTTGATACGGTGCAGAGTGCAAGACTCGTGAAATGGGTGTGTTAGATGCGATAAAGACTCGGTTTAGAAGCCGAGATGGAAGCGGAAACTTGGGTCTGTGATACATTCAAGCTTACAGCAGATTTGAGATTGTGGAGTAAATGGGTTTGTTGGTTGAGGTGGTGCTGTTGCTGCCAGGCCATGGAAGGGTCAAGAAGGAGCTGAGGATGATGGCAGCTGTGCAGCTGCAGGGTTGTATGTTTGCCAGGGAAATAGAAGTGGATTATGTGATGGTGATGTTTCGCAGAAGCTATGGTGCTGTGTTGTTAATTAGCTGGACTGGGAAGGAGTTCTAGACTGACACAGGGAATGGTGAGGCAATGGTTACAGGTTGTGCGGCTGGATATGGCAAAATTGCAAAGTTGTGTTGCAGACTGATTTGTGGCGGTGAGTGTTTCTGCCAAGGAAGAAGGTAATGATGGAGTTGTGCAGTGTTAAGCCTAGAGTTGCAGTCAAGGCAATGGAGCTGTTGATAAACAACTGAGTTTGAGCTCAAAGAAGTGAGTATTGGAGCGGACAGCGAGAATTGAGCTGAGCCATGTTGGATGTGCTGGTATGGCAGGCTGTGTTGCAGAAGCGATAAATGTATGTCTAGGTTGAGATTGCAATGGTCTTTGGAATTGTCAGCTGGAGGATTAGAGTGAATTGAAGCTACAAATGGGCTTAAATTTGAATTGGTGGCAATATGACTGAGATGGAGGTTGTGCTGCTGAAGGGAGAGTGGACAGAATGGCTAGGAAATTACAGGGAAGTGGTTGATTGGCTGTGCCTGTGATGGCTCAGGCAATGACTAGTTTTTGTGTGCAGTTAGCTTGTGTTGGGGAAGTAGAGAAGTTACTGACAGGAAGAGGCTAACATGGCTAGATATGCACAATGATTGTGCTACATTTGTTCGGCTCAGGCAAGAAGCGTGGCTCGGCAGTCGCCAGATTAGATCCAAAGACAGTGGTGACTCGCACCTGACTCCATCCGACCAAAGATCGACTTCGGTGATTGACTGAGCCACGACTGCTTTGACCCGAGTGAACCGGCCGTTCGACGTTGACCGGTGGCTAGGTTTGACTTTGCCGACCACCCGAGCTAGTTTTCCGCGACTTTTCCGGCCAAATTTCGGCCACAATCCCAGTTTTCCGGCGAGCGTTTTTGGGACAATTTCTACACGGGTTTCTCTCCATGGTGGGCCGGGTGAATTTCCAACTAATGGACTTTGAAGACAAAACCTAGTTTTGGAAGGAGAAAAAGACTACAAAAAGGGAAGACTTCTACAATGTTTTTGGACCACGTTTTATTATTCTTTTCTCCTCTACTTTGTTCTAGGGTTTTACCATGAAGTCTCTTCTCTTTCTTCTTGTGATGAACTCCATGAATATGAGTACCTAAGTTTATTATTGGTTATGGAATAGTTGGATTTCACAAAGCATGATTCTTTGATTCAATATATTAGTTTTGTCTCATATTTATCGTTTGCAATTCTCTGAAAATATTGTTTTATGATTGATTGATTGTTTTGTCGAGTTGCAAATTGGTAGAACTTCTAATCACATCTATTGCTAGTTTAGGGTTTATTATACGCAAAAGTGATATTCCTTGAATACAAGTAGCATAATATGATTATAGTTTGTAGTGATATATTCTTATGATCATATGTGAATCGTAACCTTTGTTAAATTGAATTAGTGCGCTTTCCACGTTCAATTGCTTTGATTGGCCTGATTTCATAGAACTTAATGCATCTAGGGAATTAAACTTGATTAGTGCTTTTACACGTTAGGTTGTTCCTTTAGGTAGAATTCATATTCGCATCTTTTAATGTGTTTGTTGATGACATGAGGAGATTTGTGGATATTCTTGCGATCAAGGTATTCTAGGGTCTTTGATAAAAGTTGAGATTAAATATCAATTCTAGTTATTGTGAAAAGCATGTTAGTGAATGAAAACGAAATCCTTAACCAATATCTCTTCTATCTTATTTGTTTGCTTATTTTCTTTATTTGATTTTATTTTATTTTAGTTTATTATAATCACAAAACTACCGGTGTTATTTATAGGGAACCATAACAATTTGACAACCTAGACCTCTCTCAGGATCGATCCTTTCTTGCCCTTGCTATATTTATATTTTGAGTAGTAAGAAAGTGTAATTATATTTGTGTCGCTTACGACCGCGATCACTTTTTGGCGCCCGTTGCCGGGGAGGCAACGGTTGTTAATTGTTTTTGGTTTCTTATTTTTGTATTTAGTTTTGTTTTATTTTTATTTTTATTTTTTCTTATTTTCTGGGTTTTAACCTTGGTTTGAGAATTATTTCAGGTGCTTATTTCAATGGAAGGAGCATATTGGAGCAATCAATACGGTTTTCAACAACCTCAACAATATGATAACTACCAATTCCATGGGTATAATCAAAACCAATTCATTGGTTATGACCAATATTCCATGGAACCTTGTGGTTTTCCTCAACAACCTTATGGCGGGTATGTGTGTGAACAACAACAAGGATGGGAGGATTTTTATGCTCGTGAACAAAAAGTCTCTAATTTTATAGACAAAGTTTCCACCTTTTTACAAGAGGAATTTCAAAAAGCAAAAGAGACTACAAACGAGCAACTCCAAGAACTTCGTGAAGGTATGGCTATCTTGCGAAGAGGCATTGATCAATATAAGGAAGATATGGATAATTCTAATGTGCATATGGTTTGTGATGAATATTTGATTGATGCTAATGTTGAAAAAGGCCAATCCTTGGGCACTTTCATGGATAATTGTGTAGTTAACTCAACTCTTGATCTTAATAATGATCATTCACCTATTCAAAAGGATGAGTTAGAGATTAGCGACACTAAATTCAGCGAGGAACAATCTTATGTTGACTATGATAGTGATGGTGATTATGATACATTGCTTGAAACAACTCATGGTGACATCTCCGAGGAGTCTTTTTGGGATCAAGATGAAGATGAAGAGGACTATGATGACACTTGTGTAGATTACTCAAGCATTGATCTTAATAATGATCAAGAGCCTATTCAAAGGGTGGAGCTTGAGGATGATGCATTTTCGAGTGTTCTAAAAAGTTTCTTATAATAAAATTTGGATCCTTAAAAGAGTATGTGCCTTACAACAAAAAGGAGTGTGTTGAGAATGAGACCGTTATGACCAATATTGTGGAAGACCCAATTGAGCTTGCAAATAATTGTAATGATGATGTTTATGTCGATACTTTGGTTAAGGCAGAAACGGATGAAGAATGGTTGCAAGGTTTGATAGAGGACCATGATATACAAGAGGTGAATAATTCACTTGAGTTTTTCAAGGATGAAGAGGATTCCATAATACAAGAGATTGTGAAAGGTTTATCTAACCCTTTGCCTATTGTTTCTTCTCCTTTACCTCTTATTGGTTTGAATGTATGTGCTTCGAGAATATTGTTGACTGACTTTGTTTCTCGTTTTCCGCCATTAGAGAAACTTGATTCTCATACTATGCAGGTTATGGAACCAGAAACCGTGGAGGTGCCCGACTTCTATATTCTTTATACACTTCCAAGTGTGGACAAGAATAAGTGTGGGGGAAGCTTTTATCGGTTCATAGCTTCACTTTTGCTTTATTGTACTAATATTTGTGTGAAGCTAGTATTTCCAAAACAGGTTCTATGGATGGATCCCCAACTTTTCAGATTGTTGGTGCATGGGGAATGAATCTTGCAAGGATATAGTCGGGCTGACGACTATAAAACAAGCGCTAAGTGGGAGGCAACCCACCGGTTTTGTATCTCTTATCTTTTTTGCTTTTTATTTTATTTTTGTTTCGTTTTTTTTTTTTTTTTTTTACTGTTTTAATATCATATTTGCATCCCTATGTTTAATTTCATTGAGTCCGTAATCTATCTTAGAAGAGAATTATGACGAATACCTTTTCGTCAGAAAATTTCAGACTGCGCGTAGTTCAGTACAGAGACCATAACTGTCAGACCGTTTATTGAAACACTGTGAAATTTTGACACTGTGTAGAAAACACGTAGGTGAACAACTTTTGTGAAATGGAGTTTTTCCAAATTCCTTACCAATTTGCACAGTTTTTGCGTTTTATCTGCTGTTACGTCAGAATTCAGAACTTTCGGTTTTACACATTGAGGACAATGTGAAGTTTAAGTGTGGGGGAGCATTTATATGTTTGTGTAGTTTGTTCTTGACATCATTAGTGGATGGAACCATTTTGAATGCAGGAGTTGAGGAACCAATTAACTAAAAGGGAAGAATATAGCTCAGAAATCACAAATTAACATGATAGTTGTTACCATATCTCGGAATATCACCATATCGCATTCTATTTTTATTTTTTTCAATATTTATCTATTGTTCTCTAAGTGCTTTGGTGGGTCACTAAACATCGACGTGTTATTACTGCTAGGATGAAATAGAGTGGTTGAGTTACTAGAAAAATAAAAAAAAAAAAAATGAAAAAATGAAAAAAAAATTGAAAAAAAAAGAAAGAGACCGACCAATTAGACCAAAACGGAATAAAAAGACACTTGGGAATAGCAGTATGTGTGAAACGTAGTCCCTGTCTCCGTCGCCTAAACAAGCGTGGAATGCAGGATCCAAGGCAACTATCATGTACTTGTCGACAAGAAGCATGCGCTTGGATCCAAAAAGATCTAATCATGCCGTCTAAAAAAAAAAAAAAGAAAAAAAAAAAAAAGAGAAATTGGATCCAGTTTGATCCAATCAAAGAAAGAAAAAAAAGAAAAAAAAATTATTATTGTGTTGAATAAAGTCACTCTTGGTTCCCTTGTATATGCCAATTGATTTGATGTAGCATTCGGCACCAAGTAGCTCAATCCAATAGGATTAGGTTCATCTTAGCAAAGTGACCTTTGACAGATATGGGAAACATCGAACACTTGTGAATATTCGCCAACATCTACATCTATATCCATCTTCTTAATCTTTTCATTGTGATTGTGGTTTGTTAGTTTCCGAGTATTGTGGCTTGTTCGACTATCTAATTAGAGTTTATTTACTAATATATGAATTGAATTTGCAAGGTACCTCCTCCTGTAGTCATTTTGGATTCGTTCATTGATTTGTCATAAATAAACGGAGTTTGAAACATAGGTTTTGTAGGTATATCTCTAGTAAACCTTCACGAGACTATAACTCGTCACTAGGGACACCTAGGGTTTAAAGGCTTGTTATTTATGCTAAAATTAACCGTAGCCTCGACGTCACGGAGTTGTTGTATTTTAGTTTTGTTTGATTTGCTCGAGGACTAGCAAAGTCTAAGTGTGGGGGAATTTGATAAGTGTAGAATACACCGTATTTAATATCTAGTATTTATGCTTTCTTTGCGAGTTTTCTTGTAAATTATGTATCTTATGTGTGCTTTTGAGTTTATTAGGTGCAATGGAGTCATTTGGAGCAAAAAGACCAATTGGAACTCGTTCAAATACAAGATTTCTACTTTTGATTGTGTAGAGGACGAGAATATGAAGACAATGGCGAAAGAACGGAGTCATTCTGAGTTCGTATGGAGAAGTTACAAGCAAAACGAGAATTTGAAGGCTAAAAGAGCAAAATGGTCGGACAAGTGCTATTGGTAACCCCACTGTACGTTAAGGGGTAGCCATTCTGTTAAGGGGTAGCCATTCTGCTAAGGGGTGAACTGTTCCAAGGGGACTAATACTCGGAGCCCAGTCATAGATAAGGGATAACCCGTTGAAGTCTAGTGAAATTGGCTAAGAGCACCCATGGGTGTTAATAGCCGCTCATACTATGAGACCTAGTTGGGTCGAATCTGTTGTTTTAGACAACATTTCTTTCATTTCTTCTTGAGCTGCAAATGAATCAGAGGAAGAGCAAGTTTTGTTGATGTTCAGTGAAGGATGAGAATCTGTTGCTGTTGAAGTTAAGAAGAAATCTAGCTTGGGGTTGATGTGAATTTGAGTCGGTAGTAGAATGAATTAGGGTTTCCGTCTTTGAAGGGATTGTGATGAATTATAAGATGGGTTTTAGTCGAAGTCTCGATTGATTCTAGTTGGAAGGAACATACGAGAATGGGTTATCGATTCTTGAACTCAACAGGGTATTTTGGATGATTGAATTCGAGAATCGAGAGGAGATGTTATGGAGTTAGGGTTGTGGTTCAAATCAGAAACAGGGTGATCAATTCGAGAAGATGAGATGGGGTATGTGGTATTGAGTACTAGATTTCATGGAGAAGATTGAGATGTTTGATGAAATTAGGTTCTCCCTTTCCCCTCTTTCTCGCTCGCAATTCAAGATAGGTCGGGATGAGCTCAAGACAAGAGCCTATATTGCATCCACAAAATCGTTATCGGGCAGAGAGGATGACTTTCGTCCAAAGAAATTAAGGAGCCCGACAAACACATCGAGACCCCAATTGGCGGTAGCCGAGATAATCGAGGTTGATAAAATTGTAGGATCGATCGTCGAAGATAAGGGGCGCTTCCTTGATCGAGACATTAACTCGCATCAATTGGAAGAGCACGTTACAAGTCCGAAACAATGGGTTGGTGCAAGTAAGTCAAGGTAGATGAGAAACCGACAATCGGAGAGTGTAAGAATGGCAATGCATGTCAGTTGTGTGCACTAGACACTTTATTTTGCGATAGGTCGCTTCTTGTGTGGCAAAGTGGTTGAAACTACAGAATGGAGCAGCAGGTAATGGGTATTGATGCTGAGCTCAGGTAATCAGCCAGAGATGGTGGCAGTGATGTGAGTTGATACAGTGCAGTGCAAGACTCAGGCAATGGGGTGTGTTAGATGCGATAAAGACTCAGTTTAGAAGCCAGTATGGAAGCAGAAACTTGGGTGCAGTGATACATTCAAGCTATGTGCAGATTTGAGATTGTGGAGTAAATGGGTTTGTTGGTTGAGGTGGTGCTGTTGCTGCCAGGCCATGGAAGGGTCAAGAAGGAGCTGAGGATGATGGCAGCTGTGCAGCTGCAGGGTTGTATGTTTGCCAGGGAAATGGAAGTGGATTATGTGATGGTGCTGTTTCGCAGAAGCTATGGTGCTGTGTTGTTAATTAGCTGGACTGGGAAGGAGTTCTAGACTGACACAGGGAATGGTGAGGCAATGGTTACAGGTTGTGCAGCTGGATATGGCAAAATTGGCAGTTGTGTTCAAGTGATTTAGGCGGTGAGTCGCTGCCAAGGAAGAAGGTAACGATGTAGTTGTCAGGGTGTTAAGCCTAGAGTTGCGATCAAGGCAATGGAGCTGTTGATAAACAACCGAGTTTGAGCTCAAAGAAGTGAGTATTGGAGCGATGAGAATTGAGCCGAGCCATGATGGATGTCTTTGGTATGGCGGTCATGGTTGCGAGGTTTATAAATGTATGTCTAGGTTGAGATTGCAATGGTGCTTTGGAATTGTCACTGGAGGATTGAGTGAATTGAAGCTACAAATGGGCTTAAATTTGAATTGGTGGCAATATGACCGAGATGGAGGTTGTCTTTCAAGGGAGAGTGGACAGAATGGCTAGGAAATTAAGGTGGAAGTGGTTGATTGGCCGTGGCTGTGATGGCTCGTGCAATGACTAGTTTTTGTGTGCGCTTAGCTTGTGTTGGGGAAGTAGAGAAGTTACGAACAGTGGGAAGAGGCTAACATGGCTAGATATGCACAATGATTGTGCTACACTGCTTCGGCTTTGTGCAAGAATCGTGGCCCGGCAGAGTCACCAGTTAGATCCAAAGACACCGACTGCACTGACTCCATCCGACTCCAAGATCGACTCGGTGATTGACCGAGCCCCGACTGCTTTTGACCCGATGAACCGGTCGTTCGACCCGTTGAACGGTGGCCTGGTTTGACTTTGACTTTGTCACCCGAGCTAGTTTTCCGCGACCTTTCCGGGACAAATTCCGCCACAATCCCGCTTTCCGTCGAGCGTTTTTGGGACAATTTCTACACGGGTTTCTCTCCATGGTGGTAGGGTGAATTTCCAACTAATGGACTTTGAAGACAAAACCTAGTTTTGGAAGGAGAAAAAGACTACAAAAGGGAAGACTTCTACAATGTTTTTGGACCACGTTTTATTATTCTTTTCTCCTCTACTTTGTTCTAGGGTTTTACCATGAAGTTTCTTCTTGTGATGAACTCCATGAATATGAGTACCTAAGTTTATTATTGGTTATGGAATAGTTGGATTTCACAAAGCATGATTCTTTGATTCAATATATTAGTTTTGTCTCATATTTATCGCTTGCAATTCTCTGAAAATATTGTTTTATGATTGATTGATTGTTTTGTCGAGTTGCAAATTGGTAGAACTTCTAATCACATCTATTGCTAGTTTAGGTTTATTATACGCAAAAGTGATATTCCTTGAATACAAGTAGCATAATATGATTATAGTTTGTAGTGATATATTCTTATGATCATATGTGAATCGTAACCTTTGTTAAATTGAATTAGTGCGCTTTCCACGTTCAATTGCTTTGATTGGCCTGATTTCATAGAACTTAATGCATCTAGGGAATTAAACTTGATTAGTGCTTTTACACGTTAGGTTGTTCCTTTAGGTAGAATTCATATTCGCATCTTTTAATGTGTTTGTTGATGACATGAGGAGATTTATGGATATTCTTGCGATCAAGGTATTCTAGGGTCTTTGATAAAAGTTGAGATTAAATATCAATTCTAGTTATTGTGAAAAGCATGTTAGTGAATGAAAACGAAATCCTTAACCAATATCTCTTCTATCTTATTTGTTTGCTTATTTTCTTTATTTGATTTGATTTTATTTTAGTTTATTATAATCACAAAACTAATGTGTTATTTATAGGGAACCATGACAATTTGACAACCTAGACCTCTCTGTGGGATCGATCCTTTCTTGCCCTTGCTATATTTATATTTTGAGTAGTAAGAAAGTGTAATTATATTTGTGTCGCTTACGACCGCGATCATCTATGTACCTTGCTTATTGTTCATTTCTACCTAACTTGATCTGTGTTTAAGGTTCTTAAACATTTAGGTTTGAAAATAGTAGTTCGGCATGTTTGGACTTCATGGTACACCTACCTAGTATGCATAACATCATTTAAAATCAAAATCCCGGGGTTTAAGTACGCATACCCGTTTGTATACTCCCCCAGGTCATGAAAATTCGTTTGCAAACCTGTATGCATCCTTAGCGTCGATATTCGGTAAACTTGTTTTGGCCGTAAATTCTTCGTTCGAACTCGGAATGACCTCATTTTTTTTGAATTCTATTTCTATTTGAATTATCTTCAAAATGGAGATGAGAATTCCTGAATTTAGATGATTAAGAATGGTATTTGTCCTGTCTCTTGTTTTTGAGTGTTTTGCTCCATTTCGTTGCACTTGTTCCACTTCTCTTGGACTTGGGCACTTGTATTCTTGGAGTAATAATCTTCTAAGCTCATTTGTAGCTTTTACAAGAATGTTGTTGGGGAATCACAAAGAAGGAAGTTCAAGAATGGACAGTAGTATGCATTACTATGGGATTCCCGAATGATCACAATCATCTTATGTGAACTATGGTACATGGTCGTTAATGACTTTTTATGTTCTTCTTTGTTAAGAAAATCTTTTTATACGCCTTTGGTAGTTATTCTTGGAGTAAATCCGGGCGAAAAAGATTGATTCTACCCTCAAGGACAAATCATCTTATATGTGCATTACAAGTTTGTCTTGATGCCTAGGAAACTTCTTATGAGAATTTATTCTTGTTTTTGAAGGATTACTAGAGTTTGGAATAGCCATTATTGTGATTACACATAGCTATGTCCAACGTTTTCATCTTCATTTTTTTTAGATTTATTGGTTTAAATTCTAAAATTGTTTGGAAGATGATTTTTCCAGTATTAATCTTTAAGGTTTTATATATTACAATTTATTATGGGATATGTGTGTTTACGTCCGTGAACTGTGATTTGTCAAAAGTAAAGTCTTTCGTATGTCGATATGCATGTATTAATAAAAGAATGAATGGACTTTAGACAAATACAAAAGTTAAGCCTATTGTCAATTTTTGATTGAAGATAGGTTAAAATCTTTTGTTTACAAGTATTATGTCTATTGTATGTCGTTATGCAAATAGTGATGGAAAATAGGATGAATCCTTGTGTATTCCGCAGTAATTGATCTTCCTTGATCCATATTTTATGTATTACTATGAGGCTCCGTAATGTGTCTTATGTTGAGCACTAAACGACCAAGTTGATTGGTTTATGATTAGCTTTGTTGTTGTTCCGTAAGGTACTTTATGTCGAACATAATCAACTAAATTAATCATCTTGTTTGGTTATTTTAGTTATGGCTCCGTAAGTTTTCTTATATTTGAGCACTTTTGACTGGGTTGATTGTTTTCTTATTATTAACTTAGTCATTGCTCCATAGATTCTCTTATGTTGAGTATGGCCAATTAAATTGATTACTTTTGTGATTAGCTTGGTTGTGTATTTCGATTAGATTAATTATGGGTTCTCTTGTGATTAATCTAATTGAGTATTTTTGAGTCTCCATAAGTTCACTTATGTTGAGCATATCCGATTAAATTAATCATGGGTTCTCTTGTGGTTAATTGAGTTTTTTTGATTCAAATTCATACTTGTATGTGATTTGTTATGTCCAAAGAAATCCTTCTTTCTCTTGAAATTAAGGTCGCTCTTGTTGTTCTTTCGAGAATGACATATTATGGGGGAGAGTTCTTAATTGAACTTGTGCTTAATTGCCAAATCTTTGTGGGGAGTGCGGCTGTGGAATATTTGAGAGGTTATCTTGTATCTTTAAACTCCTTGATGAATGCATTTAGCTTCGCCTTTATGATTGCATCTAAATAATATGATATGTGTTTTCTTTCTTTTGGTCATGAAATGTCTCTTTCGGAAATTTCATTAGGATCCCGTTCTTTTGCCTTTGCCAATTTTATTAACCAAAAGGGGGAGAATTAATATGTAGTTCACATTACAAATACATATGTTTTTCAGATCATTATGTAAGGGGGAGTGGTTTCCATGCACTAGTGGAAAATGCAAAAAAAAAGTCTGCCAAAAACACACTTAAAATCGGTAAAAAAGACTGTTTTTTGGGAGCCCTAGAATTGTAGTCTTAATTCTCAAAAAGACTGCTTCTGAGATTCTTTTAAATTTTCAAATTACGTCTACCATCAACAGCCTATTAAATAATAGTGATATACACAGTCGTATATATTGATCATATTTTATTTTAAAAAATGAAAATTGATTCCGCTAAATCCGATCGTATCTGGATGAATCTTAAATTAATATGAAAATCGATCAAAATTGAAACCCAAATTAAAATGGAAACAAAGTAAATATTTACATTAAAAGATAGATTAATTCAATTTACACTTCAATTTCTAACTACTACCCAAGTTCACAATATATGAAAACTTGAATATACACCCACTTCAGTTGTTTATACATAACAAGACAAATTCGTAATAGCTTCCTAAAGTTTTTACAACCTTTTGCTCTCTTTACAACCTTGTGCTCTCAATTGCAATACCGATAGCTTGTTATTTTTGTTCCAGGATGCACCTGCATGAAAACTGGACTTTCATCTTCCCTGGTGCTATCTTTTCTGTCACTTCTTCGTCTCCGACCTGAAATAAAGACATAATCCACATCCAAATCAAGACAAATGAGATTATCAAAGTGAAGAGAAAACATGCAATCTATTAATGAATACCATGGAATTCTTTCTAAAAGAAGAGCATATCCATCAGAAGTGAGCGCACAGATAACTTCGTATGGATACCTGCAATAAGTACAGTTGGAAATCTCTGAAGTTTAGAACAATGCCATTTATTTTTATGTGGTGACCAATTACTCCAAATGGCTCTATCTAGATGACCCAACACAGAATCGTAAGTAGATATGACAAGCTAATAAGAGCAGAAAAGCGCATGCAATTAGAATGATTGAAGTTCTGTCAATTGTAAGAGCATTATAGCACAACACATATACTTGTTGCAAAATCGCAGTTAAAGATTAACAACAATGGTATGCTGGTTTGATTTCTACATACCAAATGAAAGAACTAGAGAAAAAAATGATATCTATCATTTAGTAAAGCAATGCTAATGGCAGTCATGAAAGCATCAACGATAGCAAGTGGTCTCCTAAGAAACCCCATCCTCAAGAAGTAGAAAGGAAAGCAATGCTAATGGACGGCATATGCAAGTTTAACTTTTTCAAGGATGCATTGGAAAATAATAGTATATGAAGGATAGCTAATAGACATGGTGGGAATCTAGGCATGTCATACTCAACCAACTAAGCTCAATCAAAGAAAAAGAGAGAAGCTCAACTGGTTTAAGACGAAAATAGGTAAGTATCCAAGTTATAAAATTTATCAAATACTATGGATCAACAGTTTAATCTAACTAAGACTAACTACACGGACCTTTTCATCGACTAAGCCCCTTTAAAGAATTTTTTCATACATACATATGAAATTGGAACTCAAATATTGAATTGTAATGTATTTACAATCAATTTCTCCGCATACATGTTTATTTGTGTTAGAATGTTAATGCCGAAGTTGGAAAAACAAAGCATACTTGAAAATGGTCATGTGTGCATAGAAGTGAAACATTTACCGAAACAACTAGAATGACCCTCATTTTCTCATTGATGTCCAATCTGTTACACCATATAGTTGGTAGATACACAACTAGAATTTCGCAAAATAAGCAAGGTTTTTTAGTCAATACCTCAACCTCGGTGTTACAACCCTAACCCATCTAACATTACCCAAATTTTGCATTCTTCCATTTGAAGTTTTTAGGATTTCAAAGTAATAAAGAAAATATATTAAAGTAAAATACATTTTCAATTGGAAAGTTGTGAAAGCATACGAAGGTTCGATTGAAGAATGTCCCTAGAGCAAGTAAGACTATGAATCGGTTAATTCTCAATCGTACACTTTGAGTAAATGGAACAGAAAATCAAAAAAATGTCACAACAAAATCGAAATAAGCAAGAACGGAAAACAATGTTGAGATTAACCTCGGTTTTCTTGTAGTGAGCATATTTATCATGGACAATATCCGTAATCAATTCGGCACACAATATCCTCCATCTCAACTTTCTCTTCCTACAACAAACATTAAAGAATTTTTAACACTCGCACTAAAAAGAAACTAAAGAAAAACTCTTAACACAAAACAAAAAGTCATCATCAATATCATTAGGTCCAATTGCAATATCCCTTGTATATCAAGGATGGAGTGAAACTGGAGTCTGTGGCATTGCAGGATGAACATAAACCAATATAACTAACATATCCAATAAGACATGAGAACAATAAAACAACTCAGATGTTGATTAACTTTAAAACGAGGAAAAGAAAATGAAACTTACATAACCTATAATGTGGAAGCAAACCCGCAAGCTTGGCATGCCCGATATCATATATCGATAAGAAGAAAAAGTTAGGATTTTGAGAACATCACTTGGATGCAAATTCAATGACAACATGAGGAATTCCACGAATTAATTGCGAGGCCTCGGGTACTTGTGGAACTCTCGGTAATGTAACTTCGCAATTCAACTATTTACAAAACCAAAAGTCCAATAAGTCACAAATTCTTGAGACAACTAGAACATAGCGTACAATGTGGTCTCAATCTAAAGCATCTCCAAAATTCAGAGAAACCAAATCATACGAAGCATGCCTACGTAGTAAAATAGGACCAACCATAATATTTCGGACCATGAGCTCCATAATCGGGAGAATATGAGATTCCAATTTGAGTTTCGTACCAAGAGAAACCCATTTGAAGAATTTCAACATTCTTGCGTAAATTATACCACAAGTTATCCAAATGAAAATAAGGGGGTTGTCAACTTAAATGATCGAAGGCATGAGCTTTACCCCCAACCTAAATGATCAATGAATGCCAATGCATCTTTTGCCATATTGTTCGTCCCCGTATCATTACACCAATTTTCAAAAAATTAATGAAAATCACACTATTTTTGTATACCTAATAAAAATCATATCGAATTTCACAATTTCACAAGAAGGAAAGATAGAAACTTTTCTAATGGGTATTGAACTCAACCCATTCCACAATTATCAAATGCACAAACCTCAATAGTCAATTCCATTTCTTACTCCACTGAGATCATCACTAAACTAAATGAATGGTTTCTAATGATGTTCTTCTCTTCATATGGTGTCTCAAGTAAGACCCTTAATTTGAGGTCCCGAAAAATCATGTGTTCCAGCTGATCCCGCGTTCACTACACAATCAAACTGATCAAAACTCACCATTAAAACACCAATAAAAGCACGAATTTGATAGAAATGAATCAATTTTATCTATTGCAAGAAATCAAAAATTAGAAAAATAGGGTTTTCAATTTGGGTTGCTTACCCCGAAGGCTGCTTTGTAGATGTATTACTTAGAATAAAACATAACACAAATAAATCCAATGATAATAACCAAGACTTCTTCTCTGATTTTTGTGGTACTCTTCTCCGATATACTACTGATGTTGAAATAAAAAGGAGTTCCGTTTATGAAATAGATAGAAGATAGTTGATTAGAACCCTAACAATTGAGATTACATGTTACAAATCTAAGAAATTGGTTACAGATCTAAGAAATTGTTGTCTTTTTGTTTCCAGAAAACGAGAAAATCAATAGAAGACATCAATAAGAGCGAGGTTGAGTAAGGGCTTGTCTAATGACGATGCACATAGTTTAGAAGATAGGGTTTTCGTTTTGTAGGTGATAAAGAAACTTTTGTAGAGGAGATGAAGAAAAGGGTTTGGGGATACCATTAAAAAAACGATAATGCTATTGATTCTTCTATTTCTCTATTCTTGTTGAAGTTGGGTTTTCTAACTCTAATCTCTTGGAGGAGATAAAGATAGATGGAGAAAGAGTTATGACAACGAACTCGGAAGAAAAAGAAAGAGAGATGAGTTTTGGATAACCAAGAAGTGATGAAAGAAGAAGATTTGTTTCAGAAGATTTACGGAAACCATGTACCACCTTGATTGAATTAAAGTAGGACCATAGAAAATATTGCTTCTGGCGGACTTAATAGAAATCCACGTGGAATTTTTTATAATTCCTAAAAAATACACCCTAACGTTAAGTCTGCTACCGAGCTTGATTCAGTTTTACGTGTTTATTTCTATAAAAAGGGCTGCCTTTGGAAGCCCAATATATAAAGAAAGCCCTAGGAAGTCTTATTCATAAATCCCAAGCAGACTTAAAAAACTCATTTTGCACTAGTGATGTGAGATGGAGTATTGACTAAGGGAGAGTGATATATATCACCATAGTATTGTTGTTGAAGTTGTGATACAATTGAACTTTGACGCTGTTTAATGATACTATGACACTGTATAACAATGATTGAGAACTCTTGTTTTCTTGTTGTTATAGCTATGGATTTTCAACAACGATGATGCTAAACTTACAACCTTTGGGATCATTGGAGTAGTTGGAAGTGACGAAGATTTCGAGTAATGTTGAAGATTAGACATGTGCAATAGGAGCTATAAAAGTTAATTTATTTATTTTTTGTATTCCATATCTATTGATAGTTTTGTCACTAAAATTGACAAAAGGGGAGATTGTTAGAGTATTGCTCGGTCGAACTCGCATGCGTTGCTATCTCAAGCATGTTTGCCAATGTTAGTGATCAAAACTATAAGTCTTGATTTCTAGTCTACTATAGCTAAGGTCTCAGACTAGGATATAAAGTGTAATTGAGCTCAAGAACTCCATGGAATCATCATACAATATGAAGGACTACTCAAGGAACCGGTGAAACTTCATCAACTAAAACGTATTTGGAGACTTGAACTTATCTATCACTCAAAAGTCTATTTATCTCCTATCTTGAGACAAAAGTCGTTTTGCTATATAGACTAAGATTATACACATTTGGTATTTCGAGCCGAGTTTATCTCGCCTATCTATTTCTCGAAATATGTGTTGGTAAGCTTTCGGTTTAGCCGAATTCATATTTACCTAGTGACGAAAGTCATGTTATGTTTCAATCACTTTGAAAATTGCTCTGACGAAAAATGGTTTGTGAAATAACAACTATATAACGTCCTCTGAGAATGTTTCAATGATTGAAATGAGAGTTTAGATTACATAACCATGGTAGGATATAAGCATTATTGTGGAAACACATATATGTATAAGTCCTTATTCCTTAAACCAAAGTTTGCGAACTTTGTTGATCAAGAGAACCGGAATGGTGGCGGTAGCCAAGTCCCCGAACTCAGTCCGCGAACTGGCGGAAGTTCTCGACCCAAGAATTTCTGTTGGAGTTTGTGAACTCTTTCCGTGAACTTAAGTCCGCGAACCCAGTCTGCGAACTTGAGTTGGTTATATCTAAAAACAATTGTTCTTGAACTCATGTTTAAATAAACTAAGGAATGCTTTTGCAAACTGTGGCTATAAAGTTCATGAACCGATTCGAGTGGATCAAATCGTTTTTGCTTCGATTGTGTCTTGTGTAGTTACATAAAGATCTAAGCAATTGAACAACTCTGTAACCAGTTCATTTGAGTCATTTGGACTAGTTATGGTGAATAAGAATATGGTTGATATGAAACTGCTCATATGGCTAACCTTTGGTTAACTATTATTGAACCAACAAATATACATGTTTGGATACGGTTACACAAGCCTAGAAACGTGCATTTCATTTGTGTATAACAAGCTAAGTTTTCGATCTAACTGTTGAGAAATATTAGCTTGAATATAATTAGGTTTTCATCTAACGGTGAATATTGAATGATTTGTTACCAAGCTAACATTGATTGTAAACCCTGATTTGAAAGACTGTATAAGGGAGAACTCTAGCAACTGGGAAACCTAATCCCCACACCTTACGTGTGATACTAGTTGTATAAGCTAGAGTCGATTCTCCTTTAACCTTAGGTTTTCTTCTCTAAACCAGGTTAACGACTTAAAGACTTCATTGGGATTGTGAAGCCAAACCGATACTATTTTTCTTGTAGTTGTGTGATATGATCTTGTTGTTTATATCAAGTACCTTCTCTAAACCAGGTTAACGACTTAAAGACTTCATTGGGTTGTAGCTACTTTTAGTTGTGGGTGAGATCAGCTACGGGAATCAAGTACGTAGCATCCCGCTGGGATGAGAGACGTAGGAGCATAACTGTACCTTGGATCAGTGTGAGATTGGTTGGGGTTCAACTACAGTCAAGATCGAAGTTAATTTGGAGTAGGCTAGTGTCTCAGAGCGGCTAATACGGTGTGCGTTCAACTGGACTAGGTCCGGGGTTTATCCGCATTTGCGGTTTCCTCGTTAACAAAATTGGGTATCGTGTTATTTTTATTTCCGCATTATATTTGTTTATATAATTGAAATATCACAGGTTGTGCGTTGTTCAATCAATTAGAATATCCGACCTTTTGGTTGTTGATTTAAATTGATTGCGACTTGGATATTGGTCTTTGGTACCATCCAAGTTATCTCTCTAGTATTTGATAAAGACTCGCAGATTTCTATTCGATTGAGTATATATCAAATTGAGAGATTGAGATATAAACTCTTAAATATACTTTTTGTCTACATTGAGTCTGACTGTGTAGTTGATTCTTTAGAAAGTATATTGGAGTTTGTCCATACTGATTTCTAAGCGAAATATTGGATGTGGTTGTTGTACCCCCGCTTTTTCACTTTTGCCTTTCACTTCTCTTATCACTTTCTTTGGTTTCATATTGCCAAACAGTCAAAGAAGGCTAACTTTGCGTTATGCGTCACCTTCGCACGATAATGAAGTAAGAAATACTATTTGTTTAATTTTAACAATATTGTTGCCTCTGTTTCTTTGAGCAGTTCCTATGGGATGAACAAACTCAGAGATTGTTCATTTTGCTCCCACTATGGCATGAAAAAACATGAAAAATGGACGTTCAAATCATCAAATCTTTTGCTTTGAACATTGAGTCGGAACATCCAGCGCGCGTCTGAGGTAAAGTCGGACGACATTTCAATAGACACGGAGTTGGAAGGAAGATCGCTGGAGTTGGAGGGAAGATCGCTGGAGTTGGAGGGAATATCGACTGAGTCAGAAGGAATGTCGCCCCTCACATATTCTCTATCCAAAACCTGATTATGATAATTATGGTTTATTTTTCATTATTTATTTTATTAGTTAAATAATCTGTGGGACCAGACTCTTATTTGTTTATATAAATAAAATCATTAGTGGGACCCAACTCTTATTAGTTTATATAAATAAAATCATTAGTGAGACCCAACTCTTATTAGTTTATGTTAATAAAATCAATAGTGGGACCCTAAAATATCAGATTTGTTCATTTTGCCTTGTTTCCCATAGTGGGGAATGCAGTTTGTTCATCCACGTGGCTCAACAATTTTTTTTTTTGTTCATTTCCATAGGAACTGCTCTTATCTCTCATTATTCGCGTAGGTGGAAGCTGTGGGCGCTAAAGGCAAGGGTAAGGGTAAAATATAATATATAAGAAAACCGCTTCTAAATCCTCTTCCAAGAGTCTGTCTAAGAAGCGGAAGGCATTTTATCCCTCTTCTTCAAGTTCTCACTCTAGCGATGATGATATTCTTCTCACTGAAGACCCCTCAATCACATCTTATATGGGGCAGCTATCTAGTATCTTCTCTGACTCCATGTTAGCAGTTGGTAATGATGAACTGACTCACACGTGTGGAACGGTTTCGAAGATATGTGATGCCCCTTCTCTAGATCATGAATCCCTTTGCGTAGTTGGCTTTTTGGTAATCTCTATACTTTCTCTCTCTCTTTGATGATGCTTTGAGGCTTTTGATGATGTCTAATATTCGCCTTATATCTTCGCAGATGGCCTGCATGTCTTATGTTGTTTATTTATATTATCAAAGAAGACTTCGTAAACTTGAGGCAGAAAATATTAAACTCAAGGCCCAAGTTTCCACTTATGAGAATGATGTCTCTAGTCTTCGCAAGAGGAATAATTAGTTAGATGGTGCGTAACTCTTTATCTCTTCCACCTTCTTGTTTGCTCATTTTTTTGTTTTTTTTCTCCCTTTTAATTGCGTATTCTTGCAGAAATTTATAATCTATCTGACGAAGCAGCTTCCCTATTTAGCTCCCTTCATCATCCTGTTGATGATGATACTCTCCTTGAGCATCTTAATGCTTCCCTAAATAATATTTCTGATGACAAATTAAGAACCTTTTCTTTGGAGGAACTCAGGGCGAAGTATCAACTTCTCAATTGTGATCATAGAAGTGCATTATCTACCGTTAATAGCTTTAGACGCCATTTTTATAAATCCAAAGAAAGGATTAAGGTTTTAGAAGCAAGAATTAACACTCTTATTACTGAGAAGGATCCAATTGCTCTTAGAGGTGCTAATGCATTGAAGGAATTTCAAGAAACTATCTTCCAAGTTCAAGTGCAGTGGGATCTAGATATCAGCGAAAAAGACGCACTTGTTGAGCGAGGGAATTTGATCCGTTCCCGACTTCTTATAGAAAGCGATGTTGAATTTGAATGGGCTGCTAGAGTCTTAGATAATGCCATAAATGATTTAGCTGTAAATGTTAGCCTTGAATCTGATCATGTTGCATTGTTTAGGGATATTATTTCTCAAAAATAAGGTTGTTTATAATTCTTATTCCTTTGTTATTTCTTGATGAGTTTTCTAACGCAACTTTAACCTTCTTGTCCTTTTTTCGCAGATGACGAAAAGGAATTTCGTGAGAAAATTGAGGGTCTGGAGGCGAAGCTTACCGCTTGTGATTCTAAATACTACAGGCTCAAGAAAAAGCTTATTACCACTGTTTCCAACCTGAGCAAGGATGATGTTCGCGTTCATGACGCGGCTATTAAGAAAATATGTGCGGACAATAGCATTCCTCTTACAACTTATAAATTCGTTGAAGTTCCTCCTAATGAAGAAGGTTCTGACATCTCTGATAGTGAGGGAGATTATGAGGAATATGAAGAGATCGAAGAAGTAGTTGGTGATTCTGAAGCTGAAGAGGATAATGAAGATGATATGGGTGGAAATTAGTTATCTTTCGCGCTTGTAAATTCTTTCAGCTTTTTGTATATCAGATACTCCCTAGTCTTTGAAATTTCTTCTTCAATGTAAACTCTTTAAACATTTAAGGCTTCTTCAATGTAAATTCTCCTTGGGATATTTCTGCATCTATAAAAGGCAAAAAACTGTTCTTTTCAACATTTGGAGTTAATTTGGTGATAATAACATGTATAGCAATACTCGTTCATAATAATAAATAATTTGTGCGTGAGACTATCATATGGGGGCAAATAACACCCTTCTATATGCTTGCATTCCCATACTTGCCTCTGTTAGTCGTCACGAGATGATTGAGTCAAGAAAATGTGATTTAGTATGATGTATATGTGTTCCTTTATTCTTTTGAATTAACAGTTTTTGTTTTAACTGTAGAGCTTTCATGCGTGCTTGTACCTCATATGTCTTTGTATAATGCCTCAGCCATGTTCTGTGCTATCGTCTTTCGCGCCCATACATTCTGACTGCAAGAAATTTATATTGTCTTTTCCTTGTGCTATTGAATCCACACGTTTAATTGTTCTTACCTGCAAAAAAATATAAGCTTCTATTATATTTTTCTCATAAGGTCTTATTTAGCCTTCCTAAGTAAAGGTCTTATTTTTCCCAAGATTTGATTTCGTATTTGTGCGACGAGATCGCAGGCGGTCTTTACACTTTCATGTAATAACCCATTGACCTTGTCTTATCGGTTTATTGTATTATTGCCTCTGTAGGTTTGATTAACGCGCAAATACGACAAGTCTTAATACTCCCATGAGTAGAAAGCCTTATGATATTTGCGTCTTTTGACACAATTCAGCTCCTTAATGGAGGGTGCCGTCCTTATATTCCCATGACTTCCCCTTCAAGGAAGCTTACCCTTACGGGTTAGGATGGGCTCTTCCCATCCGGTGATACGACAATCAGTTGTTTTCACGGCCTCTTATCCCCCCGCCGATATTGCTTATGGTTACAAGACCGCACCCTAAGTGGGGTTTCTTCGGACCGAATGCATTATAGTCAACACTTGTCAAGAGCGGCCATGTGCGCTCCAGATGACCCAGACACTCTTGACTCAACTGTGTACCTCGGTGCCTTGATCAAGTTTCTGCACTCCTTAGAAGAGACATTATCACCTTAATCTTTCGATATAAGCGGCTCTCCTGGATGGGCTTTCGTTTCACCCCAAATCTCCATGACTCGGGCTCCAGGGTTGGTGTAGCTTTCACCTGAGTCATGCTAACTAGTTTTTCCCCAATAATAACGCGCGTTAGGTCTTATTATTGCCTCTTGTTGTATGCGAACTAGGGTGCACGCCACAATTGGATGCCTAGCCTCCCTAATTGGAGTCTTTACTTCTGTTGCCTTCTACTAAAGTCTTATTATAAGGTCTTATTTTTGCCTTTTTCTCGTATGACATTATCATAAAGAAATAAAAAATTTCATTTGCATTCATACTCTTGATATCTCCTCTCTTTGCTTATTTTCCCACATGATAACTATTGTTTAAACGACTTCATATCTGAGATAACTTGCGTGTTTCTTTCGCCTTCTGTGCTTCATTGAGTTCGCGTATGTTTTCCAATACATTGATTCGCATACGTTCTGCAGCTTCTGATGTGCTATGACTGCCGCATGGACCATATTTCTTCAGGTACACTTGGTTCCATAATTCATCAGATGGTTTTCCTTCCTTCTCATCTACTAATTCATACATTCCATTTCCAACTATCTTCTTGATTCTGTATGGCCCTTCCCATATACTCTATATTTGTCTCTTACTATTTTTCTAATGGGGCGATTTCTGCCTCAACACCAAATCTCCTTCTTGGAATTCTCTCTTGTTAACACACTTTTCACGTTTGCTTTCTTGTGCGGTCGTTGTCGCCTTCATGGAAATATTTCTTATTTCACTCTCCTTGTTCACAGCATCTACCATTAATCACTCTCTTCTCTATCTATCTTGTATCTTCTTCTTCCAATTTCTTCGTTTGCTTGTACGTTCCTCACCATTTGTCAACATCAATTTCATGGCAAGATTTTCCTTCATTTGGATCTCCTCTTATTACTTCAACACCTTGAGGTTTAGGGAATTTGATGCATTGGTGGAAAGTTGAAGCTACTCTTAGAATACCATATAACCATGGCCTTCCTATCAAAGCATTATAGGGTGATTATACGTCAACAACGCAGAATGATATTTCTGTTGATATGCTCCTTAAAGGAATTCACATTGTTATCTCTCCCTTTGGCTTGTTAGCTGTTCTGTTGAAACCATAAATCTTGTAAGTTGATGGGATGAGTTATTCATCTCTACCACCCATAGTCGTGTATGTGTGATAAAACAGAATATCAACTGAACTGCCGGGATCTATCAGTATTTTGTTTATAGGCCATGTGTTCGTTCTCCTCTTCATCTTCATCACCTTTTTATTTTGGATTGATTTCTAACTTGACCATTAATGGGCTCTCGTGCTGTTCTCCACCTCCCGGTACTTCTTCTGCATTAAAGGAAATAGGCTGCTTATGCCAATATTTCAATGGTGATATCTTCACAAGGTTGAGTATCTCCCTTCCATCACCATCTCTTGCATGAACTCGACTTAGAACATTATCATGGAAATCTTATACGTTTATGAATGAATGTATTATCGAATTACAATATAAATTCTTTGCCTTCACCCCTACTTCGATCATATATATATTCTTTCCTGCCTCCCTATCTTGTGCATGCCCTTCATGTGGTGGTGGTGGTAGATTCTGTGGTTGATGTACTAGGA
Source organism: Papaver armeniacum (assembly GCA_023531295.1). NCBI lineage: Eukaryota > Viridiplantae > Streptophyta > Magnoliopsida > Ranunculales > Papaveraceae > Papaver > Papaver armeniacum. The sequence continues at coordinate 993,087 of JAJJWW010007051.1, forward strand.
AGTGGTTTAGTTTTACCTCATCAATCATTCTTAATATGTTTTTCTTCACATTTCTACATTTGTTAGTTGTGTGACTGTGGAAACTGATAAGCACAAAATTCTCTACTTCTCCTCCCTGGTGGCGGTTCATCTCCCATATTTGGTGGTGCTGGTATTTCTTCCATCAAAATTATTGCTTCCAAGATTTTCTATTGTGGTGTTTTAGATGCGGCATTTTTATATGTTCCCAGACTACTCTATTGCCTCCTTGTCCTTGGTTAAAATATTGCTTCCGCCCTCCATATCCTTCTGGCTGGTAATCGAGCCTCTGAATCTTATTGTTTCCTCCACGATTATTGAATTGTCTTTCTCTTTCAAATTATTCTTGATCCTTACTACCCATAGCCACCCGTTTTTGTTCTTCCTCCACTATCTTATTTCCTTGATTTCCTTGGGATGTACTCGCAACGACATTTGTTGTTCTTGGGAGTAGACTGGTGCTTCCTGCGTTCGTGATAGCCACTGGGTAAGATTCCATTTCTTTTTTGCTTTTCTTCAAGTGCGATGTACTCCTCTTGATACTTGCATAGTTCTGCCATGGTTATCATATATTTTATCCTAAAGATCTGTGTATACAATAAATCTGTTGCGAATAGTGAGTTGATGAAGGCTAGTATAAAGTTTCTCTCATCTACTCGTCCAGCCATTTCACTGCACATGCTCCTCCAACGCGTGGTTAATTTTCGCAAGCTTTCATTGGTTCTTCTATGTAGGCTGAACACTTTCTCAATTCCGGGCCTTAACGTATTATTGCTCATGTATTGTCCTAAAAATATGTTTCGTAAGTGATGAAATGATCAGATGGTACCGACTGGTAAACCTTCAAACCATTGCAAAGCTTCTCCGGTTAGGCTCGCAGGGAAATATTTACAGAATACCGCATCATTTTCTTCTCACTGCAAGAGAGATCGGCTGTACGCTCTTATATGTTGCACCGCACATGTGCTTCCATCAAAGATGTTAGTAAACGTAGGGTGATTACCAAAGTAGTTAATATCGTGTATCGGTATCGTAACGGCTCGGTCCGATACACCTATACAAAAGATTATATCGGTTTTTACAGGTGATACATCATTAAGACCAAGAATTTTAAATATTTTATAAATTTTTCAATCTAAAATTTTTGGTGTCATATGATGCATTAATTCTTAAGATTAAAAGCTGCACTGTACAAATTCAATCATATTCCAACATCGTTACTGAATCAGATTGAGTTTTCAAGGGTATAGAGGAAGAATATAATTAGGAGGAAAGGTTATGTTTATAAATTTTAATATATAAATATTTTATTCTACCAAATTACTCTTTCCGATATTATCAGTGTGCAGGTGATCCCGATATATCAGTTTGTATTGGCCGATACGAGCGTTTTTATCGTTCCATCCTTGTATCATCGATATTTTAGATATCGTACAGTTTTTTTCCGATACACGATAAAAACCTATAATATCGGCCGATACAACCGATATTGACTACCTTGGAACTGATTACATTTAGGTGGTATAACTGCACATTGTATTCGTCTAGCGCATGGTGTTCTTCCCGCTTCTTCTATCGCTTCATCCAGTTGTCGTCTGCCTCCATCTCTTCGCGCCGCTATCATTTCTCTCATTTCTTCTAATTCTCTAAAGATTTCCGCATTCGTGATTTGGTCTGCATTTTGTTGCATGGGTCTTTTCAATCTTGCTTGCCTTATTCTGTTGTCATGATTATTCTGACGCATAGCTTCTTGTATCTCTCTCTCTTCAGCTTCTTCTCTTCTTTGTCTGCGTCTTTATCTTTCATTCATTGCTGATGCGTGTCGTAACCACAACAAATTGATTAATATTTTTCCACTTAATTAACAAGTAATATAGTGTAGTCAAGTTCGTTCCCACGAGGAGCAAGAGATTTTTAGTTGTAAAATTGTCACAAAGGGGGGCTGTTTTATAAAGCAAAAGAAAATAAACAAAGCAATTCGAATATAAAGTTGAAATCAATAAGAGAGACAATATCAAGGAATACTTCTTCGTTGCAAAACAATGAGTCAAGTTATGTTCTTTTCCACTTTTTATTAGTCACAGATTATCACCAACCGCAGGTAAAGCAGCTAGATTAGTGCTAAACTCCTAAATCCCTTGTATCACCGGATACGAAAGTTCTCGACTACAGGATTCTATTTACCAAACCACCTAGTAGTAGATCACTCAAGATATAATTTAAATAAACGCATTAAGATTTATGAACTTATTAGGTTGATATTAGTAGTTAGACTCTTAGATCAAGGTCTACTTGCTAACGTTGTTTTCACACACAATTGCTTTACGGAATCCCTCCGCAAGGTCTAGTGTTTGCTACTTATGTAAAGAGTCAAGAAACGATTACTTATCCCCTAACTTTCACTAGCTTTAGATCAATTAACAAATCAATTTAGTTGGCCACCCAAATAATCTATCAATCAATCATGAATGAATAAACATTCCTATTAGTAAAAACAAACGATAATCATGTGAAAAACTTCAAGATAGAATTGAAAACAAAACTCAAATCATATATTAAGAACTAGGAATTCATCCTCAATCAATAAGAAAATTAGCTACTCATGTTTTTGAAATTCACGCAAATAATTAAAAGGAGAATTTTTCAAGTTCACACAAATAATTAAAAGAAGAATTTTGAAAAGCAAGCAAAAACACAATTGTTGTGTGTGTAAAAAGGTGTGTGGAAGTGTGTAGAGAACTTCTCTATTTATAGGCTTCAATGTTCTCCAAATCTTCCAAGGAATAGAATCCTCATTCCATAATAATTCAATTTCCAAGTTCAAATCTTTCTCAAATCTTCCATCTTCTCTTTCCAAATTTGAACCAAATTCTCCATCCAATTCCAAACCCAAGTCTTCACACCCATGAGTCTAGAATACTCTTCACAAAATTCTTCACATATTGAATCGCCGGAGAAATCCTGGGATCACCGAATCCGGACATAAAAGTCGTCGCCGGTAACTGGATTATTCTTCTCCGTCGATGGAATATTCTGTCACGGGACCGTCCAAAGTAACGGTCAAATGGGTCAAGCTGTCAGTCAAGAGGTCAAGGGGAAAGAGAGTCGGCTGAGTCAGCGGAGTCTGAATCGTCTAAGTAGATCTTAGTCACTGAGCTGGATCGGTTCATCGTCGGTCTGAGTTGACTCGCCGGAGAAAAGATTTGAACAGAGTTCCCCCCTGTTTCATGGCGATTCCAGGCCAAATTCAGGCCTCTTTTTGGTCTTCTCCTGTTAAGAACCTAACATACATCTATCCATTTCATACACATTCAACCGAACTTCACCCATTCTCAAATTAATAAAGAAAGAATGAGTTTGTTATCTTCTTCAATCACTCCAAACCCGAATCGAGTTCAACCCAATCTTCGCCCACATTTTCATTCATTTCCCTGTAGAGCATCAGCACATCTAAATCAACCACACAACCAACGATTCAAAGACAACCCACTACTAATTCAGTTCTATTTTCTTCTTCTCTGAGTTACATCATCAACTCAAACCCTAATAATTCAATCCACCATGAACTCCGACAACACCAAAACTGTATGCAACTCAATTTCTCGATTAGCTTCATCATCACCTTATTCTATTAATTGCAGAGACCGAATCACCATCAAACCCTAAACTCAATTTGGCTGCTGCCTTTTCCAGATTCAACCCCAAAAGCGCCATCAACTTCTCTGCTTCTTCAATTCAACTTCACCATCTGAATCTCAAAAACCATTCTTCCTTTTCTGAAATCAACACAAACTCGATCGAGTTTACCCATCTTTTTATGAAAATCAAACCTAATATCCTCTGACTTCGGCTCTGTTCGACACTAGCATCAATTAAACCCCTTATTCCATTTCTGATCTTCTCTTTTAATTCTTCAACGATGCCTTCAATCCGTCTCTCAATTTCTTGAATTTAATAGCAGCAACGACTGCTTTTCTTGCCTCTTTTCTCTTCTTTCTTTCAGATGCAAATAATGATTGAGAGTGAAAGATAGCTCTCGATTTTAGGGTTGGACGGAGACTCACACCCAATGATAATTACACCCTCTGATAAGTGATAAGGGATACCCTGAATGACAACCCCTTAACCTTAGCTCCACTGTGTTTAGTACTCCTCCAAATAGAGTTGTCCCTTAACTTTGATTCGGCTCCCGATAGTGTTCGCCCATGAGATGATATTGCCCTTTTGGCTCAAATAGAGTGATTTATTCTCCTTTCTTTTGCATGACTCCAAAGTAGCTATAAAACTCAAAACAAGCGTAAAAAATACATAATTCACAAGAAAAATAGCCAAGAAAGCATAAACTCTAGATAGTAAATACGGTGTATTCTACACTTATCAATTGCATGTATCTGTGCGGCGTTATACTTTGCAGCTTCTTCTTCGCGTTCAAGTTGATCTCTTATCATTTATCTTCCTTGCAGTATAATTCTTCCTTGTTCTTCATCATCTTCTTCATCCTGATCATGATGAACGCGATACCGCCCGCTTTGTTGTTCGCGTCTATTGCCTATGTTACCTTCTTGCATGCGGTAATCCTCGCCCTGCTATACGTATCGATCGTCAACTGGTTGTTGTTCTATGCAATGTTCACCGCGTTGATCCTGTAAGTTATCATTTAACTGAAAGTTTTCAGTAATATTATCGAAAGGTGGCTCTTGTCTGGTATCCCTTCGACTAGATTGGCTACGTCTTGACGTAATCCTGCTTGTCCTTGACCTTGAGCTCGCACGTGTGGTGCTTCTTGATCTCCGCTCTTGTAATCTTATGTTCTCTTCTCTTAACTCATTATTCTAGCGCGTCAAATTCGCACGCTCTTTATCCTCTCTCCTTCTTTCTGCAATCAACTTTTCTCGAAGTTCCTCGATTGTCATGTTCTCTTCATTCCCTTCTATAAGTCCTGGAGCTCCAGTTCTTTCCTCTTCTTCTTCTGTTGATTTTGTATGTGCGGTGTGAACGCTTACTCTATCGTAATCAATAATGTTATCATGCACTGGTTCGCTTTGGATCTGAGTTTGGACTTGATTTCCTCTATTGTTTCTTTCTCCCATCCTTGAGGATTCTGCGATTTCGCTCCTTCTTCTACCAGCGATTCTTCTACTCCTCCTAGTTGCTACTGCTTGTTCTGCTGTAGTTGTTTGTCTCACCATCTTGTTTATCTGTAACAATTTTCTCACTTTTCAAATATAAAAATACTCTTTTAAGGACCAAAGATTTTACTAATGAAGATTGTTTTTTAGAAACAAAAGGCTATGGACTGAATCTTTTAGATCTAAATTTCCAAATTTTTCCAAAACTATGAATATCCTATAACTTGTTTTTAAGGAATTCCACCAACAGGGTACATCATTCCGAGCTGCTTTCTAGCGCCAAAATGTAGTTGCAGGAAATCCTACAACCACACCCTTAGTAAAATCTATACAACAATCTAAGTTAACTCCATGAGAATCATAAGAACATTCATTAAGATCTTCAAATTAGATACAAAGTAATGAGAAAACCCTAACTTGGGAAGCAAATAATCTTTCTCTCTCCTAAAATCTTGTCTAGACTCTCAAAAAATCTCTCTTTTAATACAAGGTCGCTCGGCCCTTTATATAGGGGTTTACATAGTGGATGACAGCTAATAAATCCCCTAATTTCGGATTTGACGTGCGTCAACGTCGCGTGGACTTTACTCGTGATTAAGCTGACGTCATGTGATGCGTCATTCTGGATAAGCTGACGTCATGTGATGCACGATTTCTTGACTATCACACGCTTTCTTGACTATCGCACAGATCTTCACACTTCACTCGTGATTAAGCTGACGTCATGTGATGCGTCATTCTCGATAAGTCAGACGCGGTTGTCTTCGCTCAGTCTTGATGATCATCATTTCGCATACTTGATTGGTGTGCGATATTTTGTACCTACAAGTTTATTTCGCGCAACACATTGAGCAAGCCTTATTTATTTATTTTTTTGATCAGCAAAACTATAGGATATATATTAGCATTATCGTGTGTTTATAGACAAAAATGAAGAAGATACCTGAAGAAGGCCAGGACCATTGCATGTACATATGTATTTACTCATCCAAGATGTTGTTGAGATATATGTTTTAAAATAATAATTTTGTACATTTATATCAACAATTCGAGCTTGGCCCAGTGGTTAAGCATTTTGGGCCCGGAGGGTTAGGTCTTAGGATCGAATCCCCCTACTGGTTGTGCATATATATTATATATTTATATATAACATTAGTCCGGGAGCGGGGCCTTGGGGGTCTTGGGAGGTCTCTTGAAATTTGGAAAGTATTTTGGGGGTCAAGGCAGAGCCATGAAACGTCTTAAAGAGAGCGACCTGGTCGTGACTCAGCCGTTATCTTGTTTTTCTGTGTTTAACTTTTGTTTTGCAGGAGTGGAATCGGCAGGCGGTTCCAACAAATGTCTTCCCCCGGGATAGCTAGGCGAGGTTGCTGATTTTTCTAAAATGAAAATAGGGTATTTACTTAATTCCCACTATTTTCATGGGAACATTAATTAAATACCCCTCATTTTCAAGGTCTTCACAAATACCCCTAAGAACTTCACAAATACCCCTAGAGAGTTTTTTTAAGTGGATAATGAAAATGAACTAGTACTTTTTTGGATAATGAAAATGAACTAGTATGTTCTTGTTACAGTAGAAAACGTCAACTCAACCTCCTACGGAGGTTGAATTGACTTAATATAATCTTAGATGTGCCAAAAACTATACCCTAAAAACTTAAAATATACCCTTTAGGGGTATTTATAAAGTTCTTAGGGGTGTTTTGTGAAGAGCCATGAAAAGGAGGGGTATTTACTTAATTCCCACATGAAAATATTCAGTTTACCGGAAACGAAGTCTTCGGATTCAAATAACAAAACAACTTCTTATAAGAACCAAAATTCTTTTTCTTCTTGTTCGGGGTTTTTGTTCAAAATTTCACTTTCTTTTTCCGGAGGTCAAGCGCCTCCAGCACCATACTTTAAACAAAAGTTTGCTCATAGTTATATCTACCGAACGATGGATTTTCCATAGAAGAATGAACAGCGTGAATATGAGGCCACTTAGTTCAGTCCAGTGCTCTTTATTTCTATACATCTCGTTGATGCATATACATTTTGTTGCTCCCACAAGACAATTTGCTACAAGTAAATAATCCCAAGATGGAATGTGCGAGAATCCTTTTGCATTCAACCAGCTTCCAGGTGAAAGAAATTCACTCTAAAAATGACCGAATAGCCACAGTGCATCCAACTACCGATCTGCCAAGTAGAAATTCTAAACGAGGAAAATAGATAAAATAGCCATCTTAAGACATAGTACTGCCAACTACCGATTTTCCTTGGTGCCCCCAATTTTTGCCTCTAATATAGGTGTCAAATCCTACCCTGGATACTTTTAGATTAGATTTGTTGGGTTGCTTATAAAAAAGAGTGGTCAATTGTACAAAACGTTATAGGTAGGTGAACGTAGTTATGTTAGATAAAATTATACACAAATGTATGCGTCATTTGTTTGTTTTTTGTTTTTTTAACAAACCTATTTCCTTGCTTCTTTTTTGTTTATGGTTGTTTTGTTTTGACACAATAGCATCTCTGCAAGTATCGGTTTCCATCCTTCTTCACCACCCTGTTTCTTCTCTCCCTCACTCTGTGCCTCTACTAAAACCCAAGTACCACCACATTCACCTTCACTCTCTCTCAAGTATCAAAGTAGTTGAAGTAGCAATATATAGAAATGTTTATGTGCAGAGAACATAGTAAAACGAGTTTTGACAGGTTTTTGGGTGGGCTACAGCATCGCTTAGCCTCCGTCGACGCTGCCAGCAGTGTTTGCAACCGACTAACACTTTGTATCTTGGCTTTTAGTCAAGTTAAGGACTCAAGTGGAGTCTCTTTAATTATTAAAGTTAAGATATGTTTTTGGCGAAATCATGAGGTGCCTCATCCATTATTTTCTTTATTTCATGCTTTATTTCATGGTGTGGTAGTGGTGGTAATGGTTGAAAACGATCAAATTAAACCAATTTGGCAGACAAACATATCAGATTAGGGGGTCTCCCCTGTTCATGACGGAAGATTTCCACAAGTAGACTCTACTTTATTACGGGAAAGTTAATATTCCAATAATTTCTTGACGATAAGTTATACATACGTCATTTCCATACTGCATGTTTCCCCGAAAACACTTGTCGTGTGACGTTCTTTCATGAAAATATCTTTGGACAAGATGAAATAAAAACGTGTGCATCTTGAGTCCACATGTAAAAATGACTCGGCTAGTAAGTACATATATCCACCCTATTAATAGGATTGATTAAAAAAACAACAAACGCGAGAGATTTGCATTGAACATTGGCACCAACTAATAATATGATCTCCGCAATGTCTGAAACTATTCAATATCCATTTCTAACTTCTTCTTTCTCATCCTGTTCTTCATCTTCGTTACGGTCTCATTTCACCTCCACCCCATCCTCGAGCCTGTTGCCTGTTAGCACCAAACGCCTTGCACAATCGGAAGCCTCCGTACACTTTCAGTACCAACCTGCAATTTGGGATAAGCATTTTGTTGAATCAGTACCCAAGACTAATTACTTGGTGATCATTGTATTAATTTTTCACTCGAGTAGTTCATTATATAAACTCGTTCATCTTCTAAGACTAAACTAATTACTACTACTTTCTTATATGCATGCAGCACAAAACAGATACGGAATTATTGGTGAAGAAGATAGAAAAACAAGTGAAAGGTTTACTTAAGAATGCAGTAAAACCATTGGCGAAGCTTGAGTTGATCGATGCTATTCAAAGACTCGGAATGAGTTACTTATTGAGGAAGACATTCTCAAAATCCTAGAGGACATGTATCATGACGATGCACATAAGATGGAAGATAACTTATATGCAACTTCTCTTAGATTTAGGCTTCTTAGACAATATGGTTTTCATGAATCTCAAGGTAGAGCCTGCTAAGTCCATGAGGTGGGGGCATTTGCCCCTGAGTCCCTGACACTAATCAATTATTGTGGAAGTTTGCTTTCTCGTTTTCTTAAGTTTATGAAAAATTTATGTTGCGAGTGACATATATTTTTGACGAATTCAGACATGCCAAAGGTGGATTCAAGGAAACTATTGCTTACGACATAAAGGGAATGTTGAGTTTATTTGAAGCGGCACATCTGCTTTTGGAAGGGGAAATCATCTTAAATGAAGCGATACTTTTCACAAGAAGACATCTGTCAGACATTGGAAACAACAACGACAAGATTAACATTAACTTAGCTACACAAGTCTGTCGCTCTTTAGAGACACCATTTCACTGGAGGGTTCAAAGATCAGAAGCTAGGTTTTTCATTGAAGCATATGAGTTTCAAAATGATATGAGTCCTACACTTCTTGAATTGGCTAAAGTGAATTTCAACATGGTTCAGGCTCAATATGAGATGGAACTCAGAAGTATATCAAGGTGAGTGTCTATTTTACATGTACAATTACGTGCATATGCGATCCAATAATTGCAATGTTTTAATGTACTACTTATGCTACTATGTCAATCTTGTTCAGGTGGTGGAACAACATGGGGATCGCAAAGAAACTGAATTTTGCAAGAGATCGGTTAGTTGAGTGCTTCCTATCAAATATTGGGTGTTCTTGGGAGCCACGAAATGAACGTTGCAGAGAATGGCTCACCAAAATCCTAAGCTTTTCTCTAGTAACTGATGATATCTATGATGTTTATGGGTCGTTAGAAGATCTTGAAATACTTACGGATGTTATTGAGAGGTATAACCGTATGTATGTACTCAATTTTCAACTACCTTATCATGTACATCGATAATGCTAATCAAACTACAAATTTTCAATTGAAGGTGGGATTGCAAAGCCATGGAGAAACTTCCAAATCATATGAAGATATGTTTCTTAGCCCTCTACAACACCGTCAATGAAATGGCTTTCGAGATACTCAGTGAACAACAATTTGACATCTTACCGCACTTAACCAAATTGGTAAATGGGTAAATTGATCGTTCGTTTGCCCTTGTTTTTGCACAACTCTTTGAAAGAATTCGGGAATAACTAGCGTTGTTTATTTACTTAGTTGGCCAATTCAGTGAAGGCAATGTTAACTGAAGCAAAATGGTGCCATAAAGGTTACATACCAACTTTTGTTGAATATGTGCAAAATGGCTCGGTTTCATCTGTTGGATATGTGTTTCTATTGGCTGCATATTTCATGACGGATCAAAATACTAATGATGGTGTGTTACATGCCTTCGAAAACAATAATCCTCTTCTCTACTCTTCATGTTTGTTGTGTCGACTTTCAAATGATCTCGCAACCTCTTCGGTAAGTCCTTTGAAACTTTATTAGAATTTTTTTTTTTCTTGTTGTTCCCATAACTCGTATGTAGCTTACTGTAGCTATTTTTTCTTAATCTTGCATATAGACGGAGATAAAAAGAGGTGAAGTTGCATCTTCCATACACTGTTACATGCAAGAAACAAATGTCTCGGAAAAGGATGCTCGTGAACACATAAAGGGCCTAATTATGGAAACGTGGAAAGAGATGAATCGATCCCTGTTGGATTCCTCTCCATTTGGTAGTTCATTCGTTAACTTGGTTCTCAATTTTGCAAGAACGTCTTTGTTCATGTATCAATATGGAGATGCACTTGGTGCAGAGCATTCAAAAAGTATAGAGCATGTTTTGTCTTTGATAGTTAACCCCATTCACATTGATGATCCTACCTACAAAGAGTACTCATCCATCCCAGTGATTGATAATATTGCAATCCCGGTCTCTCGGAAAGGAGAAATTAAACTCGCAAGTTTCTCTGATTTCTTCAAAGGAGGTGGCTCGAAAGTGAATGAAGAAGAAGTTGCTAAGATGCCTAGAAATTAAACTCGCAATTTTTTGGTGTTTAAGGTTTTGTGCTTTGTTTGGACTTTATGAAATTCCTTTGTTATGATTATTAACAAACTCGGACTATGAGATGCAGATTCCAAACTAAACTTTACTCCCCTTCTCATCTATCCTCATGTGTTCCAGCAGCACCATGGACAATATTTAAGGCAGCAATTGACAGATATAGAGGTGATATCTTAATTTTCTATTTCTCAAAAAAAAAAAAAAAAGGTTACATTTATGTCAATGACTCTGTAATATAGAAGAGTCTATTACATCTATATTCTTAACTTAAGGATAATACATTTTACATCTTGAATTTAAGCTCCATCGCTGCTTCATGCCTTAGGTACTTCTCCAAGCAAGATGATCGTCCATGCAAACTTAACTTCTTGAGAAGAGTATGGTTTGAGAATTCAATGGATGTAAGGACTTTTACATCACTCTGTTAACATATATCCTATTTAAGGATAAATATTATTTCCTAGTATATAGGATCTTTGCTTTATCACAATATATTTTTAGCTCTATATATTCATGAGCTGTGTAACCAGAATTGTGATGATTATCATAATAAAGAATTATCTTCTTCTCAATCTCATATTTGTGAAGATGGTATCTATGAGCTAGGGTTCTTGAATCATGGGTAGTGATTCAGAATTATACCAAAATAAATCTAAACAAAAAGGGCAGATGGAAAACAAATCGCTCCTATTATCGTTCAATCCAAGATGCATCATTCAAGCCTCCGGGATTGTTCTTGATGAAACAAACTATGACTTGTGGTCACAAATCATGGAGATGCATATTCTTTGAAAAAGAAAAACTTCTTTATTATGGGAAGAACAAGAAAACCCACCGAGGAAGATCCAAAATATGAGAAGTGGCACACTGAGATAATCAAAAGGTCAAGAGATGGTTGTTGATGTTTATGTCACTGAAATCATGAAGAGATGTATTCGGTTACCTACCGCTAGAGAGATCCGGGATGCATTATCTAAAGCCTTTTATGATGGAGATGATGAGATGGGGTGTTTACTCTAAACCGACGAGCGTTTCGGCAAATCAAAATGGCGAGCTCTTTCAACTTATTATGGAGAACTAACTCGAAATCTTTGGAGAGTTGGATCATCGTGACAAGGTGGTTATGGAGAATCCTAATGATGTTGAAGCCTATCGAAAATCAATACAAGGCGCCTAAGGGTGCATATATTCCTTGCTGGATTAGATGAAAGTTTTGAGCAGATCCGTGGTGAAAACTTGAGAAAGGATCCTATTCTGAATTGGAATCATGTTATTCACTTGTTCGTCGTGAATGCATTCGACGTACAACGATGACAAAAGAATCGTAAGAAGTTGAACCTCTTTGCTATGGCAACTCGAAACCTAGGTACAATCAAAAGGGGTCTTTTCATAGATACTCAAAGACCGAGGTGGACAAGTCATCACTTAAGTGTACACATTGTAATCAATCTGGACATACAACCGACATGTGTTTGAGTTGGTTGGATATCCAGATTGGTGGGATCAACATATGGAGAGGAAGAAGGAGACAAAGAAGAATTCTCGGTGCTCCAATGGCTTCAACAAAGAAAGGAAAGGATTCCATGGTAATATCCGCTTCGTAGCAAGGACAGTAACGATGGTAAGTTTTTAAATGTTTTTCACTTGTTTCGAATAATTCATGGATAGTTGATTCTCAAGTGCTTCTGAGACCATATGACATGCGATTCTAAACAAGTCTCTTCCTTAAACCATCCTTACAAAAACGATCTTCTTTGCAAATGGCTCATGAGCTCAAATTACTCGGTGAAGGGTCAATATCTCTCACTCGAAAGTTTAGACTTAGATTCTCGTCTTAGTAGTTCCTACATTAGGCGTAATCTCCTGTCGATTTCCCAAATAACTAATACTTTACATTGTGTGGTAATATTTTTGGCCTGATCGTTGTGTTTTTAAGGACATCACAACGAAGCAAACGATTGGTTATGGTGTTAAGCGTGGGAAGCTATATTATCCTGGATTTGGTGTCAAGTAGTTCGGATAAACCGCGTCAAGCTCTTCTTGCCGATGGTTCCGAGGGGAGAGACAAAAATCTCAAATTTTGTTATGGCATCGACGATTGGGACATGCGTCGTTTGGTTATTTAAAAAATTATTTCCTAGTTTGTTTACAAAACTTGATTTTTCTAGTTTTCATTGTGAAGTATGTGAACTTGCAAAAAGCCATCGTGCTTCTTTTCCATTATCATTCAATAAGAGTCCAGTTCCTTTTATGATCATACACTCGATGTTTGGGGGCCATCTAAAACTACTACTCTCGGTGGTTCAAAATAGTTTGTTACTTTTATTGATGATTGCACTAGAATGACGTGGGTGTGTCTCATGAAAAGCAAAAGTGAAGTTACCAACTTGTTTCAAAAGTTCCATAAGATGATTAGCACTCAAGACAACAAACAGACATTCAAGTTCTTCGTAGTGATAACGGTGGTGAATATATGGATTCGACCTTCAACATTATTTAGAGGGACACGAGTTATTCATCAAACTACTTGCTCTAATACGCCTCTGCAGAATCGGAGTAGCAGAGAGAAAGAATCGTCACTTATTGGAAGTGGTCCGTGCTTCATTAATAGAAGCACATATGCCATTGATGTATTGGGGAGAGGCACTTACTTCGCGGCATATCTTATAAATCGAGTGCCATCAAGTACCATTGTGTTTCAAACACCCCATCAAGCTCTTGGTGAAGCAGGTTGTGTCTCCAAGCTGTTCCTAATCTTCCGCCTCATGTGTTTGGTTGTGTAGCTTATGTTCATCCGCACAAGAATCAACGTGATAAGTTGGCTCCTAGAGCTCGAAGTGTGTATTTGTGGGATATGCAACAACTAAAAAGGGATATCGTTGCTATCATCCTCCAACCAAAAGAATGTTTGTTACTATGGATGTTGTATTTCATGAAGATACTATGTATTTTTCATGTGAGTCCGAACTCGTGGGGAGTACCATAAGGAAATTCGGACTCTTAACTATGATGAAGATATATCGGAAATCGATGTCTCCGTTATTGTCAATTCGATGATATACCTCAAGAAAATTTTGATGAAGGTTCTTCAAGAGAAGAAACATAAAGTCTGAGTATTGGATCGTACGCCGAGATTCAAGATGAGGTTATGATAGAAGAGATTCGAGTCTACGTTACCTCGAGAAGATGAAACACCAAACCAATCATCTCGCTACGGATGTTCTTGAAGAATCAAGGAAACAACTTCCACAACGTATAAATAGAGGTATTCCTAAACCTAGATATGAACTCCGAAATCTCTAGTAAGGTTAAGTACCCTATGAGTCATTATGTCTCGCCATCGTTTGTCTAAAGCTAATAAGGCATTCGTGAATCAACTATCAACCTGCTTTTTATTCCTAACAATGTGCAGGAAGCATTAGGCGATCCAAAATGGAGAGCAAGACCATAGAAGAAGAATTGAGGTCCCTCATTTGAATGATACTTGGGATTATGTTGATTGTCCAAAAGGAAGAAAAATTGTGGGGTGTCGTTGGATTTTTCACCATTAAATACAAGGCAAATGGTGAGATTGAACGTTATAAAGCAAGATTAGTTGCTAAAGCTTACAGCCAAACTTACGGTATCGACTATACGGAAACGTTTGCTCCAAATGGCGAAAATCAACACTGCATTTGAGTCTTGTTATCGCTTCACGCCAAACTTGATTGGCCTTTGCAGTGATTTGATGTAAAGAATGCCTTCTTGCATGGTGAATTAATCAAGAAGTTTACATGGAGCTCCCACCTGGTATTTCAATTCCGTGGATCTCATGGTAAGAAGGTATGTAAGCTAAACAAGTCATTATATGGACTAAAACAATCTCCCGTGGCCTGGTTTGGAAGATTCACCAAATCTATGAGAAACTTTGGATATCGTCGCAGTAATTCGATCATACTTTGTTCATAAAGAAAAGGAAGGATAAAATTACACTGCTCTTATCATATATGTAGATGATATGGTGGTAACATGAAATGATCCAGAGGAAAGGAAATCTTTGCAAAGATACTTATCAAAGGAATTTCAAATGAAAGATCTTGGTTCATTGAAATACTTCCTTGGGATTGAAGTTTCTCGATCCGGTGAAGGAATTTTCTTATCACAAAGGAAATATGTTCTTGATCTCGCTAAAAGAAGTGGGCATGTCAAAGATGTCAACCCGTCCATACACCTTTAGAAGAAAAGGTAAACTGTATTGAACCCGATCAAGTTCCTACCGATAAAAGAAGATATCAAAGACTTGTGGGGAGATTGATGTATCTATCTCACACAAGGCCGGATCTTGCTTATGCACTCGGTGTTGTTATCCAATTCATGCACAATCCGGGTGAACAACACATGAATGCGGTTTTTACGTATTTTGAGGTATTTGAAGTCCTGCTCCGGAAAAGGAATTTTATTCTCTAAAAATGAAGATCATAGAAAGGTTGTGGCATATACAGATTCCGATTATGCGGGAGAAATCGATGGCGGACGTTCTGCGAGGCTACTTTACCTTTGTGGGAGGTAACTTAGTTACTTGGAGAAGTAAGAAACAAAATATTGTTACACGATCAAGTGCAGAGGCTGAATTCGTGAGGTATGGAAGATGGCATTTGTGAAACCTTGTGGTTAAGGCTTCTCCTTAAGGATTTGGGGGCTCCTCTCAAGGATCCTATTATTCTTTATTGTGATAACAAAGCTGCGCGTGATATTGCTCATAATCCGTTCAAAGACGATCGTACTAAACATGTTGAGGTTGTGAGGTTCTTCATCAAAGAGAAGTTTGGACAACAACATTATTGAGTCGCCACGGTTCGATCCAAGAACAACTTGCGGATATTCTCACACATGGAGTGTCAACAAAAATACTTGGCCCGGGACAAGTTGGGCATGTGTGATATCTATGCACCAACTTGAGGGGGAGTGTTAACATATATCCTTATTTAAGGATAAATATTATTTCCTAGTATATAGGATCTTTGCTTTATCACAATATATTTTTAGCTTTATATATTCATGAGCTGTGTAACCAGAATTGTGATGATTATCATAATGAAGAATTATCTTCTTCTCAATCTCATATTTGTGAAGACACTCAACATCTGCAGTGACCTTAAGGCCAGTTAACTTGGCAATATAACTGGAAATCGCCTTCTCGACTGAAACTTAATTGTTGCGTATGAATAACTTCTTGAGCAAACCGAGCTTAGCCAATGTATCAAGATATATCCAATCCCCACTTGAATACATAGAGTTAGGAAATTTCTCGATTATCAATCCCCATTACTTGTCCACCTTGTGGTTTTGATGACAAGAAAACATTTGCCTATCGAAATGGGATTCCGTACAGGTATTATAGCCCACAAATATTGTAGATACCAAAAAACATACTCGACGTGGCGCCTAATGAAAGCCGGTGTAGCGCACAATATGTAGATACCAATATACGATTCGCCACGTAAGTAAATTATTGAGGAGACAGCTTTCCCGACAGAAACGAAAGTTGTCAGCGAAACAAGGGGAAAAACTTTATGGAAAATGGTCTGGGCGAAGTATAAAGCACCTCCACGAGAACGAAATAAGTAAAATGAGTCGTACACCATTAGCGTTGACTAGCCTATAAATAGAGGTCCTGGGCTAGGCATGAGGGATCGGATTTTGGAGAGAGGGGAGAGCTTAGCTTAGAGAGAGATATTAGGGTTTCCTTATATTGAAGAACTTGTATTTTCACTCCTTGGTGATAAATAAATAAAGATTTTCTAATTTCAAAACACTTATCATGTCTAAGATCGGTCTTCTTATTTACTTGGGTGTACTACTAGATTTCCAGTAGTTACAAATGTAGATGCCTTAGCTGGTGTAGGCTCCAAATATGCCTTAGCTTAAGTTCCTTCATCTACCAAAGCAAAAGAAGGCACACACGTACGGGGAAATTCATATTTTACACTTCGCATGAATTTTTTTTTCGCACACGTACGTGAAATGCATATTTTACACTTCGCATGATTTTTTTTCAAAATTCGTGGATTTGATATGAATCAAAGGACGTTAAGCTACAACGAGGCAAGATAAGAACAAGAAGCGATACCATCAACTCATCATCAAAGGCAACATCAACACGAGGTTATTTTTGGCAAGTCCCGGACTTACACTTACAATGAACTTCGCACAAGAACGAAGAAGTGGATGCTTGGAAGAAAATCATCAAAACCAACCTTCACGATCAAAGCTCGTTAACAATGAATGAATTGAGGGAGTATCAAGAGGGATACATAGCTTGGAGGAAAAGCAGAGGCAAGTTAGAAAGGTTTTGCCAATCCCAACAAAAGAATGAACTTTTCGGCTCTTACCAAGAACGATACATGCTGTGGAAGACGACTTTAAAGTACGAGAAATGGGAGCCGTCGAACGTAATCTCTATGAAGTTGGTAGCTGTGCCAAGTGGAAACCAAGAATGGAATGATCAGAATCTTAGGCATGAGGAGTCAAGACGAAGGAATTATGATCCACGAAGTAATAACGCGGGATAGCAGCAAAGAAATAACCAAGGACCAAGGTTTGGAGAAGGAGAACCGGCCCGAGATAAAGCAAAATGGAAAAACGAAGAAGGGAAAAATAATTGATGAAGAACACATGACGTTGTAGCGACTAAGGGAGACACTTCGCCTTGAACGGGAACGAGACAGGGACCTAGCGGAGCAGCACGCTCGACTGATGAGGCAAAACGCTATGTTGGCACTACAAAATCGGCAACTTAACGAGGAAGCAGCGGCTGACGCCATGGACTCGGAAGGAAACACGATATTGTCAAGAGTAGAAGAGACACTACAGAGGAAGTACGCCTGCGAGGATGATGGAGGAGAGCGACGAAGGAGAAAACGAAAACAAAACAGTGAAGAAAGAGATCTGAGAAGGGCACTGGAGGAAACGAGATGGGAAGACCAAGGACGAAGATATGAGGAAGAAAGAAGGAACGAAAACGAGAGGAGGCAAGTATAAGAAGCACCTGTTATCAAAGGGAAGCAAACCCCACGAGGTCGATTAAAGGCGAACGTTACCAAGAATAAAAGATGTCAACACAAGAGATAGTAAGTAACGTCGAAGGAAAGGAAGCGCGGAGATCGAGTAACGATAAAGACGAAGGAAAGAAGAGGCAGGGTGAGTGAAATGAACAATAGGACTTGAAAAGATCCATAGAAGAAAGTAAGAACGAGTTCAGGGAAAAGGAATATCGGACTCAGCAGTCAATGGCAAACGTTAAAAGGGGAACATCGAGTGGAACAACGAGCAATGTCTCTGCAAGGGTAAAGGCAATAGAATTGATGGGGCCGCAGGAAATGATAAATAAATGTGCAAGAAGTGGACCATGCAAACCCGAGATTGCAGCATTATTTTCTCTAAAGAAAAGGGATAACGTTGACGAAGATATTTCGCTCACTACATGCTTCGTCACTTTAGCTCATTACATGTAACACGACACCTCGCTACTTCTCACCAACAGGAAGAATCAATTACCAAACATACAAGGGAAAAATCGAAGCGAAGAAATGAATAGTTCCAACAACAACTCATGATCGACAGCAACAAGATCAAGGAATGGTGCTTCTATACAACAACGAAGCTTTGGAACTTCGCAAAAGAATAAGAGGCAAGTATATACTTTTCAAGTTATTATTCTTTCGCTTGTTCCTTCATCAGCAAAGGTCAAAGTCATCCAGTCAAGCACCACACGTCTCGCTCCACGAACTATATCAAGACGGATTTTTCCTTAAGGATCGCTCTCCAAGCAATACTCAAGGAAAAAAGGGCAAAATGTAGATACCAAAAATCATACTCGACGTGGCGCCCAATGAAAGCCGGTGTAGCGCACAAAATGTAGATACCAAAATATAATTCCCCACGTGGTCATAGTGAAGATGCAAGAATCCTGCCGAAAGATCTTGTACCATGCCCCGAGAACCCTCGTCAGTGACTTGTAAAATCAAGTCAAGGTCGCCATTATTGACTAACTGACGAAATAAAAGTCGTGTGCGAGATAACATCTTCTGAAGAAGTAACTCACTGGGAGAGTCTGAACTACGAAATATCAATTTGAATACCCAACTAGATATCGGCCACGAAATAAGGACGGGCAAAGTAAGGTTACTTGGCTAGAAAGGTAACCTGCGAAGTAAGTAAATTATTGAGCAAGAAAAGAGACAATTGTCCCGGATGAGAAACGAAAGTTGTCGGTGATAGGTGTCTAAAACACCTTGATATTTATCTATTGTTTATGCTTTCTTCGCTATGTTTTTTGTAAAATATGTATCTTATGTATGCTTTTGAGTGTTTAGGTATTCTGGAGTCATTTGGAACAAAAGAAGAAGAAACGTCGCTTAAAAGGAAAAAGGTGCAACTGCCGTTGGAGGCGAATTATTTCTCATTATTTATTTTTATTTCTTCATCTCTGTCTGAAAAGCATGTCGGCCTTAGTGATGCAAATTTATCTGTCTGAAAATCACGACATCTTAAGTGATGAAGAGAAATAGAAGAGAGGAAGTGAATCTGAGAAGTAAGAGACGGCCACTGTTGGTGGAAGAATTCAAAGAAGAAGAAAGCGTTCATTTGTAGCAAGAAGGACAAAAGCATCATTTCATGTGCGATTGCTATTGGTAAGTAGCCGAGCCAAGCCGGCGATAGGATACAACTACTGCAGCTTACTCTAGAGAAGCAACGGACTGGCGTCTTGGTGGCCAATATCTACTTATGGGGTTCCTTGGGTGTCCGCCCCTTATCTACTTCAACAAAGTGGCTATATCCACTTTCATTTCCTACAACAACCCAAAAATTCAGAGGAAATTGATTTCTCAATCATTTCCTGTTGAAATCAAGATAGAGGGAGAAGCATGGCAACTCTATTATTGATCTGAGAAAGGAAGAGAGGCGGCACCATTAAGATGCAGAGACATTGCGATACATGGAGGAACGAGAAGATGCATATGGATCTGTTCGTGTTGTTACTAATCGAGAAAACAAGGAAGAGTTAATGCTCAAATTTGAGAAGGAAATTGTGGTTGCTGTGATGAATCTAAAGTGGGTTTCCCTTTAATCTAAGTTTGAATGTAAAGAATGTCTGTTGCTACTGTGAAGATTGATATTGGGTTTTAACAGAAATTAAAGTTAGGGTTTTCTGTGAGCTAAAAGAAAAAATGGTTTTGATGTTCATGGGTGTTGTGCTTCTGAATTCAGGATGAAGGAGAATTGAAGCTAGGGTTTGTGATGAATTTCAGTGGTGAAGAAGAAAACCCTGGTATGTGAATGTTTCTAAGATGGCGCTATGATTGAGATGAAAGAAGAGGTTGCTCTGGCAGTACTGAATTGGTGGTGGTTCAGGTACTGGTGTTCTTGAGCTAATAAGAAGAGAAGAAATGGTCTACTGGGTGCCAGAAGATAGAGAGTTGAGATTGGTGGTCCTGAGTTGAGTCATGGGTATTTGATTAATTATATGTATGTTTAGGTATGTTATAAAGTTGTTGTGGAATTGCAGGTGCAGGGAAGATGGGTTTTTGAATCTGAATGAGTATGAGATGATGCTGGTGTTTCAGATGGTATTAAGTATTGGCTAATCTCTGGTGGTAAGTGTGTATGAGAGATGATCGTGCTCTACTGAGGAGATGCAATTGATGCAATGGACTGAAACTGCAAGATAGAGTTTCAGTTGGTGGAGTTCCAGCTGATGGCATTGAAGGTCCATTGCAGGTGAACTGATGGTTTGCAGTGGGTGTTTGTGAAATGTAGTCGCTGGGGTGGAAGCCGATAGATGTTGCAGGTTAGATGGCTTGAGATGAAACTGTGGAGTTAGATGAATGTTAGGACTGAGATTGCATTTGCAGGATGTGAAGCTGAGTTGCGGCTATGTCACAGGGAAGACAATGAATTGCAGGTGTTGAGCTTGTGCTGGTTCAGGTAGCTTGTGTGCTGTGATGGTTACAAGGAGCAGCTGAGTTGAAGATGGAAAAGCTAGCTGG
This sequence comes from Papaver armeniacum, assembly GCA_023531295.1. Classification (NCBI taxonomy): domain Eukaryota; kingdom Viridiplantae; phylum Streptophyta; class Magnoliopsida; order Ranunculales; family Papaveraceae; genus Papaver; species Papaver armeniacum. The sequence continues at coordinate 1,014,117 of JAJJWW010007051.1, forward strand.
TATAGACTGAATCAAGTGCGAACTGACATTGCAGTTACAGATGATGCAGTACAAGAGAAAGATGGCAGTGTTATTGGTGGTACAACTTGTTCTTGAAATGATGAACTGGACTCAGGTGGTTGGTGGATGTATCTCAATTTGAAGCTACTGGAATGAATCGCAGGCTCGAGCTGAGAACTAGTGCTCAATAAAGATGATGATGTTGGGGTTGTGGAAGTAGGAGGTTGCAGTCTAGCTATGTGTGGTACTTGAATGATGAATGAAAAAAGAACAGGTAGTTGAACTGATGGTTTGGAAGAAAGGGAAGCTATGTGTTGTTTTGAAGCTACATAATGGTGCTATATTTTAGCTGAGACGGTGCAAGTGATTGTTGCAGGAAAGAGTTGTTGTTGGTTTTTAAAATAATGAAGTTATTGATGCCATATTGAGTTCTGAGGAACAGGGAAGAACATTGCAAGATGTTGCATTATCGGTTGGTGAATTGAGAAGTTTCCAGGGAGTTGGTAATGGTGCAGTGTTGTTGTTGGTATGAACAAGAGTTGTAGTCCTGAGAAGATGGCCTGGCAGAGAAGAGAAGAAGATGAATGAATGAATATATGTTAGGAAATAAGTTACAGGGAAATGGCTTGCTGAGAAGCAATGATGCATAATCATGGTGCAACACCAACTAAGGCATGTGCAAGACTGCAGCAGCTCAGGCTTTGTCCAAGAACCCAACTCAGCCTAGTCACCCAGTTAAGACAGACTCACCTGACTCAGTGATCTTGACTGAGTTGACCGAGATGACTCGTTTGACCGGTGACCGGGTGGATTTTTCCGGTCACCTGAACCACTTCTCCGGTCACTTTCTGGCTAACTTTCGACGATGTGATCAGTTTTCCGGCAACAACTTTTTGAGCATATTTTCTACATGGGTTTTCTCACACTTGGGCTTGGAGGACTTTTATCTATTGGACTTTTAAAGACTTGACCTAATTTTGGAACAAGAAGAGCTATAAAAGAGAAGTCTTTCTACAACTTGGAGATCACGTTTTTTATTTGGAATTTTGGGAGAGAGCCGCAGCTAGGGTTTACTTTCGTTTTTATATGTTCATCTTCTTTATTTTATCTCAGTTATTATTATGATGCTGAACTCCATTATTATGAGTAACTAAACTATTTTTTATTAAGGGTATTTCAAATCCCGAAATATGAACCTATAATTGATATGCAATAGCTCGTTTTCTCGCAAGTTTAGTTATTGTTTGATTTCTACCATGCTAATAATGCTTATGGATTGTTCCTTAATTGTTTAAGTTCAAAATAAATAGTTATGTCACAATCTTATTGCTAGTTTAGATTTTTTTTCGACCCTTAATTGTCTAGAGAATTAAACACAAGTAGCGATATGTGGGTATTGATGATGGGATTTTGTTAAATGCCCATATGTAGAAATTGACACTAGTAGGTGATTCATGCTTTTGAATTCATCAATAGGAGCAACCTTATCTCACAAAACTTAAAGCATTTGTTTAAGTCACACCTAGAGAGCGTACTTCTAGGAAATTTGTCAAGTAGAATCCGGTAGTCGGGCGCTTGCGTATCCGGTGAGCTTAGGGGATAATAACGGGATAGATGAGCGTACTAATTATCCTAGGGTTGTTAGTAACAAGATAATGCGAAGAACGTGTTATATATCGATTTGGTTTATGTTTCGTGGTCGAGAATGATTCCTTAATTAATTCCATCTCATATTTGAATACAACTTTACGATTTTCAGAATTTCTATAACAAAAATCTTTTTTGCTAAGAGTATTTGCATAACAACTATTACTTCATACCTCCCTTGGGACGAATCTGCTTTCATATATTACTTGCTAGTGTAAAGAGAAGTAGAAAATATTATTTGCGAGTCTGACACCTCGTCAGTCGACGAAACAAAGGGAAAAACTTTATGGAAAATGGTCTGGGCGAAGTATAAAGCACCTCCATGAGAACGTAGCAAAGTAAAATGAGCTGTATACCATTAGGGTTGACTAGTCTATAAATAGAAGTCCTTGGGCTAGGCATGAGGGATCGGATTTTGGAGAGAGGGGAGAGCTTAGCTTAGAGAGTGAGATTAGGGTTTCCTTGTATTGAAGAAGTTGTATTTTCACTCCTTGGTGATAAATAAATAAAGATTTTCTAATTTCAAAACACTTATCATGTCTAAGATCGGTCTTCTTATTTACTTGGGTGTACTACTGGATTCCAGTAGTTACAAATATAGATGCCTTAGCTGGTGTAGGCTCCAAATATGATAAAAGATGAGGTCACCTGAACAGTCATTAAGGTTAAGAGTTTGCATATCGACAATCATTTGGTGCTGATAATCATCTTGACGCCCCATCAGCTGTGACTTGACTTTTTGTGTGCTATCATCCATCTCGACCAGATCCCATTTTTTCTACCAAGCAATAGCAGCCTCCTTACCTTTAAATTTCGCATGCACTCTAAGAACAAGATGATTATAAGAATTAATAGTGGTATTTTTTTCTTTCTTTTTTTGAATGAATGGTTTAGTTGATAACATAGTGCTAAGAACGAGCGAAGGATACAACATCATAGTCCTAAATTGACAGCTTCTCCATCCTGGTATTGATCACTTTAATTTGACTCCCAAGCTCATGTAGAATCCCTAATAGGCTGATGGAGATGATGCAACACTTCAAAAATTTCCCAACAACTCCATAATCATTTCTCACACTTTGCTGTCGCTTTTGTCGTCACTGGTAATCTGTATTAAGCATGAATTCATCGATTATGTCCTCTGCCTGAAAAGTTAATTTGCGTACTTCACCCACCCAAAGATTCAGCATTGCATCCGATATGCGCTTCATGTCTGCATCTATGAGGAATGGAGACATCCACCTGAGCTCTCTTTGATGATGTCCGACTTCATCCTCTACTCCTGAAAGTAAATTTAACTGGGCTTGGGACTAGTTTGATACTGTTGTGAATTACTGGGCACCATAAAATATTTGAAGAGACCATTAAGTGCTTAGAGCAACTGCAGTGGGACGAGTAAAACTATCGACTAAAAACCAAAAAAAAGTTAAAGATATGGTTTTAGTCCGTGGTGAGACACTACGTTACAGGAGTAAATTTGGTCGAGCGGAGTTAGAAGGGTTCGTCTGATATGGGGCGTAGCTGTTAAGTGCGTTTGGGTTGGACGCAACTTTAAGTTGCGCCTGATGTTGGGCGGTGTTTAAATTTGCGTTTGGTGTGGAACGTAATCTTGAACTACGCCTGATGGGACGCAAATTGAAACTACGCCTGATGGGGCGCAAATTGAAACTACGCCTGATGGGGCGTAACTTGGGACTACGCCTGATGGGGCGCAAATTGAAACTACGCCTGATGGGGCGTAACTTGGGACTGCGCCTGATGGGGCGTAACTTGTGATACCATGCAAACAAGTAAAACAGAAGGTTGGTGGTGGTGGCGGCATTGCCCCTCTTAAGCCAATGAAGGTTACGATAGAATGTGATGTTATGCGTTAAAGTCTTATAATAGGGCCATTCCTTCGTGGACCAAAAATCGTAATAGATTACATGTTGGTTTTGCATAACATTAGTGTAAATGCGCCCCATGATTCAACAAGCGCAACTTATAAATGCGCCCATGATTCAACAAGCGTAACTTATAATTGCGCCCATGCATTCAACAGCGTAACTTATAATTGCGTCCATCATTCAACAAAGGTACTTGTGATTGCTACCGATGTTGGGCGGACTTTAAAATCACGCCCGGTCGGACGTAACTTGTGACTGCGCTTGAATGAGGCGCAATATTATGGTGCCGCTTGGTATCAGGCGCAAATGTTAATTACGTCCCACCGGGCGTAATCTAAAGTTGCGTTTCAATCGGGCGTAGTCTTAAAGTTACGTCTCATTAACAGACGCAAATTACAGCTACGCCTGGATCAGGCGTAGTCTCAAATTACGCCAGACTATAACCAAACCAAAGACCAAATTTGGTTTGGTTTTTAGTTTTAGTCTGCGATTTACTCTTTACTCCACTCGATAGTGTCTCTGTTTTCGACCAAATTTTTAGTTTTGGTCGATGACTGTGGTTGCTCTTAGACCATCCATCGTACAAAATTAAGGGGTGTCCTAGTTGCTGGAAATGACCAATTTACTTTTTAGTTAAATAAATAAATATATATTTTTTTAATTTTCTTTGTATTAGCTTGTTAGGCATCCAACTAGTTTCATGTAATAATTTTAAAAAAAACAAAAGCAGAAGTTTGACTAAGAAAAAAAAATAAAAGTAGCGAAATCACTATGTTGTTTTACACATGTTAAACAATCTAATTGAATTGCGCTAGAACAAAAATAAATACAAATATAACTGAACCTCTATATTGTTTTTTGATATATGAACAACCCATTCAATTTGGCTAGAAAATAAAATAGAACAACTAAGTTCCAATTGCGAAAAAAAAAAAACATCTAGCCAATCCTCTATGTTGGATTTAGAGAGAAAAAAAATTAGATTCCAAAATACTAGGCCAAATTGGAAAAGCTAAAGTAACATTTTTTTAGGGACTGAGGTGGTGAAAATTTGTTATAGTATTAACATAACTGAAAAAAGGGATCCATCGGAGTCCTGGAAAATATTGTTTCCTTGTTGGGATCAGTTTTGGTGTGAAAACTTGTTGAACTGTTATAATCCGTGCATAAATGATGTGAGCAGGCTAAGACTATCTTAGGTGTTGAAATAGCTAGAAGAGCACCAAAAATAAATCATCTCCTTTTTTCAGATGATTGTTTGCTTTTTTCTAAAGCAAATCCAAATCATTGATGAGTTTAGCAACTGTTCAGGGAAAGTTATTAATTTCAATAAATCTTCAGATTATTTTAGCAATAATGTCAGTCCTTCAGTTGGTGAAACTTTAGCTGGTATTCTTCAAGTTCCAATCATGGATTCAAAAGAGAAGTACTTAGGTCTCCCTTTTTATTTAATTTTTTGTGTTGGTTGAGAAGATGGACCCAAGACTATCTAAATGGAATTCTACTAATCTTTCTGAACCTAGGGCAAGTTCTGAAGAAGAAAAGATTCAAACAAGGGAGCAATTATTTCCTGGATTAACTTAAGTAGAGAAAAAGAAGAAGGTGGTCTTAATTGGATTTAGAGATTTTGAATGTTTCAATAAAGCTTTACTTGCTAATAAATCTGCTTGGAGACTTTGTACAAGAATTTCTGATGTGGCCTAAAGCCATGGGTGCTAAATATTATCCTAATAGAGATATCTTTGAGTACACATTGAAAGATGATTCTTCTTATGCTTGAAGAAATATTAGTTCCAAAATTCAGTTCATCAAGGAAAATAGTCCTTGGAGTCTTGGTAATGGATCTTTAATTAGGATTTGGAAAGATATCTAGATTCCTGGTCTTCATGTTCCTCTAGAACTAAAAATTAATGTTGTTAATCCTTCTTCATATGTACTGGTCAAGGATTTACTCATTCAAGAAACTAATAGTTGGAATATTGGTCTTCTCTATGATATCTTTTCACCTGATCGGGCAAGTACCATCTCTGGAATTTCCATTCATCCTCATCAAGTTGATAAGTTAATTTAGAAGTTAAAGAAAAATGGTTTCTTCACGATTAAATCTGCATACAAAAAAATTTACTTAGATACTCATGGAAAGTCTAATACTTCTGAAGAGATGAAAAAGATATTCAAACTCATGTAGAAGCTCTATGTTCTTCCTAGAATGAAGCATTTTGTGATTGCATGATTTCCTACAATCACACCCTAATGAATTTACACAAATATTTAACCCATCTTCAAGAACAATCACTAAATCATTATTAATTTCTCTTATCAATCTTACAAGAATGTTATGAATACAAGGAAATAAGAATTACTCTAAACTTTCTCTCTCCTCTTTTCTCTCTTGCCACCCTCTAAAAAAGATCCTCTCTTTTAAGTTTACATGGTCTTTTACATAGGATGTTTCATAGTGGATGACAGCTAAGCCAATCCTTTATTTTCGGATCTGGCCTGCGTCATTCTCGCAAGTTTACAAAGGTCTTCTTCGCACGCGTTCTTCAATCTCGCAAAGTCTTCACACTTACTTCGTGGTTAGACTAACATCATCTGCTCTGTCATTCCTCAAATAGTCTGTAATGGTCTACGCAAACATTTTCTATTTAAATCTTCGCTGGGATACTGCTGTTGTGAGATTATACTCCTACATTTTTCCTCTTCTCATGTCTTCTCTGCGAAGAAGATAAAGATATGAGAACCTCTACTTCATAATGCTGCAACCGCTTATCTTTTTATCTTCTTCTATACTGATATGACTTCGTACTCTATGCAAAATGAACTACACGCGTCTCTTCAACCATCTACTTCTTGACACGTCTTTTATAACCGCCGTTTCTCAATCGTTCACGTCTTGTGTTCTCATTAATGAGTTTATCTTTTCGAGATCTCCTTCTCTCTATATATATCTTTCTTAATCTTCCCTTTTTTTTTTACTTTCCCTTCATTCTTTCTGCAACTTTTCTTCCGCAAGTTCTACTTCTGCTACTGCAATTTTTGTTTCTTCTCTACTTAATCCTTACTTCTTCTCCATTCCTATACTTAAATATGCCTCTAAGTGGTCGTAAGTATGAAAATTCTTTTGAAGAAATTCAAAAAGATCTCAAAGATAGAGGCTTCACATTATCCATCATTCCTGATCATACTTCTAATAAATCCATTCTTTCTTCTAGATTATTTTCTAATCATCACTGTAACAATGAAGAGATCATCGTATCGCTAGGTCAACTTCTCGCTGGTCTTCCCATACCTCTTTATGATCCCAATCTTTCTTTATTTTACGATATCCTTTCTCATGCGAACTTTTCGCGAGCCATTTACCAATTGTGTGGAGATTGAATTTGTCTTATTCGTGAATTTTCCCATCGCGGTGCAGGCTTGGGATCTCTTTATCCACCAGAACTTAGAGTTCCTAAATTTGCTGATCTAGAAATCATCTCTGAGCAATATACTGTGGAGAGCTTCTTCGAAAATTATGAAATAATCACCATGAAGAAGGAAAATACTCGCTGGGGTGTTCGATTGAAGAGGAGAGAGAGTGTTGCCAATAATAAAGTTCTCATGCAAGATATTGATTGGCATTCTGGTAATAACAAGACCCCGCGTCAGTCTAAAGATGATAAATGGTGCGTCTTTACTTTGATTTTGAAGGGACCTTATATCTCTGGTTCAAATGTTTTTCCTGAAAATCTCGCTGCATATCAACCATGGGTATTCAACTGGCCTGAAAAAGAGACATAGGTATATTTCCAAATTTCGCTCAGCTTATAATTCTGTTTTTATCCCTACTCCATTCTTTTCTAATCTTTCGAAATTTTTAGGTTGCAAAATTGAGAAACAAATACAACAAAACTGGGAAGGCAAGCATCTTAACAGCTCTGCGTTCGATCACAGATGAAGTAAGAAATGCTATTCTTATTATTTTTAACAATATCGTTGCCTTTGTTTCTTATCTTTATCCGTGTGCGAAGGTTGATGATATGACTGTTGAAGAAGCTGAAACCGATGGGCCTATCAAGGTTGCGAAAACTAAAGGCAAGAGTAAAGGTGTTCTTCACAAGGAGAAATCAGTTGTCTTTTCTTCTCCTAAGAATCTCTCGAAAAAGCGAAAATTCGTTCTCCTTCGAATCTTCACTCTGATGAAAGAAGTGATGATGAAACTTCTCTCGCGAAGGAAGGCTCTTCACCTGAATCTTCCATGGCACAATTATCTAGTATTTTTTCTGATTCTCTGCAAGGAGTAGGCAATGTTCCTTTGGCTAATACCTGTAGAGCTATTCCGAATATTTGTGACTCCTCCCTTCTAGATGATGATGAATCTATTCGCGGAGTTTCTAGATCAGTGACTCCAAGTTTCCTAAACTCGCTCAGCACTTTGGTATATATATTTTTTTTTATATAAAATATATATAGATTAGATTTTAAAATATTTAAACTACAGAGCTTTAAGCTGGTAGCCGAGCAACAAGCTGAGCACCAACTCCTTTTTGAATAGAGACACCCAATCTATGAAAAATAAAACTACCTAGACCACTACCAGCGTCATGGCTGACTAAACAATTCTTCAAACGCTTGAAAAAACAAATAGTATCCTCACTAAGTTCCCCTAAGGTAGTAAAAGCTAAAACACCCAAACCATAACCATGCGAGGTACACCCATCGAAGTATTTAGAACGTTTACGCGAAATTTCTCTAGAGATAGCCTAGCCTGAGACGAAAGAACGAACACCATCACCAGTAAAGGATGAAACCCCTGTGACATCCATACATACATCTTGGCCATTTTCCCAATTGAGAGAAAGGATATTCGCCGTACGTAAATCCTTGTTACTATTTGTCATAAGACCCAAATTCACCTCCTTGCGTGCATGGACACCAGCTTTGTAACAAATATTCGCAATTACATCACGTACTAAGTCATGGCGGAATTTTAGTCCAACCTCGTTAGCACAGTGAAGCGCGTGATCACCAAAGATATCCATGACCTATTGCAACATGAGCATAACCCGCCTTCAACAAATAAAGGGATGCCAAGATGATAGCAAACAACTGCTCTAAACTGTCTAGGGCCAAGATATTGATCTAAACCACTGATCGGAACAACCAAAAGGTAATCTTGAGCATGTTTGATTTGGTTACATTGCCAAAGAATGGAGTCTCTTGCAGATAAAGTAAATTGGTCGGGGATTTTCTTCTTGATTGCATCAAATTAAGTGACTGCCAGGGAGTTCATAGAAGAGGGGACAGTGTTATCGACGCAAAAAGTGGAAGGCAAACCACATAACTGAATGAATTTCTGAAGAGCCAACTGGTAGGCGACCCCATAGTCGCTGGTGAAAGAATTACCAAGAATCGCCTTTCGCACCGAAGTAGTCGGACTCTGAGAAGCAAGATAGCAATAAGTGCGAGTGTCAGCCATGGTATATATGCCAAGCCCGTCGTCCTTGATAGGAAGAGTAGCCAGTCTCTGTTGCAAAGGCCCAGAACCAGGACCATCTCCGGTGATTAAGAGCCTTAAATATTGGAACAAGTGGTCATCAAAGAGGTCAGAGGCCTGTTGAAGAGATTCCGGATTAGTAGTACCCATAGCGAAATATAATCTTGATACACCGACAAAGTTTTTGAGTAGCAACATTTCACTTTGGGGATCCGTGAGCTTTTTGATAGCATACATGAGCTGAATAGTTTTATTCACCCGATTCACCGCCATGTCACTCATGAAATCCAAATCTAAGCTCACAGGTCCACCCAAAAGCTTAACTCCCTTGCTAGGCCTACCAATATCAGGGGGAAAAACACCTACCTCCAGACTTCATGGATCAACTGTAGGCCAGAAAACCTCAGTTTTCTTTATATTGAGATGGAGACCTCCGCTCGGACCTTCGGTTTCAATAATACTCAAAGCCTTGGAAACCTCCAAAGTGTGACCAGTGATATTACCATCATACAGGTACCATGCATGCAAACCAAGCTTACAACGAGAAGCAATGGACTTCACAAGGGGTTGAAGTGTCAGGGCAAACAAAAGGGGACCGAGAGGATCACCTTGTTGAATACCGAGTGCAGAAGACAAGATATATTGATCGTAGTAAAGATTAGCAGGCCTGGCATAACAAAATTCAACCCAACGAGAAATACCTGGACAATGAAGATGGACCTCCTTAAGAAGATAAGACCTACTCACCATGTTGAAAGCATTCGAAAAATCAATAAGCAACATAGACATGCTATCCGAAAGACCCTTCAACTCCAGTAAGCCATTGACAGCATGAAGTATGCTTTCCCCTCCCACCGGAACTCCAAGACCAAATTGATAATCCCCCAAATACGACTGAATGTCCTTGCCTACTGAAAAGGCAGCCACCTTAGAGACCAAACGACGCCAAATAGTACCAACTGCAATTGGTCTAAGACCACCCCCGGGTTTGAGCAAAGGTGTAAGTGGCGCACTAGCAATAAGCTCTCCTAAGACTTTAGGACACTTACCTGCCATCCAAAGGTTGACAACCCCGGTAATCGAAGCCACCAACTCATCAGCAACAGCAGGTGATGCTCCACTCAAAGCATCGACTAAATGCTGAGCACGTAAACCGTCCCGACCACAAGAAGTACCTCTAGGAAAACTCTTAATGGCCCCAACGACAGCCCTCGAGTAAACCGTTATGGAGTCACCAATTGCAATGTCATCTGGAATAGCGGGTGGGGGAGCTGTAGGGTGTTTAGCTTGAAATTCAGATAAGGTGCTCTCATCGCGAGGTGCTAAACCATTGGAAGACAAGACACGAATAACATCTGCAAAATGCCAATGGCCTATCTTCTTCCGACAAGCGCTCAAATTAGCCATCTGTGGCTCCTTTTCCTTGTACTTCTTGGCGGAGAATTGTTGGCATGGTTGGCGAAGACACTTGGAGATCAAGATGAAACAGCCCATAGGTTCCTTCCAGGTGCGTAGAGCCTGTTGGATGGCTGTCACTTGAAGTCGTTTCCTACTGGAGGACTTTTTTTAATTGGAAATTTTAAATTGTCTTGACAAACTTTTTATCCTTTCGCAGGCTGGAAGAGCTTCTTATGTAGTTGCTTTTGATTTAGCCAAGAGGTCTGAACATTTTGAGAAAAAGAACGCCCAACTTACTAGTCAACTCACCTCTAGTAATAAAGACGCGGAGAGATTCCGCAAGAAGAGCGAAGAACTAGAAGTTGAAGCTGTCGATCTTCAAAAGAAAAACAAACAGTTGGAACTTAATGCTTCCTCTCAACAAAGCACAATATCTAGCCTTCAGAAGGCGAATGACCAACTTTACGGTATGTAATTTTTCTTCTCTTCCTCTACTCCTTTTTCCCATTATTTTTCCTTAATTGATTAATCATTTTTGCATACATTTATGGTCTGTCTGATGAAGCTACCACTCTTCGCACCTTTACCCATTTGATGGATGATGACACCCTTCTTGAGCATCTTAATACCACCTCTTTAAACATTTTTACAAATGACAAAACAGGATCTCTTCCTTTAAATGAGCTCAGATCTAAATTCCACCTTTTAGATATCGATCATAGATCCAGCTTAAAATTAGCCAGTGACTTTAAACGCCGCTATCTTGATTCTAAGAATGAAATTAATGGATTAAGAATCAATATCAGCGATCTTATAGATGATAAATATCGTATCACTAGTCAAGGTGCTCAAGCTTTAGAGAAATTCCACAAAACCCTTATTGAGTTCCAACTTGAGCGAGATGAAGTTACCCGCAAGAATGTCATTCTTATCGAAAAAGAGAATCAGATTCGCTCCCATCTCCTCATAAATAATGATGATGAGTTTGCTTGGGCTGCGAAAGTCTTAGATAATGCCAGAAATAATTTAGGTGTAAATGTTAGCCTCCAAGTTGATCATTCGGCATTGGTTAGAGATATGATTTCCAACAAAGAAGGTTGTTAACTTCACTTCCTTACTAATTGTTCTCTTTTATAAACTTCGATCAAGGTATTGATTTGCTATTATATCTTAACAGACGCTGAGAAGGAATTTCGCAAGAGGATTGAGGAATTAGAGACTCAAGTCAAAGTCCTTGAAATTTAAAAAGTGCAACTCACAGGAGATTTATCTGTTCGCAACGATAAGTGTCGCAGGCTCAAGAATCAATTAAAGCTCATTGTCGCAAATTTTGAGAATGATGTCCTTCACTTTCGCAATTAGACTATTGCAAAGGTTTGCGATGATAACAACATTCCTCATTCTATATATCCTTGTCTCTTAGAGGAAATTACGAAGAATGTATCTCCTCCGGACATTTCGGATAGTGATAATAGTGAAGGAGTAGATGAAGAAGAAATGGAAGAAGCTAAAGGAGAACCAATCGAGAAATAGTTTTTTCTCTCTTCATTTACTTTCATCCCTTTGTATAGTACTTGTATAACTGCTCTTTCATCCTTTTGTCTTTATGATCTATTGTTGTGAATTCTTCAACTTCCAAAGCTTCTCAATATAAGTTCTATCTCTTTTGTTTTACCTGCAAGTGTTAGAAAAAGCAATTCTTTTTTGCAATAACCATTGATCAATATACAGTCAAATTTATATATGGTTTTCAATCTATGTGTAAATATGTCAGATGAGAGCAAATAACACATTGCGATATTTTCACATTCCCATACTTGCCTCTTTTATTTGTTACCAAATGAAAGATTAAGCATGATATCTCTTAACAATAATATCATATGTTATTTATTTCTATATTGTATATCTGAGCGTTAACTTCGCAATCACTTCTGCATAATTTCGGTGCCTTGCATGTTGTCATACATAGCTTGGGATTTTCCAAGATTTCATTAATTATTATTCTCTTATGTGGTCTTATTTTTCCTTCCTAAGTAAAGGTCTTATTTTGCCACCCCTTTTCATTGCGACAAAATCGCAGGCCGTCTTTACACTTTCATGTAATGACCCATTGATCTTGTCTTATCTTTTTCTAGTATTATTGCCTCTGAAGGATTTTTTTCATGCGACAATATGACAGACCTAAATATTGTTGCGAACATAAAGCCCCATGACATTGTCGTCTTGCGACGAAATCGCAGGACATCTTTACACTTTTGTGCATCGACCCATTGATCTCGTCTTATCTTTCTCTTGTATTATTGCATCTGCAGGATCGTTGCACAAATATGACAAGCCTTAATACTCCCGTGAGTAAAAAGCCTTATGACATTTCCGTCTTTGACACTTATCAGCTCCCTAATGGAGGGTGCCGTCCTTATCATCCCCCTGTTTGTCCCTTCAAGAAGGCGTACCTCTACCATACAAGGTTGGCTCCTCCCATCCGGTCTTAACAACAACTAGTTGTTTTCGCGACCTCTTATCCCTTCGCCGATATGGCTCTTGGTTACAAGACCGCACCCTAAGTGGGGTTTTCTTCGGACCGAGTGCATCATTAGTCAAGACTTGCCAAGAATGGCCAGTACACTGCAGACGCCCCAGGCACTCTTGTCTCAACCGTGTACCTCGGCGCCTTGATCATATTCGGTACTCCTTAGGAGAGACCTTAGTCGTCCAACCTAAGTCATAAGCTTAGGCTGAAAATCCAAGGCGATTCCCCTGGATGGGCTTTATTGACCCCAAATCTCCATGACCCAGGTTCCGGGGGCGGTGTAACCTTTCCCTGAGCCATGCAATAGGTTCTCCCCTTCAATGACGCACTTTTAGGTCTTACTTTTGCCTCTTGCGAAATTTTATTCGCGAACTAGGGTGTACGCCAAAGTTGGGTGCCTATTTCTATTGATTCTGTTGCCTTTTGTAAGGTCTTGTTGTAATATCTCATTTTTGTTCTCTTCATTCAATACAAATACTTTTCAAATTTTCATTCTTTCTTACAAAGTTTCGTTCTTCCTTTCTCTTCTCAATTTCACCAATTTCATTCTCATTTAACATTTTAAGTTTCTTACCTTTGTTAGCTTGTGCTTGGGCTTCTTTGAGTTCTCATACACTATTGATCATCTCGTTTCGCTAAGTATTCTTTTCTTGTTATGTACTGTCGTTACCACTTGCACCATATTTTCGCAGATATTTCTCGTTATACACTGCAGCTTTCGCAACATTCTCTTTTCCTCCAAGCTCCTCTATACCTACCATCAATTTTTTACCCCTTTTTTTTTCTTTAATATTATGCTTTCAATTGTTCTTCTTAATTGCGCTTTCTTCATATTTCTCTACATAAATTTCATGACATTTTCGTCCCTCTACCCAATCTCCTCTTATGATTCCAACGCCGCTAGGATGAGGAAACTTTATGCATTGATGGAAGGTTGAAGCTACTCCCAGGATTCCATGCAACCAGGGTCGGCCAATTAGTGCATTATACGGCGACTCTACGTCAACAACGCATAACAGAATTTCTGAAGATAATCCTTTCAAAGGAATTCGCATAACAACTTCTCCCTTAGGTTTGTTCGTAGTACCATTAAAGGCGTAGATCTTGTAAGTCAAAGGTATCAAGTCTTCATCCTTTCCTCCCATAGTTTTGTAAGTATTGTAAAATAGAATGTTTAAAGAACTTCCAGTGTCAATCAATATTTTGTTAATCGCCCATGAGTTCTCAACTTCATCATCTTCATCATCACTAAGTTTCGGGTTATCTCTAGTTTTACCACCAAGGGATTATCAGGTATTTCTCCATCTTCAGGTATTTCTTCTGTTGTAAAGGAAATAAGCTGTTTTTTCCATTCATTTAGTGGAGAAGTCTTCGCAATTTTCATAATTTCTTTATCATCAACATCCCTTGCGAATACTCTGCTCAGAAAGTTATCATGAAAATCTTCAATTGTTTTGTACGAATGCACAATAGAATGAAAAAATAGGTTCTTCGCATTTGCTCCAACTTCAATTAGAAACGTGTCTTCGCACTTTGCTGCGTTTGCTCTGCGATTTTCTGGTGGCTGTGGTAATGGCAAAGACTGTGGCTGTCTTATCAGAAAATGATTCAGCATGCCTTGGTCTATCATTCTAAGGATAATTCTATTTATATTTCTGCAATCATTTGTCGTGTGTCCATGGAAGTGGTGATATGAGCATAATTCATGACTTTTGTGGTTCAGGGGTGGCTCAGTTCCCATGTTACAAGGTGCTGGGATGTTCTACATCAGGATTATGGCTTCTCATATCTTTTCTACACTAGCATTTAGAGGAGGCATATTTATTTCTTCCCATACTACCTTCTGGGTTTCCTGTCCCCTGTGATAATTGTGTTTCAGACCTCCATAAGTTTCTTGTGGATGGTCGAATATTTGAATCTTGTTATTTTCACCTCGGATAAAGAATATTCTTTCTCTCTCAATCTCTTCTTTATCATGACTTCCCATTGCTACCAGTTTTTGTTGACTTTCGACCGTCATCTTTCCCTGTTGTTCCTGCGAAGTATTCGCCACTGTATTTTTTAACTTCGGTAGTAAGCTTGCATTCACTACCTTTGAACTTGTGCTTGCGACTGGGTATGACTCCATCTTATTATGTTTTTCCTCAAGATTAATATATGCTTCTTGATATTCTCGTAACTCAGTCATTGTGATAGTATTCTTGATTCTAAAATTTTGGACATACAGAAAATTTGTTGCGAACATTGCATTAATAAAGGATAAAATAAGATATCTTTCATCCACACGGCCAGCCATATTGCTACACATTATTTTCCATCTCATATTTAAGTGCCTCAAACTTTCGCCAACTCTTTGTTTCAGTCCGAATACATCTTCAATGCGTGTACGTGATGAGTTGTTACTTATGTAAGCTCCTAGGAACACCGTTTAAAATTGATTGAAAGATGCTATGGTATCCTTTGGCAGACCTTCAAACCATTTTAGTGCTTCTCTTGTCAAACTTGATGCAAAGTATTGCACAGTACAGCGTCATGGCTTTCCCATTGTAACATGCATCTTACATAAGCTTTGATATGTTGAACTGCACAAGTTGTTCCGTCGAAAATGCTAGTTAACGCAGGCAAATTACACTTTTGGAGGTATTACCCTTAGCTGTACTTCCTGTGTAAATGGTGTTTTCGCAGCTTCCTCTATTGCTTCATCCAACTGTCTCCTGCCTCCTTCTCTTCTGTTATTGAGCATCCCTCTCATTTCTCTTAATTCTCGTAGAATTTGTTCATTCATACCTGACTCTTGATCCATTGGTCTTTTTAACCTTGCTTCTCTTCTCCTGTGCTCATGCCTGTCTTGCCTTGTGAGATCTTGCGTTTCCTCTTCATCATCTTCTTATCGTCTTCCTCTGCGATTTTCTCTTTCACCCCTTACATGTTTTCGCACATGATTTTTCCTCTCATTTTCTCCTCTGCGAGCTTCTTCATTAATATTATCATTGTTGCGGTATCGTCCGCGCCTTCTTTCTCGGTTATCATGATTGTTCTGGCGTATAGCCTCCTGGAGCTCTTGTTCTTCAATTTCCATCCTTTTCCTTTCTCTTTCGCAAGCCATATGTGTGTGTGCGGCATTATGCCTCTCAATGTCATCTTCCATTGTTTGTTGATTCCTTTGTACTTCTATCTCATATAAAATCCTCCTTCCTTCCTCCCAGTTTTCTTCGCCGCCTAGATTATCTCGTTCGCAAGGTTGTTCATTCCTTCGATCCCTATTGTTTTGCTCATTATGATAATTTTCACCCTGTTGAACATAACGATCTTCCACTATTTCTCTTCCTTCATGATGTCCTTCACCAGGATTCTGTATATTTTCTTGAATATCCTCTACAACATCCCTCCTAGGCGAATCTCGTCTTGCTTCTCTTCTAACCGATCTTGAATTTTATCTTGTAATACTTCTCTACCTGGTATTCTATAGCCTTATATTTTCCATCCTTAATTCATGGTTTTGTCGTGTTAAATTCGCACGTTCTTCTGCTTCTAATCTCCTTTCTTCGAACAACCTTTGTCTTAATGCTTCTAGCGTTTCATTCTCCTCTTCTCCATGAATTGTTCCTTCTTTTACTTCTTTGTCCCTCTCTATTCATCTCAATTGTTGTGTTTCTTCTACCTCCTCTCTTGAGTCCGTCCGCCAAGTATGTACACTGACTCTATCATAATCAATGATTCCGTATTGTACCGGTGCACGCTGAATTGGTGACTGAACTTGTTCTCCTCCATTATTTCTTGATCCCATTCTAGAATATCCACCAGTTTCACCTCTCCTTCTTCCAGCGATTCTTCTACTCCTCTTAACTGTTGTTGGTTGTTCCAAAATATTTGTTCGTCTTACCATCTTTTCAATGTTAACAATCTGTTAAAAACTACACAAACTCTTCACTATTTTATTCCATACTTTTTCAAATCAAAATAACAAACTTCTCTTAATCATCCCTGTTTCTAGCGCTAATATGTGATTGCAGGATTTCCTACAATCACACCCTAATGAATTTACACAAATATTTAACCCATTTTCAAGAACAATCACTAAATCTTTATTAATTTCTCTTATCAATCTTACAAGAATATTATGAATATAAGGAAATAAGAATTACTCTAAACTTTCTCTCTCTTTTTTTCTCTCTTGCCACCCTCTAAAAAAGATCCTATCTTTTAAGTTTACTTGGTCTTTTATATAGGATGTTTCATAGTGGATGACAGCTAAGCCAATCCTTTATTTTCGGATCTGGCCTGCGTAATTCTCGTAAGTTTACAAAGGTCTTCTTCGCACGTGTTCTTCAATCTCGCAAAGTCTTCACACTTACTTCATGGTTAGACTGACATCATCTGCTGCGTCATTCCTCAAATAGTCTGTAATGGTATTCGCAAACATTTGCTATTTAAATCTTCGTTGGGATACTGTTGTTGCGAGATTCTACTCCTACACATTTTGTTTGGAAATGCTCGCGTGAAATTCTTTCTACACAAGCTAGAACTTTTTTTTTTTTTTTTTAAAGAAGATGATTTGTTAATGAAGCTAACTTTTACAAGGTGTAAATAATTAGTACAAAAACAAGTCAGAAATGGAGAAGAGAAGTAAAGAACAAAGGTTAAGAGGAAAACATCAAAATAAAAAAAGAAGAAATAAAATTAAGCTAAGGTATGAACAACTGATCCCAGCACATTAAACCTACTTGGAGGCCGACACCAAAATTGGGTTGATCAATCTTTAATCTTTAACCATGCTAGCATCTCAGATTTGATGAGAGTTGACAGTTCCCAACCGATCTTCTTTTTGCCCTCAAAAGTGCGCCTATTACGCTCATTCCATAGACCCCAAATGGCAACAGCTGGCAAGTAAGACCGCAAAGCTTTTCCAACATCTGAAGTGTGAATATTAGACCAAACTCTGAAGAGATTAATCACCATTGAAGGGAAATCAAACATGTATAAATCTGGGATTAAGAGGTTCCAAACTTGTCGAGAATAAGTGCATTGGAATAATATATGAACTAGAGATTCTGCTTCCGCTTCACATAAAACACAAGTGTTGTCTACTTGATATCCCCAAAAAGTTAACTTATTTGCAGTTCTAAGTCTGTCAAGACAAGCTAACCATGCAAAAAACGAGATCTTAGTTGGGATTTTTTAATTCCACACCTTCGCGAAAGAAAAGTTAGGCTGCACACATTCCATATGAATTGAATGATATAAAAAGCTCACGGTGAACCCATTAGGACTTCCAACCCATCGTCTAACATTTGTAATAGAAGATGAAAGATCTAAAGGAGGAGCTTGTTACCTATTATGTCAAGCAATATAATAAATTCATTAGCTTCATTATCACGGGCGAAACCATGCCCGGACTAGGACTGGCTCAAGCCAGCCCCAGCCAAATTTTTTTTGGTTACTTAGTAGTAAAAGTTAAGCCAAATTTGAAGCAAGTCCAGTCCAAACCAGTCCTAGTCTTTATCAAAAAAAAAAATCACGGGAAAAGAAAAAAAAATTTTCATTGTTCTCTGTGTGAGCAGCGGGAGAAAGAACTGAAAGAGCCAAAGAGGGGAACTGGAAAAGCTGTAAAGGAAAACCCTAGGCTAGGTAATAAGATCATGAAATTCGATGTTATATTATTGGGTTAGTGGATGAAATTCTATCACTTTATTTGCTTAATTTCATGAATTGAGTATGGGTTTTTGTTAATTTTCTATCACTAGGGTTTCTTGGTTGGTAAATTGTAATTTTGTGTAATTAAAAAGATGAATGTTTTCAGTTTAATCTTTGATGTTATATTTTTATCTACTGTTCTAGAATTGTTGTTTAACCTAATTTTGTTGATGCTTTGGATTTTCTGATTTGGGGATTTTATTTGGATTTGTAAGGAATGCTTAATTTAGGGTTTCTGATGGTACTTTAGATTACTTGATTGTATGGGTGTTTATGAGAATTGGGGCTCAATTGACGTATACCAATAACAAATTAAACACATTATTAGTACTAGCTTGGATTTGTTTTGTCAAATGTCTGCCTACAAGAGTTATATTTCAGTGATGCATAGTAATTGAATCAACTTCTGTTATTGTGTTACAGGCAACTTCTGTTACAGGATGATAATATATGATGTCGACTCATCGTAAACCAAGAAAACGAGGAAGATTAGAAGCATATTACAACTCTATACCCAGAGTAGATCCATCAGAAAGTATTGCTCTTGTTCCAAATATTGAACACAATGAAGTAGTTGTTCATGCAAAGTTGAACCCGAAGAATTGGTTGCCCAAAGAACTAGAAGAGAAGAAGACAGACCTGAAGGGATGAAAGTTACTCCATTAGAACGTTATCCGGGGTTACGAATTCCAGTAATGCAACATCCTGTTAACAAGCGTGATGAAGTTCGGCGAGCATATTTATTGTTGGGACCTTATCAGGCGAGATTAAAATATCCCCGCTCTAAATTTGTAACGCAAAACCGTTGGTTTAATTTTAGTTGGTTCGCGCAACATCCTTGGTTGGAGTATTCACCTTCTAAAGATGCTGCATATTGTTTTCATTGTTTTCTTTTTGAATCAGATCCACCAAAACACACAAAGATTCACCGGTGAAGGTTTCAAAAGATGGTGTTCGTTAATAATGGATCAAAGATGTGCATTTCTAAAACACTCGGAAATGTTGATTCTGGACACACTACCCCAAGGAAATTCGAAGCTTTGAAGAATTTATTTCAGCGAATAAGTAGATTGGTAGAGATACAATCAATAGAGACTTTAAAGAGACATAGGTTGCGTCTCAAGACAACAATTGACTGTTTAAGATGGCTTGCGTGTCAACAATGTGCTTTCAGAGGTCACGATGAGTCAAAAGGTTCAAGGAATTGTGGGAATTTTATTGAATTTATTAAGTATTCGGCATCACTTAATGAAGATGTGAATGCAGTCGTCTTGGAGAAATCCCCTGGAAATGCCACTTATATTTCACTCAAGATTCAGAAACAGATCTTGAATATTATATCTAACAGAGCTAGAAGAAAGATTCGCGAGGAAATTGGAAATGCCAAGTATTGTATCCTTGTTGATGAGTCGCGGGACGCTTCCAAGAAAGAGCAAATGGTGATTGTTTTAAGGTATGTGGATATTGATGGTTATGTTCAAGAAAGGTTTTTTAATATTCAACGTGTTGACGATACTTGTGCTTTAACTCAGAAAAATGGAATAACAAAAATTCTTAATTATTATGATCTTCAAGTTGAAAACATGCGAGGGCAGGGGTATGATGGCGCTAGTAATATGCGTGGTCAGTGAAATTGCTTACAAGCCTTGTTTCGTAAGGAATGCAAGTATGCATATTATGTTCATTCTTTTGCACATCGCCTTCAACTAGCACTTGTGAAAACAGCTGAAACTTTGAGTCCAGTTTGGAAATTCTATTCTATGTTAACATCAATTGTCAATCTTGTTACATCTTCTTCACATCGGTTTGGTGATTTTCAGTCTGCTCAAGAAGATGAGATTGCAAAAAGGTTAGCTAGTGGTGAACTTGAGACAGGGAAAGGGGCAAACCAAATAGGTACTTTGCCACGTGCTACTGATACCCGTTGGAGTTCCCATTATGGTTCTGTATGCAGTTTAATAGATAAGTTCGAAGCAACCTGCACAACTATTGACCATATTGGCGCAAGTGATCCGAAAGTGACTCCTAAGGTTGGTGAAGCACAAAGTATTTCTGAAGAAATGAGATCATTTAGGTTTGTCTTTGTCTTGCATTTGATGTTTAAGATTATGGGAATTACTGAAATATTATTCCAAGGTCTTCAAAAGAAAACAAAAGACATAGTAAATGCAATGAGCCTAGTCTCAAACACAAAATTTTTACTTAGAGAATTAAAAGAAGAGGGATGGGAAAATTTATTGCAACTGTTATTGAATTTTGTGGTGCACATGGTGTTGAAACACCTAATATGGAGGCTCGCTATATGATGGGTACAGGTCGTTCTTGCCAACAACGTGATAATATCACAGTAGATACACCATTACCGTGTTGATATATTCACTGCTACAATTGATTCTCAGTTTTCAGAGTTAGATCGGAGGTTTCCAGAAGACACAATGGAACTACTCATTCTTAGATCGTGTTTGGATCCTCGGGATTCTTTTAAGTCATTCGATGTTGACTGTATTTGTAGTCTTGCTAAGAAGTTCTATACTCAAGATTTCAGTCCGCAAGAGGTACACATTTTGAGAAATGAGTTACAACATTATGGTCACGATGTAGTTAACACTACAAGAAAAGTCACTTTTAGTGGTAAAATAGTGTGTCATGAAAATCAATTTCTTCGCTGCAAAAAGAATTCAGCGGCGCAAAAAGTTTCATCACCTATAGCGAGTCGTTGAAAGTGTTTTGTGACGTCCTTAAGAAATCATCACCGAATTTTTTAATTAGCGACATAAGTCTTTTTGCCACCAAAACTATCTTTTCATGAGCAAATAAAATTGACACTGTTCACTAATTTTGTGATGAAGAATTTTGTCACTCTAGGTATTATTGGTGAGGAAAATATTTTATCACTTAAAATAGCTTTAGCCGTGAAATTTATTCGTCTCGGAATATACTTATAGTGAAGAAACAAACTCGTCACATAAAATAGTTTTAGCCGCGAAATTTATTCGTCTCAAAATATACTTACAGTGAAGAAACAAACTCGTCACATAAAATAGTTTTAGCCGCGAAATTTGTTCATCTCTAAATATACTTATAGTGAAGAAACAAAATCATCACTATAATATAGTTTTAGCCGCGAAATTATTCGTCTCAAAATATTCTTATAGTGAAGAAACAAACTCTTCATATAAATAGTGTTAGCAGCGAAATTTGTTCGCCTCAAAATACAATTATAGTGAAGCAACAAACTCGTCACCTAAATAGTTTTAGCCGCAAAGATTTTTTTTATCTCTAAAAAAATACCGATTTAGCAGCGAAATAAATTTAGTCGTCTCTAAAAAATAATAAACCAATTAGTATTGTCTCTGTATGGTCATTCCAGTAACGAATCTCGTCGTCTCCAAGAAAATAATAACCATTTTTTCTTTGGTGACTAGCCTAGATTTAATATTATACAAAAAATATATATTAATAAATAAACATTTAAGTAAATAATATAAATTGAATAAATAATAACCCATAAAAATAAATTGTTTAGACAAAATCCAAACTAGAAAAAACTTGATAAATAAACTCTACCAATAAATAAACATCACTACTAGAAAAGAAAAAAAAATACTAAGACTAAAACATTAATGTTGTTCAGTTCCATTAGCGGTAATGTTATTCAACCCGAGAGAACGTATCATCATATCCTGCATGTTTCTTATGACCTTCTCGCTGTCTTCCTTCATATTTTTGATAACCTCATTATGGGCGCGTATTTGCTCTTCCTGAGCTTGAATTCTATCAGCCTGTGCTTGCAGCATTTCATGAATTCCTTCGTTGTTAGAAACAGTGGTCGCAGAACGACGTCGTCTCTTTTTCTTTAAAACCTGAGCACATACTTCTGCCTCAGTGGGTGGTGTAGCTCCCGCTTCGCTGCCTCGCAGCATTAGCTCATTCATAGTGTCCTATATATAGAGATACATAACAGAGAGAATAATTAGCAACTGCACCAGAATGTCAAACCACTAGGTTAGTTCTAGTGATATAAAATTATAGAAGTAAGAGATTACAAAAACTTATTGGGTGTGGTGTGTTTATGAATTATATTGGTTTAGACATATACAACACATACGGCAACACTAATAATGTCTATACTCACCCATTTGATGCGAGCTTCATCAGAAATCCAAACAACTTCGCCCGTTTCTTTATTGGTAGATGAATGGGTGTCATTGAACGTTTGAATGTCACCTTGCTCGAATCAAGCTTTAGTTCGCTTTTTACACAGAAATAAAAAACAATCGAGTTGATGTTGCAATGAAAAAGAGTAAATATTAGACAATCACATTCCATCCTAAGCTCCTAAAGGACTTAAAAAATTTATACATCTGAAAAAACATCACTATAAGAGAAAATCATATTCTTATTCATAAAGGAACATACCTCCGCCATGTGGACCACATGTGACTTAGAACCTCCACAATGGTTGAACGGAACAACTTCTCTTGCTTTTGCACCTGCTGCACAGCGCTTCTGCGAATTTTAAATAAAGCAAAAGTAAAATAACAACTTACATAAACATATTGTACTACAATCAAAAAAATGTTCCAAAAGAAGAAGATAATAAAGACAAAACCTTGAAACTTTCACTGGAAAACACGTGGTCGCACAACCAGTCCCAATCTTCCAGCGACACGTTCTTATAAGGCTTTCTCTTGGCCTCTTCATACATTCCACCTTTCAAGGACTCTTGAAAATGAATTGACATTTTATTCCTGCGGTTTGAGTACTTTCTGCCCATAGATTTCATTAAGAACTCCTTCACCATCGGAAAAGAAGTGTCTAAAATGAATTTATTCTGAAAATGGAAAATATATCAGCATTCACATATTTGAAGTAGATAAAGTAGAAGAACATGTTAGAGATATGCATTACCTTGAGTCTCTCAATCAGCGCGTCTCTCTCACGAATAGGTATTTTCATCCACGACTTATATTGTAACGGGGCAAGGGAACGAAAAATCACCCCACACTCGCTTGCGAGTGGACTGGCATTTTCGCAGTCAGGCTCTCCTTCTAACTCTGAAAAGTTAACAGACAGCTTCCCTTTGTTGGCTGCAATCAGTAAATCTAACTTAAGCCCTCGAGTGGAGCCCCGCACGTTCCTTGAGGGTGTTGCGTCTACTAAGATGAAACGGATCAGTTATGTAGGAAGGTAATAAAGATAACGAAGTTAAATGCAGGTTTCTGGGACACAAAAAAAAATTCATGGAAAATATCATAAACCTTATAGCATTCCTGACTAATATGAATTAGAGGCCTTATGTTCAGTCAGACAGATCATTTTCCTACCACTGAGCACAGATTGAGATAAACATATCGAACTAACAACAATAGTGATAAACAAAATCACAATCAAAGTTTCAAACCAATGATAAATGATACTTATGCCTACCACTGAGCACATATTGAAACAAATTCTCACAAAGCATTTGATATGATTAAAACAAGCCGCAAATTTTTCGTGAAGAACCCTGATTCATGAATTTACACAATCAAAAAAAATTCCAAAACTGAAGAACAGAAAGGAGAAATTCCTTCATAAAATGACAAAAGATTTGGTTAAACAAATTTTTCAAACAACCTGTGGGCAACCCACTTTGTATTAGCTGTAGTAGAACAATAGTGATAAGCAGAACCAAAATCAAAGTTTCAAACCTATGATAAATGAAGCTTATTCTAACCACTGAGCACAGATTGAAACAGACATATCGAACTAACAACAACAGTGATAAACAGAACCACAATGAAAGTTTCAAACAAAAGATAAATGAGGCTTATTCATACCACTGAGCACATATGAAACAAATTAGCACAAACACAATATAAATATTTGATATGATTATAAACAAGCCGCAAATTTTTTGTGAAGAACCCTAATTCATGCATTTACACAATCAAATCGAACTCCAAACCCGAAGAACAGAAAGGAGAAATTTCTTTCTAAACAACAAAAGATTTGGTTAAGACAATTTTTCAAACAACCTGTAGGCAACCCACTTTGTATTAGCTGCAGTAGAACAATAGTGATAAACATAACCAAAATCAAAGTTTCAAACCAATAATAAATGAAGCTTATTCCTACCACTGAGCACAGACAGAACCACAATCAAAGTTTCAAACCAATGATAGATGAAGCTTATTACTACCACTGAGCACAGATTGAAACAAAAAGAATAAAAACTACCAATCTAACTGTGGAGATTAATGAAGTAAAAGTCCAAAAAGAAGAGAAAGGGGAAAAGTAACGGTACCTCGAAGATGATGTTCTTTGAGTGGGTTGTTCATTATTGTTCACCATTTTCACCTGGGCAATGAAACAACACCATGATTAAAAGAACAACTACGAAACCCAACTAAGGAAGCAGGAACTCATGTATGGGTGGGCAAAAAAAAAAACCCAATGAAAAAATAACAACACCAACTGAACAATTTCAAACAACTTACTTATGGAGGAAAAATGTAAAGATTTCCTAAGCTATATGAGAAGCGGTGACATTTGATTGCATTAAGGTATTACAAGTATTTTCATTATTATTAATCTCAACCAAATATTAGCCCAGAGAGCCGTAACTGACCATACTCGAAAATATACAACATGGGTCAAAATAATATTTTTATGAACCCACAGCCCATACGGATGAGATACCGTAGCACCGTTCTGTACTAGTAAACTTACAAGAACCCCATGCTGTCAACAAAGATTGTACCATCAGCATAACCATTCAACCAAGATTAAGCAATGATGCTGATATGAAATTCAATCCATGGTATACATTTTAATCTGCACATGCTGAGATAGTCAACAGATAAACCAACACATGCATTTTAGTCACTAATGCACTGCAAGAATTCTCATTCATTGAATTGGTAGGTTCCAACTCCAAGCCCACCACATATTTTTCAATTAACATAAATGATTCTAAGGTTTCTAAGGTCATCATTGTTTAACAGATCAGTATCCAACACCATAAGGCTCAACAGTTCATAAGAAAATACATCTACCTAAATTTCGCAAACGGGTAAAGGCCATTTGCATCAACGTTAGAATGTTTCCTACAACATTCTTAGTTCAAACTTGAGATCAACTTAGGTGTTATGCTGTCCCTAACAAACATACAAAGTTGGACAGGAAGCTAGCTAGGGACATGCTTCAATTAAAGTTCTCTGAAACATTTTAACAAACACATGACAAGCTACAATCTTAAATAACACAATCCCTCATTCCAAAAATCCAATGGCAATGGCCTAGTTAAATTCTACAGCTTTTCACACATGGAATCACTTACATTAAATATATGTTGCTTAGTCTAATGCACATGGTATCGTTGTTTCACTTGGTCTTCAAAGAAAAGGCCACCACTAATCAAGTTCTCCACCTCTAACTTGATTATAAATTCTAAATGAGAGGTAATACCTATATATGGTCAAGAAAATGTACCAAGTACACGGAGTACACACCTATTTTACTTCAAACACTACTCAAGTATATGAAACTAAGTGTTATCAACCAATCAGCGACATGAAAGCTCACATACAACAATCAGTGAAAAATGTACCTATAAATACAAGATCGCAAATGAGTAGATATTAAAATAGAATATGCATTCCCATGGATTCTGTGCTAACTTAGATACCGCCATAAGCATCGTCAAAACAATTGCACAATGAAAAACTAAGATTACAAAAGAGTCATAGACTTAAAATTAAGATGAAGACTAAATCATTAGTCTAGCATGGTTAGCCAAAGCAATCTAAGGCTAGCATGCCAAGAATATATCATTTACATTAACTTTTTACATCCGTCCAGTACGCCAATGTGCTAATTATCAAAATGGACAGATACAAGGCTACTATTTTCATTCGACATATATTCACATTTGTACACACAGTCACCAAAAAGTGAAGCGTCATTTTATGAATTTAATTGGGAAAAATTATGTTTTGTACAAATGATACTAAGACCACTCAAATCGAGCAAAAATAATAAACTACGGTACTCAACTACTGACTACCAAACTAAACGAGGAATAGAAGAGGGATACTTTTAGGTCAATTTACATTAACAAAATGAGAAAATAAGCACAATGGATATTACGATTATTTGCTTATTCATTGAAACAATTGATCAAACAATTAACTTACTGACTTATAAACAGAACAAAGTACATAAATACAGCTTGTTCAGAGATACACATTGATGAAACACTTTAACAAAATTTGAGAAAAACATCTTTAGGTTCAATAAAACAATTCATCAAACAATTAACCTACTGAAATTAGTGAAAGTTGATTGAAACAACTTTGGGTTCAATAGCACAAATAATCAAACACTAAATCTACAGAAATCCATAAAATAGAGTATACTTAAAGATATTGAGCACTGCAGTGATTACTTGAGCTTTTAACTTGGGTAAAGGAATACAATTAAACAACATAATACAAAGGGAACTCAAAGTCGCAGAACAAACCTTAAGTTAGAGTTCTGAAAATCCTTTGAAGTTAGGATAACCAAGGGATAGAATCAGCCTGGAGAACAAAGAACTACAAAATTAGGGCTTTACATATATGATTTAACATATCAAATTGAAAAGGGATGTGAGAAGGGAGAAATTACCTTCAATCGGTATCTTGTGAGCAAAACTTGATAACTTTGGGACTGTATTTATAGGAGAGAAAATGGAAGATCAAGCGGAAAAAAATCCCGCCCAGCATTTTTTTCCTTTTGATTTACATGGCGCCAAAAAGAATTGAAGATTACCCAAAATCAAAATGGTTTCTTAGCTAGTTTTTCTCTGATTTTGAGATAAAATTAAGGTTTTTTATGTTTATCCATATCTTCTTTCCAAATAAGTGAATATTCTTCTCCTCATAAATCGAAAACTCCCATGCTAGATAATTGTTAACAAAGGAAAATTTTCACCATTTGGTCTGCTCATCTACCCACGATTCAACCGTTCATCCTCAAAAAAAAAAAAAAATATCTTGAAAATCTTTGAGACAAACTTCAGCCAATCAAATCCTGATTTCTAGTCAAATCCCTTATACACGATCTCTATATTTTAGGTAATCAATAACAAAAAAAAAAAAAAAATCGGCTTCTTTATCCTGGCGAGATTGGGGTATACTCAAACTAATTGGGGTATACCCAATTTTAAGTGGACATGTGACCTTACTAGGGGAGGTCAAATTTGGTTGAAGTTACAATACTACCCTTGACCTTTATAATTCTATTACCATAATCAGTTTTTTTTATTTTCATCTTCTTCTTCTCTTCTTCTCTTCCATAACCAACCACACCGGCTCCTCCCCCACCACCACCACCAAAACTCGTCGATTAATTCGTTAACATCGTCGATTCGAAAACCCGAGTAATCTTCAACAATGGAACCACCACAGCGTAAGGGAACTCGTATGAAAGGCGCCAATCGCAAACCCAATCAATACAACCCTGAAATTGCAAAATTAGTTCAACAAAAAGAGAAGAAAAAAACCGTTGAAGAAGAAGAGATTGAACCCGCTCAAAACGAAGAAATGGTGCGATTAAGAAAGTAAGGGCCTACTTAAACTCACTCTAGTACTTCGATTTCATGTTTGCATGTCAAATTAGGTCAGAAAAATCGATTCTTTGATTTTCAGTTATTTAGCTAGGCATGTTGTTTGTTTCACGACCTTGCCGGGATTTCATATTTAGTAATCCGTAGGGATGCTCTTTGGTTGAATATCAAGCCGGCGGTTTAGTTATTGTAATCTTGCTTTCACAGGGTCGGGATGTTATTCAACCTATAATCTTGCCGGCGAAAATTTTATTTTTTTAAGCCGGGTTGGTTAAAAATTTTAAACTTGCCGGCGGGATTTCAGATTTTTAGCGTCTCCTGATGCCTTGAATGATAAATGTCGGAATGGTATCTAAATAATACAACGCCGGCGTTATGTTAGCCGGTGTTGTTTTTATTATATACGTCGCCGGCGTTTGTAGTTGAAAACCCAGCCATAGTTGTTAAAAGCCGGCAGGTTATTGGAATAAAACCCTCCCGACCCTTGTTTAGCCGGCTTGTTGATTAGATATCGACCCTTCCGACTTTATTCATGGGAATGGTTATATGTGTTGAGCCTTCCGACTTATTTTTTTTTCTTAATTGTTCTTGTTCAGGTTGCAAAAGGCAAACAAGAAAGCTCTGAAAGCTCTTAGTCCTCCTTCAAGACCTCCTCGTGTTGGTGACAAACTCTTGACTTCAAGACATCGAGGGGCATACGTTGTGGCGGGAACGACAAAGATCCGTGTGCCGAATGATGATTATCAACCACCATCGTAACCCAGTGATTCAGACGAGACTCCAGATGAAGACCAATCAATTCCATCTGGTAGAAGAGGTGAGGATGATGATGTTGATGAAAGAACTCCTTTTCTTGGAGGAGGGAACAATGATGATGATGATGATGGTGATCAAGACATGCCTAATGTTGGAGGAGGTAATGATGATGATGATGATGGTAATGGAGATAAAGGTAAGGGTAGAGAAGATGAAATTGTTGAAGAGGCAGTGGAAGAAGAAAAAGAAGAAGAAGAAGAAGTTGGGGAACAAACCCAAGCTGCAAGTACTAGTGCAACCGGGAAGAAGAAAAGGGTTATCACTAAACCAGCTAATTCCCACATGCCTCCCTCTGAATTGAAGATTAAATTGAAACCAAACGAGCTTCCCAGGGGACCCCGAGGAAGATGGTGGACGTGTTCTTTTTGGATACAAAGACTCGTGGGCATGTGAAATCCAAAATACTATCGTAAGTAATCTCAATCCGTCTTTGTTTTTCATTTAAGTGTGTAACTATCTTAAATTTGTGTCAAGTATTTGTATTTCTTTTCATTTTGTGTTTTTGGTATTTAGGATCACAAGCATGCTATCCGTCTCATGAGGCGCCAAGCTTCATGTTCGGTGACTAAGACTTGGGATCTTGAGGATGAATGTGAGGAGGTGAAAGTGATTGTCAAGAACTCCGAGTTGTTGCCTGCGGTGGAGAGTTCGAATGTTGAGTATGATAGAGTTACCGTGTCCGCGTGCGTGAGAGGTTCTACGGAGAGACCGATACAATGTTATTCCCATTCGGTGAGATGGCGATAACTCCGATGATGCTCATCAAATTTTAGGCCTCGAGGTTGAGGGAAAAGCCGTCAAGTGAGGGCTTCGATAGTAACATTTCTTGGGAGGATATCTTCAAATTGACCAACACTTTGTTCGGTTGGGATCAGATTAAGACTGAGTCTATGCTTGCGATGAAGGATGGTAATCTAAGCAAGAAGTTTAATCAAGAAGCCGAGGGATACATTGTGCGGGACCAAGAAAATCTTTGATGTGGAAGGAATGGTGAACCCCGTGCGAATCAATGCTACGCGTCAGGTTATTTGCTTTACGTCCTGGGCGGATGTATCTTCCCCCGACGATTCGGAAGCTTGGTCGACGCCTTGATTATTTGCAACTATTGGATCCCTTAGATAAGATGCATGAGTATTCTTGGGGTATCTGCGGTGGTCGCCTTCTTGAACAATGAGTTGACAAAGGCTTCAAGGGCACTCTCTGCGCAAGTTAACGGAAACATATGTCTCTTCCAGGTAATTGTATTGTCTAAATCATTTATATTTGCCAAATGCTTGTAATGTTTGATTCTTATTAAACTTTGTGTTTGCATAGGTTTGGATATATGAGCACTTCCCTACTTTGGTGAAAACCAACTCCCACGTCAAAGTGAATGAAAAGCTTGCGATTGATAAGCCAAGAGCGCAAAGATACAGTTTTAAGGGTGCTCAGGAAAAGGATATGCCGCAGTTGCTTATTAACGTGCGAATCGCCTTGGACAAATTGACTGCGGATGAGGTAATATTTGATCCTTACCGAGATGCTAGAAATCAAGGTTTAATCCAAAGGAGAGATGATGTTGCATTATACTACGGACCCTTGTTGTTCTCCCATGGATTTTCAATGTACGATCCGCATCGGGTAATGCGACAATTGGGTTACGTCCAAGAAGAACCCCATTTCGATCTTGAGCCTTTCTTTAAAGTGTTAAGGGAGGACTGCAGCACATCCCAAAAAACTATTAACGTCGCTTACGCTCCACCCCCAACTCTAGGACATTGGAACGAAAGACTTGACCGTAAAGTCGATACGAGTCTTTTGGACGAGGTGACCGAAGGTCATGAAGCTCAGGAGAAATACATGTCGTGGTACTTGGGTTGGGCTCGTCCTACTGTGATTAGGGAAATGGTGGTGAACAATTGGCTCGTAAGAGGAAGATGGCATCGAATGACTCAACAACAGTTCCTAACTTCCTTGTAAGTATTTTGGAGTAGCTCTTACCGATTTAAGATTACATTATCGAATAATTCTATTAATCTGTTTGTTGTTTAACCGAAAATAGAAGGGGCATTTGAAGACCTTTGTGAAGTTGTTGTGTTGCGCGAGAGAAAGAGGAGAGCCTTTGTCGATTGAAGAGCAAACCAAGCACATTCACTATGCTAGCAATGTTGACAATGAGGATGCCCATGAAATGTTCAAGCAAGCTGAGGCTGAAGTAAGAAGGGAAGAAAAAGCCAGGAGGGAAGCACAAGCCAAGATGAATGCTGACAAAAAGAGGGCTCGTAGTGGTCGTGGTGGTGAAGGTAGTAGTAGTGCTGGTGTTCCTAAACGGGGCCGAGGTCGTGGTCGTGGTCGTGCTTGTGGTGAATGAATGCAGTCTCTAGTTTATTTCTTTATGTTGGGTTGGACAAATGTAAAGGTTAATGGTTGGACAAATGGTTTTTTAAGGTTTATGGGACATGTTTTCTTATTTTGGACAACAAGTGTTTGATTTCTAATTGTTGAATGAAAGTTTTATATAGCTACTTAAAGTTTCAAGACAAATAGCCGGCAAGGTTCTTTTAATTCACCATGCCGACAATACCAGGGCCGGCAAGGTTTTTAAGTGTCAGACTGCCGGCCCTGTCAGCGGAAAATGCTTGCATACCAGGGTCGGCAAGTGAGTCAGATCATTACCAAGCCGGCGAATATACAGCCGGCAGTGTATTATGTTTTCGAATACGCCGGCATTTTGTTCTGAGAAAATACCTTCTCCCGATGCCAAAACCATCATAACGCCGGCTTGGTTTTAAATTTATACCTTCCGATCAGTATCATAGCCGGCATAAAATTTCAAAATATATTGCCTGGCGTATTGACAGAAGAAAATGATTTATCGATGCCAAAACCATCATAATGCCGGCATGGTTTTAAATTTATACCATTCCGACCGTGTCATAGTGCAGACCGAGAAAAAATAATCTCGCCGCGAATTCAAAATTCAAATTTTTGGCAAGTACAATTTCATTGATTGACTTGTACTTGGGCACTATAACGGCCAAATTTGGGTACAATCCTATAAATACACTACTTCTCTCTACAAAACAACATACAAATAGTTTCATATACTATCCAAAGCTCATATCATCATACAATCCATCAAACTCACCCAATAGCTAAATAAAAATGGCATCATTTGATTCAAACGAGGATTTGGCAATCACCAAAGCATGGTACGCGGAAACTCGACTTAGACGTCAATCCTCCGAAAGGGAGGATTCCACGACCTTTGGGCTAGGGTACACAACAAATTTTGCGGCGAGTTTGGTAATCCTAATGGAAGAAGTATTCAACAAGTCCACGAAAGGCACCTAGTCATCGAAAAACGCGATACTTGCTTTTTTGGCTCTCCAACCTCGGATTTTTAACACTCGCCCTTCACCTTGTCCATTGCACAATTTGTAAGCAATTTTGTGGTTTTTTTTACGCAACCCATGTTGTTTATCTTCCAATGAAACACCACTAACATATGTAAGTTTGTTTTTGTGTTTTTGTAGCATGAAGTCGTGAAAGCGCTACTTGGAGGAAAAGGGGAAGCATTCGCGTTCGATGCAAGCTATCACTTCTTGGCGCAAAGAATCCCGGAGGATAACCCGGAGTACTTGGATGCCGTATCGTCTTCGGATGAGGAAGATTGATGGCTTTAGAAGTTTTTGTATAGGTTGTGTGGGTAGACCTCTATGTAAACCCTCCGTTTCAATCAATGTAGTAACCAAAATTGCATGAATAAAGTGAATTAGATCTTCCGATATTCTATTTTATGTTTGGTATATTATAATGTCGGCATGGTTATAAATCCTTAACATGCCGGCTACACATACGCCGGCGCGTGAGTAGGAGATATTTGTCATTATAATGTCGGCATAATCTTCATTCAAAGACCCTTCCGGCCACAAAACGGTCGGCGTTTTATTCATCCAAGGACCATGCCGGCTAGAATTGGTCGGCATTTTATTCAAACAAATACCATGCCGGCTATATTATAGCCGGCACTTTATTCAAACCTGGACCCTGCCGACCTTTCATATTTTCAAAACAAAATTTTTGGATCGAAATCGAACTCATAAGACGGATCAAAAGGTTAATCTACTGAATTCATAATTTGAAAATTTTAATCTAAACTCAATTAATTAACCTAATCAGAATTTTAATATTAATTAACCAAGGGCATATTAGCCATTTAGAAAAAAATAAGGTTAAGGGGTGGCTTGGTTTTACTTCATAATGACCAGATTTTGTCTTATTGGGTATACCCCAATTAGTTTGAGTATACCCCAATCTCGCCAGGTTCTTTATTTCCTGGCACTTTTAGGGGCGACCCCGAAAGAATTAGGGGCGACACTAAAAGACAAAAAAGGTCACCCAAATGTAAATCTAAGCTACCCCTTATCTTCGATTTTTCGAAATGGCCAATATGCCCTTATATAATCGGTAGCCAACACCATAATCGGTAGGTAAACATACAATCGGTAGGTTAAATTAAACTATACCTACCGATTATTGTGTAGATACTTCGGCTAATAATCTCTTTTATAATCGGTAGGTTATCCAACTTGTAAGACTACCGATTATAAGGATCCCCATATTCAGCCCTGGCCAAATTCCATTGGTTTTGAGGGGTGCGGAGCCAACCATAACCACTTGGCTTGAGCTGTGGATGTAGCCATAATCGGAAGATAAATAGATTACATAAACTACCGATTGTAAGTTGCCCCAAAATGAGTTTTTTCTAAAATCCTTCACATAATGAATTTTGAAATCTACCATAATCGGTAGGGTATATAATTATATAACCCACCGATTATAACGAGCCCCAGATCCAACCTTTGCCATATTTCATAGGTTTTGAGTGTACACAGCCAGCCATAACCACTTGGTTTGCGTTTTGGATGCAGACATAATCGGGAGTTAAATATATTACCAACCCATCCGATTATGGGTTGCCCCAAAATGAGTTTTTTCTAAAATCCTTCATGTGATGAATTTTGAAATCTACCATAATCGGTAGAGTTAACAACTTAAAAACCTACCGATTATAAGGAGCCCCAGATCGAACCCTTGCCAAATTCCATAGGTTTTGAGTGTACAGAGCCAGGCATAACCATGTGGTTCGTGATTTGGATGCAGCCATAATCGGGAGTTCAATATATTACCAGACCCTTCGATTATGGTGTTGTTTGGTTACAGAAACCATAGTTGTTTTTAGTATAATAATCGGACATTAACGAAACCACAAACCTCCGATTACAAATATTCGGTAGTCAATGTGCTCAATTACTTTCCGATTATGGTGTTGTTTGGTTACAGAGAACAAATTTTTTACATATAACAAATCGGAAGGAACATTACAAATAAACCTACCGATTATTGTTATTCGGAAGTGAAGGTGCACATTTACCTTCCGATTGTGGTGTTGTTTGGATACAGAAGACAGGTTTTCTTTACACATGATAATCGGAGAGAAAAGTATATTAGCAATCCTCCGATTCTGACCAAATATTTTGCACAATCCCCAGAGTCGGTAGGTTAATAACGTATAACCCTACCGATTCTGACTAAAAATTGGAACATCCCCAGAATCGGTAGGTTAATATATAAACTTATCTTCCGATTGTGTTCCAAAATTCAACACTTTCATGTCTCTTCATGTGATTCGCTTGCGAGTCATCGTTAAATGCATAAAATGTGTAAAATAACTATTCTTAATCCATAAACATAACGAAACAACTAATATTCCGACACAAACTTTGAAAACGACATAATCCGACATAATCCAACATAAACAAAGTTATCCATAAAGTTAACGAAAAACATCGAGAGTTTACAACATCGAAAGTTTATTTGTTCCTTTTTGCTTTGATTTTGCGACCTTTACCACCTCTACGACTTGGACCAGCATCATCATTGGTTTCATCAACTTGAGTGCTCGATGACGCCCGAGTTCTTTTGTTCACCTTGGTTGTAGGTTTCTTTTGCAATTTTTCCCCGAACTGAGATGCATACTCCTCATTGTCAACGTTGTCAATCAACTGTTTGTGGTTTTTTATCTTCTCAATTGAAACAGGCTCTCCGGACTTTATACAATCAAGTGCACCATTTCGACAAACGCTTGAACCGTGTTCAATTGTTTTAAAACATAGCATACCATCAAACGGTTATTACTCTATTTTGACCCATAATATTAAACTAAATTAACAAAACAATATGTACCAATCTATCAAAACCCGCAGGCTTCTCTTTGAGGATACTCTTGTACGAAGTCGGCTTTGCTTTAAGATCACGGATTACACGAACATGAGAAACATTGCGGTACCAATCCATGTAGTTGGGAGCATTTTCAAAACCTTGGTTGGCTGCCCTTCCTTGGTTGATCAAGTAATGCGCCCTTCTATCCCAATGGAATTGACATGATGGTGAACCCTTGTGAACCACCGTGATAGAATCTTTATCGACTCGCAGTGCTCCGAGGAACCAAAGTGAAATTGCCATGGATTTCCTCCTTTGGTATACCTTGTACAAAACCGTGTTGTCGCATCACCCTTGAGGCATTGTACATCACATATCCCGTGCGGTGCCACAACGGTCCAAAATAAAGTGCCAAATCGGACCGACCCGCGATATGTCCAAAGAGCTCGGTCTTCCTTGTATGGATCAAAGCATACGTCTTGGGCATTAAGTGAGTCCAAAATCTCCCTCAAACGAATCAACTGATGCTCCTTCGTCCTAGAATGGTTGTCATCGAAGACGTACTTTCTTCATATAGGGTCACCTTTCTCCCACGCCGGATTTTCAATGGCCAATCCTAAGATAGGGAAGTGGACGTAGATCCAAGTCTATAATGTCATTTTTGCAAGTATTAGGAAATTGATTCTTAAATAGTATAAAAAAATAAAAAAATAACCAAGTATGTGGAGTTAATAAACAATACCCGTGAGACTCACGTTCCCGCCACTTGGCTAATTCCAACCCTCGACGCCTTTCTCAACTCTTCCATCAACCACGCATGGCATGTCGTGCCCCAAAAGTACTCATGCACTTTATCGAGAGGATCCAGAAGTTGTAAAAGGTTGGCGTCGACCCGATTGCCACTAGTATTGGGGAAAATGACACATCCCAATACACAAAGGAGATATGCGGTGGCCGCGTGGTTGACTTGCTCGTCCGTTAAAGTTCCTTTCTCTTCTTTTTCCTTGGTGCCCTTGAACATATCCATCGTAGTACCCATGTTGAACTGTCTAGTTCTATACTTCATGCATCTTTTGAACTCGGTTGTTGATGTTTCTTCATCCCAACCCAAACACTTCTTAGTCGGATCATAAAGATTCCTCCATTCCAACCGCTTAGTGAACTCGGCCCTAACACCCTTGCCATGGACGGGGGGAGTTTAAGAATCTGCTCAACATCATCTCGGGGTTATCGTCATCTCCCCAAACGGCATATGGAAGGTGTCGGTCTCGGGATAAAGTCTCTCCACAAACGCCGATATAGCCACCCCGGCCATGTTCCAACATTGAGTTCTCGCATGCATTGGCCAACCCCGAATTCGCAATAATTGTCTTGAACCTTTCACATTCATCCTCCAAAGGCCAATCTAGCATTTTTGTTGGTGCGGCGGTCGCTTTGAGTAAACGAACCGCATCGGAATGATACTATTAAACACATGACAAGTTAAAAAATAAAATTAGAATAACCTAAAACTACAACCCTTAAAAGTATTACGGAGAAAAACATAATAAGTTAATAAAATGGATACGATCATTACCTCAGTTTCATATATTTCTATGGCCCAGGATTCTTTGTATCCAAATAACAATTTTCCTCCATCCTCCGGCAGCCCAAGGATTACACCTTCTGGAATATCCTTCACCTTCGTTCATCTCTCGACAAGGTGTTTCGCTTTCTTTCGAGGAGGATTTTTCTTTTCGGCTTGTCCTACTT
Organism: Papaver armeniacum; assembly: GCA_023531295.1. Classification (NCBI taxonomy): domain Eukaryota; kingdom Viridiplantae; phylum Streptophyta; class Magnoliopsida; order Ranunculales; family Papaveraceae; genus Papaver; species Papaver armeniacum. Next base: position 1,051,115 of record JAJJWW010007051.1, read on the forward strand.
CTTCTACTTGTTCAATTTGGTTGTGATGGTGGAGCACTTGGTTGAACACCTTCTTGGATTGGTTGTGATAGAGAGGCACTTGGTTGAACAGACCTTCTTGGATTGGTTGTGATTGAGAGGCACTTGGTTGAACACCTTCTTGGATTGGTTGTGATTGAGAGGCACTTGGTTGAACACCCGATTGAACCGGTTACGATTGAGGGGCACTAGGTTGAACAGCTTCTTGGCTTGCTTGTTGAGTTCCAACTTGACCGGTTGAAGCGGCGTTAGCGTCCTAGCTCTCCTTGCACTAGCTGTCGAGTTTCGACGCCTATCCTTCCTTGCACTAGCCGAGACAATTGCATCTTGGATGTTTTTACCTCGCCTATCCCTAAACAACAAAAAAAAAGTACAACAGGTTATGAAACTAAATATTCGGTTGGTTGATTTAACAAATTGCCTCCGATTATTCACAATCGTAAGTATCAGTTCACCTAAAGCTACCGCATACGTATAATCGGAAACAAAATAAACTTTTTGGTGTTCGAATATGTTTATCTACACACAATAATCGGAATCTAAAGTTCAACATAACCCTCCGAATTCCACACAATCGGAAGCCTAACAAAACTAATGTCTATCGAATATGCGTCTCTTTGTATCCAGAAACAAATCAAGTTGTTAGCCTAAACAATCGGAAAGATATTACAGAATATATCACCCGATTATTGCGTCTCTAATACTTGTTCTTCCCTAGTATATTCGGAAGGAAAAATCACAATTAGCTTCCGATTATGATCGATTTAGGCCTCAGTAATGAAAAACGTTATATAATCGGTAGGATACCAAAATTTTTAACACCCGAATATGACAAATTTTCTCATGAAATGAAGAGTTCGACCACAATCGGAAGTTTATAACAATACCTAACCTACCGATTCGGGTAATAACCGAAAACCCTAAAAAAATAAACATGGATTCGTCCAATTGAAGCAATATAAACCAAATTAATGGTAGAATCTTACCTAATCGGCGCCATTTGAAGTTGCCTCGAGAGTTTGGCTATCGTATCGCCTACTTCATCGTCTTCGTGTTCTTCGGGTTCGTGAGTTAAAACCTCTTTATTACGGGCATGCAATCCAATATTCGGATCCTCACCGCGCACTACGTTTTTGGTTCGAGCTTTCTTACGCCCGTTTCTTTCATCTTTATAGAGAATAATCGACGATGATTCGATTCGACGATGAACGATGTATAGCAGCGAGGAGAGGGGGAGAGTTTTCCTCTCTGCAATCGAAGGAAAGAGGAGAAGAGGAGTTGAAGTTGAAGTTGAAAAGAAAATGAAATGAATTTGAATTTAGGTCGACTTTGGTTTTATCTCACAAACGGTTATTAATCGGTAGGTAATACCACCTAATTATCTACCGATTGTTGAGTAGCCCAAAATCGGTAGAGTGGGTTACTTATAACCCACCGATTATTGGAAGCCCCAAATTGAGCATTGGCCAAATTCCCTAGGTTTTGAGGGGTGCAGATCCGACCATAACCATGTGGTTCGTGATTTGGATGTAGCCATAATCGTAAGCCAAATAGGTTACCCAACCTCCCGATTATAGGTTGCCCCAAAATGAGTTTTTTCTAAAATCCTTCATTGTAGGAAATTTGAAATCTACCATAATCGTTAGTCTACTCAACTTAATAAACTACCGATTGTAAGGAGCCCCAGATCGAACCCTTGCCAAAATCTATAGGTTAAGAGGGTACAAAGCCAGGCCTAACCATGTGGTTCGTGATTTGGATGTAGCCATAATCGTACGGAAGATAGGTTCCAAAACCTACCGATTATAGGTTGCCCCTAAATGAGTTTTTTCTAAAATCCTTATTTCCACACCACCTAAAATTCACCCAAAAGATTTGAAGTCACTCATTTTATTGAATCGAAAAAACATACATGTAGTTGAAATAAAATAGAAGTAAAACACATAAAATTGTTCAATACATCGCCCTATGGATTCTCTACGAGTTTAATTATATTGGGCGAATTTCCATTCAACTTCCTCCAAGAGAGTGTAGCAGTCCTCGTGCAGAAACTCATGACCGTACCTTAATTCGTATTGGCTCCGACCCAAAGTATCTTTGGGAAAACAATTTTTAAATAAGTTAGCGTTGTTGAATAATCATAACCAAATAAATAATTTTTGATGAGAGGCCTATTGATTCACAAACTTACTCTACTCATTCGGTCTTCGTTTGGCATAGCGTCCTTACGAGCTTTCAATTCGTTTCAAAGCAGCACGCATTTGTTGTATAAATATGCGTACCTTTCCCTTATTTAGGGAGCGTCCTCCTATAACGATTTCCGCTTAGTGCTTTAAAAACCTTAAACACCCGTTTCCACCAAGCATTGGTGTTTTGATCATGCCCAAAGTAAGGCCCTCTTGTTGGGTCTTCATTCGTCACCCATTGCGCTTCCTCAACGGAGTGCTTTGTGAGAGTGGTGTGTGCTCTGACAATAGCAACATCTTCTAGATTATTGAACGGAGTTGGAGCCATTTTTAGTGTTCCAAAGTGATGGGTAACTGATTTAGGAAGATTGAAAGTGATGGGTGAATAAGTTTGGTAGAGATAGGTCTCTATTTATAGCAAAAAGTACCCAACGGCTAGTTTTTTAAAAAAAAAACGGTTACTTCAAAATAATCGGAGGTTTGTCAATATGTATTATCTACCGATTGTGTTTGGTTTTCGAGGCACGGCTAGTTTATTTTGAACGAACTAGCCGTTGGAGTATAATCGGTAGTTAGATCAACAATTAAAACTTCCGATTTTCATAAATATTTTGAAATTCATAACAATATCACCTACATTTTTTGCGGTAGTTGGAGTATAATCGGTAGCTAATACACTTACGATTATACGATTTTTGCCCCAAATTTAGTTTTTTGCGAAATGGCATTTTTTTCGAATTTGGGAAGTAGAATAATCGGTAGTGAATAAGACTTCCGATTATAAAGTTGCCCCAAATTTCCTTCTTGGCGAAATCACCAATTTTGGGAATTTAGGATCTACTATAATCGGTAGTCTCGTGAGGTTATTTCACTTCCGATTGTTATAGAAGCCAGATGCGTGTTTGGCACAAAATCGATATTAATCGGTAGTATAATATCGTTACTAAGCTTCCGATTTATTTATAATAATCGGGCACAAAATAGCTCCCGATTGTGTAAGGGCATTAACGTATTCTCCGCGTTTTTGGACATCCCTTAACGGTATATATGGGTTGGGAATAAAAAAGTCGCCCCTAATTCTTTCGGGGTCGCCCCTAAAAGTGCCAGGCTTTATTTTAGGGAAGAATGAAGAAAATTTCTTTGAGTCTCTGATATTTTTTCGATAGAAAAAGTAACAAGGAGAAGTGGAAACTATATTCTAAGGAAGTTGTATCATATACTTCACGATGCACTAAATTAGGATACAACAGACCCTTCATCCAATGGGGACTTTCCAGGCATTATTCAAAAACCAACGATCAATGCTTTTTTTTTTTTCAAAGCAAAAAAATTTGTTTTTGGTAGTAAAGACCAGCTTTATAATTTCCAAAAAATTCTTCTTCACCTCAGCGGGGAGGTCAAACCCCGCCCGGCGTTGCAGCCGGGACCCGTCAGCGCGCCTTCGACGCGTGAACGTCTTATGATTAATCTAAATTCATCCTCAAAGTAACCTGGAGGACCACTAGCTATTAAAGAAAATGCATTTTAATACTAAACAAATTAGCTTGTGCAAGGATTTTAAGATACACGGTGCATTTTAGGACGGGCTAACAAATTTTTTTTATTTTTTTTGAAGCATGAATATTATTAAATTACTTAGAGGGCTATTGCACGAGGGTATATGATACTAAAATATTCATCAGTTACAATTGGAGTGGTATGCCATGAATCGAAAGTAGCAAAATAGTGGACCGGATCGCGAGCGGCAGCCTTCGGATCAAAGTTGCATCGGGGGGAATATGTTGAAATCGAAGGTCGGAGGCCTTCGTTCAATGCTTTCCATGAGAAAAGTTGTACTTGGACACAGTTGAGTGCATAAGCGTTTAGCTGATGATAGGGGTGTTTGATGCGCTTGATTCAAGGGGCTAGTCAAGCAATTGCGTCCGTATACTGAGGTGTACTGCCCAAAAGTTGACTGTCTAATAACTAAAACTAAAACTAATACTATCTAATAACTAAACGAACGCTTACAGAAGTTGCTCCTTGATATTTTCAGCCTTGACCATCGCGTATTCAATTTGTATATATTAAGGGGAATTTTGGAGACATACTAAATTGAGATTTATAGGGAATTTTGGAGACATACTAAATTGTATATATAAAGCTATAATAAATTCCATGCATATAAAAAAAAACTATTATTTTCCAAAAACTCCACATTACGCGAGATCTCAACCCATGCATTATGTTCGTATTCAATTTCGTTTAATTTTCGGTTGACAAAATAGTTACAATTTTTATTAGGCACGCGTAAATTTATAATTTTTCATTGATTATATTCTTCCATTTTCTTGTATTAAATCTATGAATTATTTATTATATATTAATTTTATAAAATGATTTTTGAATTTTTCTTCTTCTTATATGATGTATATACGTGAGGTAAAATTCTAATATATTTTTGTCTCAATGACTCACGGAGATTTCATAAAAATCACTCAGAAAGTACCCCAAAATCAATATACTTACAGAGAGTCTCCCCAGATTTCTTACAAAAAAATTCTCTCGATATATCTAAAAATCTCAATTCACTAACCCCTATAAATGATCGCTCTCATGGTGGGAGGCAATGAAAACAAAAGTTCTCAATCAGACGAAACTGGAAAAATTAGAGTGAAAATGGAGAAAATTATAACCAAATTGTAAGACAAGCACTTGTTGTTACTCTGAGTAGTCTGCAGAGTACTGACAAGTTCTGAGTTTGGTTTTAACAGATTAAATAGGTGTATGGACTAAGTATGACTAGTATTTATTACTTGTGTGTCTAAGCAGTTGTCTCTTGATGCATGGTATTGTAGAATCACTATTCAGGCTCTAAGGGCCTGCTGTAAGTTTGCTGGTCATGATCTTTCACTGGTATAATAAAGCAAAGAAACCATGGTAAGTACATGTTTTACTACCACTCTTTTACCTCTATGTGTTATTCAAGTGTGACTGGTTCGATTTGACTCCACGGAAGAAAAATCTTAAAATAGATTATGGTTTGACATGTTTAAATGTGAGTAGTACGTGGTATAAGAATGACCCATATGTTATCGTATCGGACGCGCGGCAAGTGTTCTACCTGGATGATCATAAATTCGGAGCAGACTGGAAAGTGGTTCTAAAGATGCATCACAGACATATATGGGATGTGCCTGAAATGGATGATGAAGAAGAAGAAGAAGAAGAAGAAGAAGAAGAAGAAGAAGAAGAAGAAGAAGAAGAAGAAGAAGAAGATGTTTATCAACCAACTGGATATGTAACAGTATCATCAGTCATACAAGAAGATAATAATGTTGGACTAGATGAACTCCATAGAGATGATGTGGAGGCAGAGTTGGTAGATGCAGAGATTGTACGTGCAGATGATATTGACGTGGATGATGTTGATGTCGAGGAAGAAGATGAGACATTTGTTGATTATAATGACTCAGAGGTGGACGAGGAAGACATTGTGCCGGTTGACGATGATACAAATTTAGAGGATTAGTTATTTGCATTTTATTTACTTAAAAATAGTTGTTTGGTTTGATAATTATTTTGATAAGAACAGTAGCTCTTTATCTTTCAATAATTCAGAGATTGTTTGTTTTGTTTTTTTTTTTTTTTTGAACAAAGGGATTGGTTATTTTTGTTGTTGGTTGGATTTTAACAATATTCTTTGTCTCAAATTCAATTTTTTTTTCTAATGCAGTCTGGGAATCCGCTTTCTTCATGTGCTTTTTGTGTCTTTTCTGTTCTCCTTGTGCATGGTGATCTTTTCTGTTGGCATAACTTAAGGTGCTCAAACAGCTGGTGATCCTGCCAAGTTTCCCCGGTTTAAACTTGAAATGGCTAAACACGAAATTGTTGTCCAGGAAAAGGAAGGCTGGTTGCACCCGACACACTTTTGATTCAATCTTTGGTCTATAGAGCATTCTTTTCGATCTTTTCCCATTAAACGGCGTAAACAAATGACGACTTGTATGTTTCCCCTAATGAAAAATTACTTCGACAAGTGAATTGATTCTCTCTAATTTGTTACATTATTTTTAAGTATTATGTTTTACATGATAAAATATATTATTACCAAAAACTTATTGTTTTGCAGCTACGTATTTTTTTTATCACCATAAAGAAATCTTTGTGACAACATTTCAGTAATCACTAAAATCACGAACTGCGGTGAAGTTATAGTGTCACTGAAAATGACTAAAGCGACAAAATCTAGTTCGCTGCGAATGTTCTGTCTTGTGACGATTAGAAGTTGTTACTATATAAATATTTGCAACCAAACAAGCTGATGCTCACTAAAAATAAATATAGCGTCAACCATTTAGTTTCGTCACTATAAAATTAGTTAGTGACGAATTAATTTTGTTAGTATAAACGTTTCTTTTGTAACGAAATTTATAGATTATCACCAAAAAGATTTTATGTCAATTATTTAGCATCATCACAATAGCATTGAATGGTGACAAACATATATAATCACAAAAAATTCATTAGTGACTAGGAATTATTTCGTCTCTAAATAAGGTCACTAAAAACTTATGAGTGACGAAACCCGAATCACGTTGCTGAAAACCGAACAACGGTGACAAAAATTATTTTGGTCACAATAACTAAGCTTCAGCGATGAAATATTCTTCCCCGCAAAAACTATCGTCACCAAAGCCATGTTTTCTTGTAGTGTAATCATATGAAATTTTAGAACTTATCAACTATTTCCGAGTTATGTCGGCAACTAGTTGTAACCAAGAAGGCAGAAGCTTACCCTATGATTGACAGATTGATTCGTATTGTGCTTACTCTCCCTGTTTCCACGGCATCTGCAGAAATATTTTTCTCAATAATGAAATTGGTTAAAACAGCTCCTCGCAACAAAATGGAACAAGATTTTCTTAGGGATTGCATGATGCTCTACATCGAACAAGACATTGCAGGAGCTATCCATACTGATTCAATCATAGATGAGTTTGACGAGATACACAATCGTAGGGTACAACTTAAGTACTAGTCATGGGTTGACGATAATCACTCTTTGGTAAAATATAAATGCGGGTTGGTGATATTTTTTGGTAAAACATTTTGACATGTATATTTGGAAAAATTGATATATGATATATATATATGATAAAGAAAACCCTTTTTTTGGATACATGGTCTTTTATGGTCTCACTGTATTTATACGTTGTTACTTCTTACTAACAAGTGCAGGCTAATATATCGTAAGCAATGGCAAGGCTAAGCACTTTAATCGGGTAAATCGTTGAAATATCTTGTATGTTGATTAGGAAATTATTATAATTCATTTGCTAGTTGTGTTGTCTTGATTGAATTGTTTCCCATGAGGCAAGAAAACAACCCGTAAATACACTAGGAGTCGCTGTACAGTCGGGTGGAAGAAAGACTCCATTGCTCGAAAATAGGAGGTAATTTTTTCTCTTTTCTTTACTTGTGTGCAGAAAAAAAAAATTTAAGCCACCCCTAGTCTCAAATCCTAGTTCCGCCATTATTCATTATCATTAAGTGTGCGCCTTCAGTGGAGGTTCAGATCTCCAGCACCACTACTTGATATTGTAATATGATCATGGATAGTACCCATTTTCATAAAAAAAACTTTATAGAGAGCCGGAACCACAGTTTTCAACGGTCTTCTTCCTACCCAAATGTCTGACCAGAATGAAATTATTGTACTACAAAAGCTAGAACTCTTCGCTATGCTTTAAACGCAGATATAAGTTGTCGTATGTGTGGTCTTGCTGGAGATAGTGTTTCTCATATTACTTTGCACTGCAATTATTCAAGAACAGTTTGGTTTGGAGGTTCAGGTTTGCAATTTGACTCTCATTGCTTAATCAATAAAGAACGCGCTACCTGGATTCTTCAAAGATCAAGGAATTATTTTTACCGAGACTATCATAAGAACATGTAGTGAATTGCTTGGGCAATATGGAAAGAGAGATGTTCTTTGGTCTTTGATAATAAGTTTTTGGAACCTCAGAAACTTATTCACAGGATTGAACACTTAACTAAGTTAGTTTCTAGGAAGCGAGCTAACTTAAAATGGAGTCCTCCTATACAAGGCTTTTATATAATGTCAATTTAGATGGTTCTTTTCATTATACCACAAAACATGCAGTAACTGGACTAATTATTTGAAATTCTGCAGGAAACGCAAGAGGTGCAAAATGCTGCTTTGTTGAACAAGCATAGAGTTCGTAGCATGTTGTGAGTCTGGTGTTATGGAAAGCTGTGAAGTGGATTGAGCAACTAAAGTTGTAGGCCGTCAACTTCGAAACAGACTCCATGATCCTGGTTGAAGCTATTACTAAAGGCCAATTCAATATTGATTGGCAATTTCGTAATTTTATTAGAGATATCATTCTATGTTTTAAGAACTTTAAAAACTGGAAATATTATTATGTTCTGAAGGAATAAAATAAAGTGGCAGACATTCTTTCCATAACAGCTCGTATTGAAAAGTTAACAAAAAAATGATCTGACCACCCTCCTAGATGTATTTCTGATCAACTCCATCTTGAAATGAGGGAGTGATCTTTATGAATGAATCCTTCTTTCATATCAATAAAAATAAAAATAAATAAATAAATAACGTATGAAACTATATCTCTGGGATTTACAACTGACTTGATCCTATTATCTAGTAGGAAACTTGATTGCACTTTACTTATCTTAATTGGAGTACACGGCCATCTTGGTGTCTTCATTTCACTGGCACCTCAAACCCATGGTAACATGTACTTGTGATATTTCAACAACTACTTAATGCTTCTCATATTCGTGATAGTCATTTCAAACTTCTTCCTATCTGCATGTCTTCTCAAGAATCTCAACTACACTATGAGGAGAGTATTAGAATATAGAGACCTCTTATTGATTATGGCCCCACACCAGAATATAGAGCCCTCTTATTGATTACGGCCCCACACCAATTAGCTAATTTTTTCGTTAACACCTCCCACTTCTTTTTCATCGACCAAAACTATCCATACTATTACTTCGTGCCTCCACTTCTTCTCTTCTTCCTTAACTGCTCCATATCTTTCACTTCTCCTCTCCATCCTTGTTAACCGGTTCACAATTTTTTCAATCCTAACATTATTGAAAGGTTTTGTTCCTGCCTCATCGCAATTGAGTATTTAGAAATGTCAAGAATTTTTGATCTTCTCGACTTGACCAACTGCTTATGAATTCTGAAGAGCAATTGGTAAGTTTACATTTATGTTGCTCAATATTATCTCTCCTTTCACTACTCAAGGGTGAATCGTATTTTGTTATCCAGTTTCTTCAATTTCGATTCCAGATTCTTTGGCAGTACTCTCTGCATTAATCAAAGCTACCTCAAAGAAAAACAGAGAATTAATATATCTCCAGTGCAGAAATGAAAATGCTGACACCGATGCATGTAAGTTTTTTTACCCCTTAAGTTGCAAATAAGTTATTCGATAAAATACCATAGTCAGTTTTCTTTTCACCCTACATCATTTGTTGTAAATTTTCAGTTCATAAACATTTGGGTATAACTTTATTAGCAGTTAATGGTGATATCGCTGAGGTAAGATGGAGATGGCGTGAATTTAACCCACCCAAAGGATCCGCATGCTGCTTCATAACTCTTTTGTCGAAGTAATATACCTTGGTCATTAAGCTTCATTTTTCAATGCTCATCATGGATATGCAAAATAGCAAAACACCTTGGTCATTATACTTCTACATTACTGCGATTCAGTTTTCTTATAATTAACAGGTTGGGTTAACTTAGATGCTGTGTGGGTGACGATTCAGTTAAAAATATAAAATATGTGGTAGAAGTCATTATGCCTTTCTTTGTCACTTTGATATGAAATGTTTATCCTATTTTTACTTTCTATTTTGGGTTAACTTAGATACTTATCCTTTCTAATTTAGTTTTTATTTCTTCTTCCATTTCAGAAATAGTGATTGTAAATTTAAGGTTTATCCTGAATCAAAAGGAAATGATAATGCTTTGTTTTAGTGTTCTCTCCGGCTTTATGCTGCATGACGGGTGATCAAGACTCTAAGAAAAATTAGAAAATGATACTTTTACAGGTACATTCTTCAAATATTCAAGATTTATTTGATTGAGATTTGTTTTCTTTTTCTCTCTTTGGTTTGGTTTTATCAGGCATTTGAGAAACACAATGTGGTGAATGACATAACTAACTGAGTATATCAAGAAGGAATTTGATAAGAAACATGGTCTTACTTGGCATGTATTGTGGGTCACAATTTCGGTATACTTGCTTACTTTTTTCATTTTTGTTTTGCTTAAATAAATTTTAGGGAAAAGGCTTGAAAATGAATTAGGGAATTTAGGCTTGAAATTGAATGGAAGTTAAAATTTTAGTGGATATTTTGCTATAAAACTAGGGAGATTTTTGTTTGGTTGGTAAAATTTCCCCTTCATAGAGGCATTGCAACTTTTATATATGTGCTTATTATTTAGTTCAGGTGGTGGTGAAGTACTTAAATTTTTTTTTTTTTAAAGAGAGAAAAAATAGTCTAAGTTTGTTGGTCATTATATGTTTGATTCGTTTCTTAAACATAATTCTTGATAGGCTTTGAAATTGTGGTTCTAGCCATTCTGGCAGCGGTTTGGAGAAATTGCTTTGAAAATGTCCCGTTACAGTCTGAAGTTGCAGTAACCTGAGAACATTTATGGAACTGCTTTTGGAAGATTTTTGGCGCTAATGAAACTTGGATATCATAGATGAGCTTCATCTGATGTTCGGTTACGACGGAGCACTGTTCGAGCAATGTAATATCCAAATACACATATACGTGTATAGGGAGCGTTGAGTATTCTCACAGAGATAGTGACCCTACTTTATTTCTTTTTGGTAGCGGGTTCTGATCTCTTCTTCATATGTTTTCCGATGTCCTACGGTTGCAGACACAACCTTACCAAAAGAAGGATCGTGCCTCAACTATTTATGACGGTTATGCTACAAATACATGTAAATGGCTAATAAATCGATTTGGAATCAGAACTCATTAGTTAAGAATTGATTGTGTATGCTACCTTATTATGTTTCCAACGATTCTATACAGACAACTATTTTAGACAAGGGGAAAACCGCCTCTCACAAAATTTGTGGACCCCACCACCCCAAAAGCAAACAGGGGTCCCATTAGTGTTTTGTGTGAGTGTGTTGTTTTGCCATTGTTCAAAATGGCGGTTCATAAAGAATTTTTGTTATGTTTCCTACCTCTACGAATAAGCATAATTTGAGTTACTATCTTGCGTATCTCGAGTCACGGGACATCCCTTACATCTTAGCAGAACTGGAATTAAACTATATATATCCCCGTGCGAAGCACGGGTTATTATCTAGTTATCAATATGTTCCACTTTATTTTGTTCTTCTTCACACCAGGGACGGTAGCACGGGGTGGCTTACTTAGGCTACAGCCCCCCCTAAAACCAGTGAAACCCTTATTTGCGCCTTGTAATTGTCAAGAAAAAAATGAAAAGCCCAGGTGACGATTTGGATTAGCCCATTGGTCAGTAATAGAAAAGGAAAACCAGCTAGATGTTATCCCTGGAAGAAGATCTAACGACACATTATTGGGTATATATATAGTTTGTTGTTAGATGATAATGAAAGGAGAGTGGAGAACGAGGACACGTTACACAATTAGACACATGTATGGGCGAGATGAAATTAACTGTTTTTTTTTGTTTTTTTTGAAGCATGAAATTAACTGTTTATACGAATCCACACCTGTTTTAGCAAATTACAACTTTTGACACATAATTAGCTACTCAGCACTTGATAGGCCAACAATTAGCTACGTATTCAGTCACATTTTATTCCAAGACTCCGTAGGTACCACATACCCACGACAAGTTGTAATTTAAATTCTTTAATAAAATATATATGCTTCAAAAAAAAAAAAATTAGCTACGTATTTTCATTTTTTTTTTTGAGCTTATTATAATCGGGTGAGGTTGGGGGCATGCTGTAACTTGATAATCTCACCTTATAAAGTGAGTATTTCTAATTGTATGGTTTGGCAATGGGGTTTGCAGGTTGCATTTATATTTTTTCTTTCTGAGGAATACCTTTTTTTTTTTTTTTTTTTTGGTCAATTCAATTCATTCAAATCAAAATAGTGATTACATGTTTGCTTACAAAATTAACAAAAACATCAAAATACATAAAAAAATATCAAGATAATCAAAACCCTAATACAAATAAGGATATCAACTACAGGTAGATCGCGAAGAGAAAGAGCAATAAACCGCAGAGATACCCAATGTTTGATTATGTATAAGTGAGAGATGATGGTATATTCCGGAAATAATTACGACCATTTTGATTTGGTTGTATTCATCCTTGAAAACAGATGCTCCTGGAAGAAAGGAGTATTTTTCCCATAAACTTGTAGATCGAATCGTTGATGTTTTTGAATCAAGAGTAGCAAGCCACGAATCAGCCATCAAAAATCGAAGAACTCGCCCCATAATGACGAAGAAAAATTGCCCCGAAACGGTGAAGAAACATGTCAAAAGACACAGAAAATGATGTAAAAACATCTTATTCGATAAATTATTAACAAAAACTAGAAATGAAAAAGAAATCCTTGCTCAAAAAAGATGAAAAGACTCTAAAAAACGCAAGCGGTCATTTAAAAACTCAGTGGTTCTTAACGGTCCGTGTTTTTAGACAAAGCTAAAAACTGTCTAGACACATAATGGATGGGCCCCACCGGCTGGGGAAAAACAAGAGGGTCCCATTTATAATATTAATGTGAATGGACAATTTTTAAGTAGTCCAGAATCACGATTTGGGAAGAATTTTCGTTGAAAACTTATGGTAGCATTAGTTTTGAGATAAACGAAATTGATGGTTCATGAAAAAAAAAAAATAGCCCCCCCAAACCTAGATTCCTGGTTCCGTCACTGCTTCACACTCAAGTATCTCTTGGTCATGATTATTTTCTTCACCTTGAAATTCATTGGCAGCTGGTGGCATGTCCAGTTCCCTTTCAATTTCTTCAATCTCTTCATCTCTATCCGGATCAAATAATCACTGCCAGAATCTACACAATGGTAGTCAGTTTCAGCTTCTATATGGTCAATATAGACACCCCCGTTTTATCGCCCGAGTGTCTAGTTTTCAAAGATTTCAATATACAACCTGAAACCTAACGGTCTGAACCGAACAAATAATATTTGGAGACCCGCTCAACAGCTGGTCATAATATACCTGCAAACGTAAAATAGACCCGCTCAACAGCCGGTCATAAATTGCAAGGAAATTCCTAAAAAAGAAAAGTAAAAAGTTAACTAGATGGTTTTGATGTTGACTAGGTGAACGGTGTTTCTCATACTTGTCTGAAGGCCACCGCCAAAATGAACATATCCAAATGGACTGAGATACTATTCTGGGTTGATTTCATTGAATCCCGGGAAAAGAGAAAAGATTGTGCCCTAAGACATACTACCAACCAGTCACCTCCAAAACAACTGGACAATGCTAATACTTCCCGACGTATTTGACCAAACCATGGGAACAGTCAGTGACATGGCAATAACCCCAAATTGGGAGATAACTTATATCGAACTAGTTAATAACTCTTCTTGGATGATATTTTTTTTTTAATTATTATTATTTATTTATTTTCTTGACCAACTTTTAAATTGTGTGGATGGACAACCAAACATGGAGAAGATTAGCGACAAAGCGAGTGGCGTGCATGTAGGATGATGTGCCCCAAAAAACACTTGTCAAGGCCGAAGCTTTTAAGTTTACTTTTTCGCTTAACACGCCTGCACGAATGGTTTGTCATTTGTGTACATGATCAGAGGGAAGCTAATAAAATATCACAGATTAGAAAGTGGACTACGCATTTGGACTATGGATAATGTCTTATTCTTTTTGGCTCTTCCTCTATATACCCCTATAAATGCTAATGGTACCCCTTGTCAGTTGAGAAAGTAGTTAAAAAGCAGTTATTAGAAAAATTATGAAAATAACTGAAATTTTTTATACACCTACCCCCTCCCTGGATTAAATACCAGAGGATGCATATAGCTTAATAAACCCAAATTGAATGGTCTAATGAGATCCCGCATCACTAAAAATTCAGATTAAGGAACTAAAGCCCGTTCACAACAGATTATGATTCTCCCTAATTCAACATCAAAGAATTTAAGAAAATCTATTTTGTTGAAAGATTTATTCTTTGGGTTTGGAAATAAAGAACAAAAACCCTAACAATGAAAATTGAGAAAAACACGCCCTTTTATAACTTCCAAGCAATTGAAGTCCCTAACAATTCTGATCATGGAATTTTTTATGTTCCGTGCAAGAAGAATTGAATAGAAACTAATCCAATCTGATCAAAAGGAGAAGTTGATTTAACTGCTTGGCAGATATATAAAGGAATCACATAGACCACTGAACGCTTTTAATGCAAAACTCGGATTTATGTGTGATGCTAGGTGACATTCGTGGCGTTTTGGTATAAGTAGCTAGCACCATTTTCCTCCCAACATGAAAATTTTATTTACAGACGCTTTTTTAATCTTACAATTTTTTTCTTTTATATATATATATATATATATATATATGATTTTATCTACCTCCATCACTATTTAACTTGGGTTTGTTTGGGAAGGGATTCTTCTCAGATCTGTGTTGAGAAAAGAATCACTGGGTCGGGGGTATGCAAATTTAAAAAAGAGTTGATGGGGGTAGGAAGAAAGGTTTTGGGGGTATGAAAATAAAAGGGTACCATTAGTATTTTTAGGGGTATATAGAAGAAGAGCCTTCTTTTTAATATGCTGGTCGACGTACGAATATGCAGAATCCTATAACTGCTTACCATGATGCAGCGTGCCTGCGTTATTTCAAGGGAACTGTTGGACGTGGAATTTTTTTTGTCCGCCTAAAATTCACCGGCGAAACCATGCCCGGACTAGGA
The DNA here is from genome assembly GCA_023531295.1 of Papaver armeniacum. Classification (NCBI taxonomy): domain Eukaryota; kingdom Viridiplantae; phylum Streptophyta; class Magnoliopsida; order Ranunculales; family Papaveraceae; genus Papaver; species Papaver armeniacum. The sequence continues at coordinate 1,066,300 of JAJJWW010007051.1, forward strand.
CTGGCTCAAGCCAGCCCCAGCCAAATTTTTTTTGGTTACTTAGTAGTAAAAGTTAAGCCAAATTTGAAGCAAGTCCAGTCCAAGCCAATCCAAACCAGTCCTAGTCTTTATCAAAAAAAAAAAAAAATCACGGGAAAAGAAAAAAAAAAATTTCATTGTTCTCTGTGTGAGCAGCGGGAGAAAGAACTGAAAGAGCCAAAGAGGGGAACTGGAAAAGCCGTAAAGGAAAACCCTAGGCTAGGTAAGAAGATCATGAAATTCGATGTTATATTATTGGGTTAGTAGATGAAATTCTATCAATTTATTTGCTTAATTTCATGAATTGAGTATGGGTTTTTGTTAATTTTCTATCACTAGGGTTTCTTGGTTGGTAAATTGTAATTTTGTGTAATTAAAAAGATGAATGTTTTCAGTTTAATCTTTGATGTTATATTTTTATCTACTGTTCTACTTGATTGAATTGTTGTTTAACCTAATTTTGTTGATGCTTTGGATTTTCTGATTTGGGGATTTTATTTGGATTTGTAAGGATTGCTTGTTTTAGGGTTTCTGTGGGTACTTTAGATTACTTGATTGTATGGGTGTTTATGAGAATTGGGGCTCAATTGATGTATACCAATAACAAATTAAACACATTATTAGTACTAGCTTGGATTTGTTTTGTCAAATGTCTTCCTACAAGAGTTATATTTCAGTGATGCATAGTAATTGAATCAACTTATGTTATTGTGTTACAGACAACTTCTGTTACGGGATGATAATATATGATGTCGACTCATCGTAAACCAAGCAAACGAGGAAGATTAGAAGCATATTACAACTCTATACCCAGAGTAGATCCATCAGAAAGTATTGCTCTTGTTCCAAATATTGAACACAATGAAGTAGTTGTTCATGCAGTTGAACCCGAAGAATTGGTTGCCCGAAGAACTAGAAGAGAAGAAGACAAACCTGAAGGGATGAAAGTTACTCCATTAGAACGTTATCCGGGGTTACGAATTCCAGTAATGCAACATCATGTTAACAAGCGTGATGAAGTTCGGCGAGCATATTTATTGTTGGGACCTTATCTCCACGAGATTAAAATATCCCCGCTCTAAATTTGGAACATAAAACCGTTGGTTTAATTTTAGTTGGTTCGCGCAACATCCTTGGTTGGAGTATTCACCTTCTAAAGATGCCGCATATTGTTTTCATTGTTTTTTTTGAATCGAGATCCACCAAAACACACAGCATTCACCAGTGAAGGTTTCAAAAGATGGTGTTCTGTTAATAATGGATCAACATGTGCATTTCTAAAACACTCTGGAAATGTTGATTCTGGACACTCTACCCCCAAGGAAATTCTGAAGCTTTGAAGAATTCAGCTCAGCGAATAAGTAGATTGGTAGAGATACAATCAATAGAGACTGTAAAGAGACATAGGTTGCGTCTCAAGACAACAATTGATTTGTTTAAGATGGCTTGCGTGTCAACAATGTGCTTTCGAGAGGTCACGATGAGTCAAAAGGTTCAAGGAATTATGGGAATTTTATTGAATTTATTAAGTATTCAGCATCATTTAATGAAGATGTGAATGCAGTCGTCTTGGAGAAATCCCCTGGAAATGCCACTTATATTTCACTCAAGATTCAGAAACAGATCTTGAATATTATATCTAACAGAGTTGGAAGAAAGATTCGCGAGGAAATTGGAAATGCCAAGTATTGTATCCTTGTTGATGAGTCGTGGGACGCTTCCAAGAAAGAGCAAATGGTGATTGTTTTAAGGTATGTGGATATTGATGGTTATGTTCAAGAAAGGTTTTTTGATATTCAACGTGTTGACGATACTTGTGCTTTAACTCAGAAAAATGGAATAACAAAAATTCTTAATTATTATGATCTTCAAGTTGAAAACATGCGAGGGCAGGGGTATGATGGCGCTAGTAATATGCGTGGTCAGTGAAATGGCTTACAAGCCTTGTTTCGTAAGGAATGCAAGTATGCATATTATGTTCATTCTTTTGCACATCGCCTTCAACTAGCACTTGTGAAAACAGCTGAAACTTTGAGTCCAGCTTGGAAATTCTATTCTATGTTAACATCAATTGTCAATCTTGTTACATCTTCTTCACATCGGTTTGGTGATTTTAGGATTTCAAGAAGATGAGATTGCAAAAAGGTTAGCTAGTGGTGAACTTGAGACAGGGAAAGGGGCAAACCAAATAGGTACTTTGCCACGTGCTACTGATACCCGTTGGAGTTCCCATTATGGTTCTGTATGCAGTTTAATAGATAAGTTCGAAGCAACCTGCACAACTATTGACCATATTGGCGCAAGTGATCCGAAAGTGACTCCTAAGGTTGGTTAAGCACAAAGTATTTCTGAAGAAATGAGATCATTCAGGTTTGTCTTTGTCTTGCATTTGATGTTTAAGATTATGGGAATTACTGAAATATTATGCCAAGGTCTTCAAAAGAAAACACAAGACATAGTAAATGCAATGGCTCTAGTCTCAAACACAAATATTTACTTAGAGAATTAAAAGAAGAGGGATGGGAAAATTTATTACAACTGTTATTGAATTTTGTGGTGCACATGGTGTTGAAACACCTAATATGGAGGCTCTCTATATGATGGGTACAGGTCGTTCTTGCCAACAACGTGATAATATCACAGTGATCACCATTACCGTGTTGATATATTCTTGCTACAATTGATTCTCGGTTGTCGAGTTAGATCGGAGGTTTCAGAAGACACAATGGAACTACTCATTCTTAGATCGTGTTTGGATCCTCGGGATTCTTTTTAAGTCATTCGATGTTGATGATGTTGTAGTCTTGCTAAGAAGTTCTATCCTCAAGATTTCAGTCCGCAAGAGGTACACATTTTGAGAAATGAGTTACAACATTATGGTCACGATGTAGTTAATCATATGAAATTTTAGAACTTATCAACTATTTCCAAGAAGGCAGAAGCTTACCCTATGATTGACAGATTGATTCGTATTGTGCTTACTCTCCCTGTTTCCATGGCACCTGCAGAAAGATTTTTCTCAATAATGAAATTGGTTAAAACAGCTACTCGCAACAAAATGGAACAAGATTTTCTTAGGGATTGCATGATGCTCTACATCGAACAAGACATTGCAGGAGCTATCCATACTGATTCAATCATAGATGAGTTTGACGAGATACACAATCGAAGGGTACAACTTAAGTAATAGTCATGGGTTGACGATAATCACTCTTTGGTAAAATATAAATGCGGGTTGGTGATATTTTTTGGTAAAACATTTTGACATGTATATTTGGAAAAATTAATATATAAAGAAAAACCTTTTTTTGGATACATGGTCTTTTATGGTCTCACTGTATTTATACGTTGTTACTTCTTACTAACAAGTGCAGGCTAATATATCGTAAGCAATGGCAAGGCTAAGCACTTTAATCGGGTAAATCGTTGAAATATCTTGTATGTTGATTAGGAAATTATTATAATTCATTTGCTAGTTGTGTTGTCTTGATTGAATTGTTTCCCATGAGGCAAGAAAACAACCAGAAGTACATTAGGGAGTCGCTGTGCCAGTCAGGTGGAAGAAAGACTCCATTGCTCGAAAATAGAAGGTAATTTTTTCTCTTTTCTTTACTTCTGTGCAGAAAAAAAAATTTAAGCCACCCCTAGTCTCAAATCCTAGTTCCGCCACTGCTAAAATTCCCTACATTTACGAGGTTATAATGATTCCAATAGGGCTTGTTGTCCAAACACTCGTCCCTCAATAATGGTTTAGTATACCGTGTTGGGAGATATTTTGATTTTTTGGAAATCCAAAAAGCAATCAACAGCTTATCGGTCTTCAATCAACAGAGTTTTCAATCAGTATTATCCAAAAAGCAATCAAAAGCAATCCCCTTCGGCCTCTGCCTTTTTGCAGAGTTTCAATCAATATTATCTTTGCCGACAAAAAAAAAAAAAATCAACAGCTTCTCGATATTCTGCAAAATCCAAATGTATAGCGCCATGATTCATTTAACTGTAGTAATACGGTGGTTAGAATATCTTTTCCAAGTCTTTCATAGTTTAGTGCCATGGTCAAGCACTAATCCATATTGTTGAAAATCATGTCTTCGACGACCACACCAGGCATATATGTAGATCTCAAAATACGAACCGCCACGTGGACGTAGAGAAGGCGCGAGAAACCGGCCAAAAGATCTTGTACCGTGCTCCGAAAATCTTCGTGGTGACTTGTCAAATCAAGTCAGTCGCCATTATTGACTAATTGACGAAGTAAAAGCCATGTGCGAGATACCAACCACGAAGTAACCCACTAGGAGAATAGGAACTACGAAGGATCAACGGAGTACCCTACAAGATACCAACCACGAAGTAGAGATGGGCGAAATAAGTTAACTTGGCTAAAAAGATAACCTGCGAAGTAAATTATCGGGCAAGAAAAGAGATAGCTGTCCCGACAACACCCAGAATTGTCAGCGAAAGAAAGGGAAAAAACTTTATGGAAAATGGTTTGGGCGAAGTATAAAGCATCTCCGCGAAAACGCATCGAAGTAAAATGAGCCGTACACCATTAGGGTTGATTGGCCTATAAATAGAGGTCCTTGGACAAGGGACAAGGGGGAGATTTTGGAGATTGGAGAGAGCTTAGCTTAGAGAGTCAAACTAGGGTTTCCTTGTATTCAAAACTTATATTTTGCTTCTTTGGTTGATTCGTTAATAAAGATCCTCTAATTTATATTACTTAACATGTCTTGGATCTTGGTTACTTAAAATCCAGTAGTTACAATATCAAAATCCATTTGTCATTTCAAATCATTCAAACAAATTCCTGACATCTTCACCAAACCACCGGGAGTCAAATTATATACTCGATTTACAAGAAAATTCCTGACATCTCCTCGGCCTCCAACTTTTTTTCTTTTGAGAGTAAAATGGTTAGATTTCATTAGAAAGGAAAAGATGGTAGTTCACAAGAAAGACTAAGACCATAGTCCTCCGCCTCCAACTTGATCGAGGGGGCGTTGAATTTCATTTCATTGGTCGGCACAATAAAACGAGTTTGTGAAATTAGAAGTAATGTAAAAGAGGAGGAGGATTAATATGAGTGGTTGGCACTTACTGGGAAATCTTGGGGGGAATTTTATAGTAATTATAAGCATTTTCGCTACAGGAACCTCTTGTAAAACACTAAATGCTAATTCCATCATACGTATACGAGTGGTTGGCAGTTACTGAGGGGAAATTTTATAGTAGTTATAAGCATTTTCGCTATAGGAATCTCTTGTAGAGCACTAAATGCTAATTCCATCCTACGTAATATGGCCAAAAATGAAATATGTAAGTGACAAGACCATATATTCTTGTACGGAAACTGAAAAAGGAGTGACAGGAACTGCTAGCATTTTCGTCCATTCATCTTGCTTCTTCTTTTTATCTTCTTGTCGTGGCCTAAAATTTGTACCCGGCAGCCTGAACTCCGTATTTGCCTTTTTCTCCTAACACAATGTCCAAAATCAATTGGTTTTCCGAACATTTACATGATTAATGGTTTCTTTATTAAAATTTGTTTTCAAAAGTGCAGATCAAATGCCATCCAATGGCGGACTAGAAAGTGAATAGACGAATTGGGCAGAGAGAATAACTATTATTTTGGAAGATATATGTGTTATATTTTAGAAAGGAATGTAAAGCGTATTATAAGAAGAGATCAACAAACTCCGGAACCAAAATTCTGACTACGTATCTCAGCAAATTGAACTCATAAGCGTTTGTAAGATAAAATAAAAACGTGCTCAAGTTTAGTACACATGTAAAATGTAAAATACCTCGATTAACAAGTACAGTTTATCGACCTTATTAATAGGAGATAATTTGCATTGAACATTGGCACCAAGTGATATTAAGATCACAGTAATAATGTCTCGTACTATTCACTTTCCATTCATAACCACTACTTCTTCTTCTTCTTCGCCTCCTCCGTCTACCTCCACCCACTCCTCAATTCTATTGCCCGTTGGTACTAAACGCCATGCACAATCAAAAGCTTCCGCACACTTTCAGTACCAGCCTACAATTTGGGATTATAAGCATTTTCTTGAATCACCAAAGACTAACTACTCGGTGATCATTAAGTTCATTTTCAACTTAAGTGGTTCGTTACATCTATGAACATCTTTTATGATAATATATGCTAATTACTTCTGTGTTTGTGTGGCTATGTACATGCAGTGCAAAACTGATACGGAACTATTGGTGGAGAAAGAAAAACAAGTGAAGGTTATGCTTAAGGAGGCCGTAAAACCATTGGCAAAGCTTGAGCTAATCGATGTCATTCAAAGTCTCGGAATGAGTAACCTTTTTGAGGAAGACATCCACAAAATCCTAGAGAACATGTACCATGACAATGCCAAGAATTCGAAAGATAACTTATATGCAACTTCTCTCAGGCTTAAGCTTCTTAGGCAGTATGGTTTTCATGAACCTCAAGGTACTAAGTAAACATGACATATCAACTATAAAGCCAGCTAACTCCACGAGGTGGAGGCATTTTCCCCCTGGCACTTTACTCTATTGTTGTTAAGGTTTGTTTTTCCATTTCTTTTAGCTAATGACTTGAAATTTTATCATGCAAATGGCAGATGTTTTTGATAAATTTAAATACGTGGAAGGTGGGTTCAAAGAATCAATTAATGACGATATTAAAGGAATGTTGAGTTTATTTGAAGCAGCACATCTGGTTTTGGAAGGAGAAAGCATTCTAACTGAAGCCGTACTCTTCACAAGAAGACATCTATTAGACAATGAAAACAACAACAATGTTAACGTTAACCTAACAAAACAAGTTAGTCGCTCCTTGGAAACACCATTTCATTGGAGAGTTCAAAGATCAGAAGCTAGGACTTTCATCGAGGCATATGAATCTCAAAATGATATGAATCCTCTTCTTCTTGAATTGGCTAAATTGAATTTCAACAGGGTTCAGGCTCAACACAAGAAGGAACTCAAGCATATATCAAAGTGCGTGTCTATTACTTATTAATTTGATGCAAGTTATCCACTGATTGCGGTGTCTGAAAATTCTACTTGTGCTCTTATGTCATTCTTGTTCAGGTGGTGGAACAACATGGGATTCGCAGAGAAATTGAATTTCGCTAGAGACCGAATAGTTGAGTGCTTCTTATCAAGTATTGGGTTTTGTTGGGAGCCACAATATAAACGATGCAGAGAATGGCTCACCAAAATCCTAAGCTTTGCTCTAGTAATCGATGACATCTATGATTCTTATGGATCATTAGAAGAACTTGAATTATTTACCGATGCTATTGAAAGGTACAGCCGTATTACACAATTTTCAACTAGCTCAGTTGAAACTCTTATAATGCTAAAATTACATATTTTTATTTGAAGGTGGGATTGCAAAGCCGTGGAAAAGCTGCCATATTACATGAAGATATGTTTCTTAGCCCTCTATAACACCGTCAATGAAATGGCTTTCCAGATACTTGTTGAGCAACAATTTGACATTTTACCGCACTTAACAATATCGGTAAATGAGATATTGATTTTTTTTGTTTGCCCTTTATTGTGATGCCTACCTTTCACAGAATATGGAAATAATTACCTTTGTCCAATCTTTTTAGTTGGCCAATACGGTAAAGGCAATGTCAACGGAAGCGAAATGGTGCCATAAGGGATACATGCCAACTTTTGTGGAATATCAGCACAATGGTTCGGTTTCATCGGTCGGATATGTGTTCCTGATGATTGCCTTTTTTGCTACTAATCAAAATATTAACGATGGTGTGTTACATGCCTTCGAAAACAATCATCCTCTTCTCTACTCTTCATGTTTGCTGTGCCGACTTTCAAATGATCTTGCAACCTCATCGGTAAAAAGATTTAAGACTTAAAAAACATAAAACCAACAATTGATGTTATCATTCCATAACTTATAAGTATCTGATTGGAGCTGTTTTTGCTTAATCATGTACATAGGCGGAGCTAAAAAGAGGTGAAACTGCATCCTCCATATACTGTTATATGCAAGAAACAAATGTCTCCGAAAACGATGCTCGTGAACACATAAAAGGCTTAATCATGGAAACGTGGAAATAGATGAACCGATTCCTGTTTGATTCATCTCCATTTGATCGTTCATTCGTAAACTTGGTTCTAAATTTTGCAAGAACATCTTTGTTTATGTACCAATATGGAGATGGACTTGGAGTAGAACATTCAAAGAGCGTAGAGCATGTTCTGTCTTTGATTGTTAACCCAATCCCTATTGACGTACCTACCCATAAAGAGTCATCTTAATCTGATGTGCAATGTTAAGCTGTTCCCTTTTGCCTGTGCGTGTGCCATATTATAAATCAACAGTTATAATTTACAAAGAAAGAGCATTTATTTGTTAAATTATGTAAACAGATGGTTGATGATCTAAGATACAAAAGTGTAAGGATGCTGCTTCGTATCGCAGACCATACTTGGTAAGCATTCACTGCGAAAAATTGCAGCATTAAAGCGTAAGAGCTCTTTCGTAGTTTCTAATGCAACAATACAAGCGATTTTACCATTTCAATACCCATTTATACAATATTATTATACAACAGCTCTATTAAAGTCCTGCAATTCCCATACTAAACAACCAAAAAGAAACACATACACCAAATTCTCAATTCTGTTTTGGGGTGGGCTACAGCATCCCTTAGCCTCCGTCGACGCTGCCAGCAGTGTTTGCAACCGACAAACACTTTGTATCTTGAGGATATGTTTAAGTGGAGTCTCTTTAATTATTAAAGATAAGATATGTTTTTGGTGAAATCTACTATAGCAAAATCATGAGGTGCATCCATCATTTCATTCCAACTTGGCAGACAAACTCTTGGATTTGATGATAATTTCCTTGAGGAGCAATGTTCCCTTGGCTAGAATATATATAAAACCATATAATATCTTTTGTGTTCTTGTTGGAGAAAATGAGTTTTAATTAAAAGGTTTTATGGTCTTGGTGTGGTTTGATCTAATGAC